>VDFB02000001.1:13469388-13520163 GCA_007258455.2 Sequoia sempervirens
TATAAACATACAATCTGACCCTCATTTGCATTAAACAATTTGCATATCATGTCTAGGAAAAAAAGAATGATCAAACACATCTGCCATATGCATATATTTCTAACGTGTTTGTGATATGTGTAGATATAGGAAAATTAATGTTGTTGTTTAGTTTCATCAATTTAAAACATGTGGGTTAAAATGTGGCTCCCACAAGGGTTGAGCCCAACATGTTGAGTTTATCAAATAATGAGTTCATTTGAGCTTATTTAAGAGGGAAATGCAACGTTAAAAGTCATCATATCAACATGATCATGGAATGATAGTGAACATGCATACATATTAAGTTCACAAAGTATTTCTTGAAGGAGCAACTACAGAAGCAATGTAGTGCAACAATGATTCATTCATGTAAAATTCATTTTTTTTGTTTCACAAGTGTTCTGAAGTATTCAAAGAGAATAGTGATCACGATGGTCATTAAATAGTCACATGTAGGCATAAAACTCAAAATTAAAATATATGCTATAGGATTGTTATGATGGTAATGATATTACTATCAATGCAAGATACATGAGTGATATTTGGTAGTTCTTATAGTTGATTAAGAAGAGATACAAGATTATGAATAAACAGTCATAACTCTTGAACAATGCCTCACCAGAAGTAGTGGAACAACAAGCAAAATCTTCGAAAGTAGTAAGTGCCTTTGTATGATGGAAGGAAATATACAACCGTTAAAAGAAAATCTCTCTATGTACTATACACGATACTCTGTATTTTGCAAGAAAAAAGAGTAATATATAAAGGGAAACCAGGTTTCTAAGAAAATGCCATGAAGTGCTTGCAAATGCCTAAAAAGTTTGAAATGAAAACTTAGGAGGAGACCATATTGTTTATGATACTTGTACACCCATTTAGGTTTTTTAAGTTTTGAGCCTACAATAGAGATTTTTAGGGGTCGGTCATTGATGAAATGGTGTCAAATTTTAGCAGAGGGATATGGCCGCAGCGTGAATAATACAAATACTTCATTTTTTCTACAAAAGATGGAGGTAAATGCAACTACAGGAGAATACATTGTTCTTTTTATGCATCAAAGCTATCTAGGTTTTCCAAAAAAAGAGCAAGATACAAAGAAAAAGGGTTTTCAAGTCATTATAAATCTAGAAAGACAAGATGCTTGAGCAAATATGGTCGCACCTTGTAGGTATCTTCTTCTCAAAATACAAACAAACCAATTTGAGGGTTTTTTTTCTATCAAATACAGAGAAAATATTCGGTCTTATTGGCTGATGAAAAGCAATCTACAAAAGAAACAAATATAAATATTTGAGCTTTTGTTTTGTTTCAAGAACATGAATGAAATACCTACCCAGCTGGTGTCTTTTTTGTTCTCCAAAAGCTCTGGTTAAAGATGCTCTCTCTAGGCTCAAAAAGCATTTTCCATGGCATCCAGACAGAAGAGAAAGTAATAGAAAGTAAAGAAAATGAAAAAATGCATTAGAATAACTACAGGAGCCACAACTTGAGTGGCCTGAAATCCTTTAAAAATGAGCTTTTCATTAATTTTTTGTTTCAAAAAATGGTTTACCTACATTGTATGAAGAAATTATACAACGAAATGCACTAGAAAAGGTCTTTGTTGCTTGCAAGTCTGCAATGAAATCTGTAACAAAGCTCCACAAATCCCCATGGGGGCGTTCTCTCAAGAGCAGCAAAAAGAAATGGAAATGGAAAATGAATTATTTTCCATTCATTTTAGGTTTTGATAACCCTAAAGGAAGCCGATATAGTAAAGGCATTTTGCCTTTATTTTATTTTAAAACTTTAGTCACTTATGTTTATGTCATGGCATTTCATATGCCTTGTAATTCTTTTGAATATTTCATAACACTTAGTCAATAAGCCTTTTGTATTTGGCTTTTTATTTTGCATTTAAAATTCAAAATTGTATAACTTTATTTAAGTGATGAAATATAAATCACTTTAAATAAAATTTATTTATGAATGCAAAGTAAAGATGTCTTCTGATGCAATTTTTAAGTGATGGACTAAGGAAGAGTTAAATGAAGCAATGATGCTTTTACTTACATCTTGGAAGCGGTTGAAGAAATTGGCCAACATGTGGAGCAAAAATTGGAGTTTTGGTCACTTAATTGAGAGTTCAATTTTAGTTAAGAGTCCAAATGGGTGGAGTATCAATCAAGGAGAATTTTGAGGCACTTAACTCATTGTTTCTTGCAGTTACAGCCCTATTTTTGAGGGATTTTCAGTTATGCACGACCCTTTGGGTTGTTTTCAAATTTAGAACTCCTTATGCATATTTTGAGTTTCTTTCAGTCAAATCCCTAATTTGAGGGAGAGGTTGGAGTTTGACAACTTGTATAAGTATTTTTCTCCTCTCATTCTCTCTTTAGTTCTTGCTAATTCATCTTTTTCTACAACATTGCAACACCTTTTTGAGAGTAATATGAAGCAGTTTTCCTTTTCATTTTTCTGAAACTGTGTACTTAGTGATTGATGCAATTTTATGTGATATCTTTTTCTTTATAATTGCATCTCATAGTGGTACCTTTATGTAGAGTTACACATATATTTGCAGGTTATAAGTTGTGCCAATAATATAATCAGTCTTAATTTGTCAAAAAAATATTTTTTCTCCGACTAGGATAGTGAGTATTTAGCCTTCTTATAAATTGTTAATACAAAGTTTATGAGTTTTGAGTTGTGCAAAAATAAGCTTTTGTTACTGGTTTTCTATTTTTTCCATTTGAGTAGAGTTCATAGATTTTTTTTGGTACATCACCTTTAGGACTAGATTTCATGTACATGTTTTTTCCTCCTTACTCTTTTCTCTGCAAAGTCATTAGTAAGACCAATTTAGGTGAGGTATCAAGGGGATCCAACCCTTTCTCTGCAGGTCCATTCTCACTACAAGTTACCCACATCCTAGGAATGTTCCCATGTGTCACAAACTTGTTGAGTTGATAGCTTAGCAAAGGGTGCAAGTTTTAGTGACAAAATTTTTTGGCACGCTTGGTGGGACTGAGAACTATTTTTCAGTCTTAAATCAAAAGTTTCACACTGTTTTTTGGTGTGTGTAGCAATAGTTACAATCTTCAAGAGACATTTTCTTAGCATACTTGGAAACTCCAATCTTTGGTTTAGTAAAATCAGTGCATTTCATCTTATGAAAACAATACAGACCAGAAGTAGCTCTTCTTCTTTTGAGTATTTGCAATTATCCCCACCCAGAAGAAACGGGAGAGAAATTCAAAAGCCTCAAAAGACCATTGTTTATTCAAGAAGAACTAAGTCTACTCCTTTTGTGAGAAGCCATACTGCTGCCCCAATTTTTACTATTATAGGAATCCCAGTTACAATGATTCCAGTAGTTAGAAATCAACCTTTTGTTGCTTTCAACCAAGGCGTCCTATGAATTTAACTCAACATGATGTCATTCTTGTGGCTACTTTGAGGAGTCTGCCATATTTTCATGGTGAAGATTAGACTACTCCAACTAAGCATATAAAAGATGTTGCAAACCTATGTGTTGTCCATCACGTGATAGAGGATAATGTTGCACTCAAGTTGTTGGAAGCATCATTCAAAGGAAAGGCTCTACAATGGTTTAGAGGTCTACCCATCAATTCCATAGCCAAATGGGATGACTTGGGTGACTAGTTGTGTAGTTTCTTTGAAGACAAATTAGGCCATTTTTCATTGATGGAGCAGTTGTCTGCAATCAAGAGGGCCCCTTGCGAAGTCATGTCAAACTTCAATCACCATTTTCAAAAAACATGGGATAGAATTCCATAGACGGTAAGACCCACTGTTGATCATGCATTTTTATATTATTTAAGGGCTTTAAATAGCAACATTTCAGTTATGATTAAATCTATGGGAGGGGATTCACTTCCAATTGCTTATGTTGTAGCTATTAGAGCTGAGAACAACCTTATACAGGCTAGTAAAATTGCTCCAAGGCCACCCATGCCAATATAGCCTACAATTCAACCACCAATACCAATGTAATTACCTCCTTTAGTTGTTATTCCAACTGCACTAGCATTTCCAGCACCTGATACCCAACTCAATAGTCAAGAAAATACATCCCCAGCTAAGTCTCATGAATTTGAAGAAATTAAGGGCCTAGTACAGACCTTTGGCAATGAGATAGAAAATTTAAAAAAGTAGCAAAATCAAAATTTTAGGCCTTATCACCCCCCATTTCAATCTAATTACCAGCAAAATTAGTCTAGCAGACCACCTCATCAACCTTATAATCAAGGCCAAAGACCCGCTCCTAACTCAAGGCCTTATCAAACTTACAATTCCAATACCACTAACACCTCTAAGGAGCTTGTGTCTATCTAGAACAATTTAGCACGTGATTATTAGTGGTGTTTTCCATGTGGTTAGCCCCATAATCAAAGTACCTGTGTAAATGGGTTGGTTAATCAAGCCTTGATGGTTCAAAATAGTCCAGCAGTGCAGTCTAATGTGCCTGTGGAAGCTCCTATCTAGTAGCAAGAGGAACAAACAAATGAGTCAACATTCCTGAATTGGAAAGGAGAAGAATTTTGTGGTATGAACCAAATTGGTTCTTCAATTGCAGCCAACACACACAGTAAAAAGAGAGCAATAGATGAAGTCCAACAGTTTGATAAAGTTCAAACTTAGTTGAATCAAGTACCAAACATGAATCAGAGTGCTTTTGGCCCATCAAATGCTAAGAATGTTTGAATTCTACCAAGAGGACAGCCTTTGGTAGCCAAGGAGAGGTCCAATTCATCAATTTAGACAACTTCTATTAAAGGTGATGTTGCTGCCCCTAAAGGCCAAGTTAAGCCAACTACATCTTCTTTTAATAGTCTTGAGCATATGAAGAAAAAAAATGTAAGTACATCTATATGGGATTCCTTGAGTATCCCTGCCCAAAAAGACCTGCTCAAATTAGCTTTATCAAGTTTGAGTATATCTGATGAGCCTAGTATAGAAAAAGCAAAGGTGGTGCTAACTAATACTACTATCAATGACAAAGAACAACAAGCAATTAAAGCCAAACCACCTCCTTTTTATGTGTCTTTGATTATATGAGATCATCTACTTCACAACTGTATGATTGACTTAGGGGCTAGTAGTTCAGTAATGCCCAAACAGATTGTTGATAACTTGGGAATTGAGTATGAGCCACTTGAAAAAGGGGTAGTGCAATTAGATGGTACTATTGTTAATATAGTAGGGGTCATTAAATGTCTAAGCTTAAGCTTACATGCTTGCCCAAACTTTTCAATACCACAAGATATCTATGCCATTGAGTTGCCTCCCTTTTTTGCTATTTGTTTATCCAGGGATTTCATAGCCAAGATAGGTGGTTACCTATCCTCTGATTGGTCTCATATGATGTTTAGAACCAGGTATGGCACTACAGTAACTATAAAATTATAACCCATAGCCAAAGATCATATTGAACCTTGCAACGCACCCCTATTAATGCCAATTTGTTTACAAGTGAACAAGAGAAGTAGCCCATTGTTCAAGAGGGTAATACTCAAACTGGAGGTATACCAAATGTCCTCCCTAATGAGTGGGAAGCTCAGAATCATGTGATTGGTACATGTGAGCAGCTAGAAGAAGTTGATTTTGGTATTTATATGATGCATGAGACTAACTCTTTTATGCCTAATATTGAGAAAGACACAGAGCAACATGGTAAACATCAAGATAATGAGGTGTGGGAGCTATATTTTGATGGCTCAAGGAGTAGAGTTGGTGTTGGTGGTGGGTGCATGCTTGTCTCTCCAAAAGGTGAGAAGTAGTATTCAACATTCAAATTATGTTTCAGTTGTACTAACAATGTTGTTGAATATGAAGCTCTTACCCAAGGCTTGGAATGGGCAAGACAAAAGGGTATAAGTTGCTTGAAATTTTATGGGGATAGCGAATTGGTTGTTAATCAGGTGAGAAAACTTAATGTTACAAAGAATGATTTACTTAAGTCTTACAAGCATAGAGTATGGGACCTCTTGGAGGGATTTGATGCATTTAATTTGATTTCTATACCTAGAAATCAAAATAAACATGTTGATAGGCTGGCAATAGTAGGAGCTGAATATGATATTCCAAAAGAGATTAGCAGTGGTAAAGATAATCAACATATTAAGATTGTTGTTAGGCCTACTGTACCTAATAATAATATACACTGGAAAGTGTTTGAAAGTGACCAGCAGATTGTGAACTTCTTAAGGGAAGAAGATGAGTTCTTGCATGCTAACCAAGAGAAGTTACAACACCAGTACAGTGACCAAATCATTCAGCTCAAAAATAATAAGATGCCAAAGGGCTTGGTCACCCTAGAGTCTATTTTCAATACTGATGATGAAGCTAGAAAACCCGATGCCAGTATATAAGTTCAGCAAGATCACTATGAAGAAGTTGAGGTCTTCAAGGGGAAGCTTCTTAAACTAGGAAAGGTATGTATAGCAGAAGAAAAGCATGTATTTATTCAACTTTGTCAAGAATTTAATGATATATTTGCATGGGAATATAGTGGTTTAAAGGGTTTTGATCCCCAACTTGCTCAGCATACCATTGAACTCGAGCCTAATGTCAAACCTGTAAGGAAGAAACAGAGGCCTTTGAATAATAATTTAGAACCTCTTATGAAGAAAGAACTGAATAAATTGAGTGAAAGTAGTATTATCTTTCCCATTAAGCATACCTCATGGGTTTCCAACCTTGTGCCCGTAAGGAAGAAAAATGGAGAGATAAGACTATGTGTAGATTTTCATGACTTGAATAGAGCTTCCTTGAAAGACTGTCATCCTTTGCCTTCCATGGAACAAATACTTCAAGTAGTCTCAGGATCAAGGAGGTTTTCCTTACTAGATGGTTATTCTAGTTACAATCAGATATTAGTAAAAGAGGAAGACCAATATAAAATATCCTTCACCACAAAATGGGGGACTATGGCCTACAAGAGAATGCCCTTCAGTTTATCTTATGCTGGGGAAACCTTTCATAAAGTCATGGATATGGCCTTTCAAGGCTTAATGTACAAGATTGTCTTATTCTACCTTGATGACATTACTATTTTTTCCAAAGAGGCTAAGGATCATTTAAATCACTTGAGGTAGATTTTTGAGAAATGCAAAGTTTGGGATATCACTTAATCCAAAAAAGTGTGTATTTTTTGTTCATGAGGGCAGATTGCTCAACTATGTGGTGTCTAAACATGGTGTCACTATTGATCCTGAAAGAGTAAGTGTTATCTTAACTCTCCCCTTACCAGCACATAAGAAAGGTTTGTAGAGTTTTATTCATAGAATTAACTTTGTTAGGAGGTTCATCCATGACATTGCTGATTTATTAAGTCCACTAACTCATATGTTGAGAAAGAATGTTCCTTTCAATTGGACTAAGGAAGGGAAAATAATTTTTGAGCTTATAAAAGAAGCATTGGTAGCTGCACCTACACTTTTGAATCCTAATTTTTCTAAGGACTTCACTTTATATACCTATGGGAACATTGATTTTGTTTCAGCTATGCTTGTGTAGTGTAATGATGAAGGTTTTGAGCAGCCTGTGGCATTCTTCAGTCAAGGACTCAAAGATTATGAGCTGAGATATACTTTTGAAGAAAAACATGTTCTTGTTGTTATAAGAAGTTTAAAAAAATTTAGGAACATGCTTTCTAATAACAAGATTATGTTGATGGTTGCTCATCCAAGTGTGAAAGAGTTTTTACTAAACAAGGATTTAAGTGATAAAATAGATGGTTGGGTCACTAAGGTAATGGAGTATGATGTAGAGATTAAGGTTACCAAGCTGGTTAGAGGCAAGGGACTGTGTGAACAACTTACTGATGGTGTTACCACCAGCAAAGAATATTAGCAAGAAATTGTTTTGGCATTGCAAGATGAAGGAAAAGCAATGGTTTCAACTCTTACTACTGATTGGATGTAAGAAATGGTTCATTTTCTATAAACTGGTGAGTGTCCTCAAATTTTGGATAGGGCTAAAAGAAGGTATTTTCATTTGTAGTCCATTCCTTATGTGCTTCTAAATGGTTCACTTTTTAGGAGATATTTTAATGGAATATTGTTGAGGTGTATTGAGCCTAACCAAGTTGAAAGAGTGTTGCATGAATTCCATGAGGGGTCAGTTGGATGCCATTTTCACCTAGAGCAACAACTCTTAAGGTGATGAAGGGTGGCTATTATTGGCCTAGTTTATTTAAGGATGCGCACTTGTGGGTCAGAAAGTGTAAAGAATGTGCTCTATTTGCTAGAAAGGAGAAGTTGGTAGCCTTACCTTTGCAGTCATTTTAGGTTGAACAACCCTTTATGAGGTGGGAGTTAGATTTTATTGGAGTTATAAACCCTCCATCTAGTGTTGGCCATAAGTGGGTACTTATAGCCACAGATTATTTTACTAAGTGGATTGAAGTAGTCACACTTAAAGAGGCCAATGTATATGTTGTTCTAAATTTTTATGAAGAGCTAGTTACCAGGTTTGGAATCCCATAATCTATTATTTCAGACAATGCCCTTGCTTTTGTGAGTGTTAAAATTTCTGATTGGGCTATCAAGAATGGGATTTATCTCAATACATCCTCCAATTACTATCCACAAGGAAATGGCCAAGAAAAATCCACAAATAAGAACTTAATTAGAATCATCAAGGAAAACATGGAGGGTAGCCAAAGAACTTGGCATACACAATTAAAATAAGCATTGTGGGCTAATAGAATTACCCCGAAAAGGTCAACAAGGCATTCACCTCTTATGCTTGTATATGGCAAGGAAGCCAAGCTTCCTATTTCACTAGAATTTCCAGTACTAGATATGGCTCATCAACTGGACATAATAGAGGAAGGGCCTATGACAGTAAGATTAGCTCAACTGGTTGAGTTAGAAGAAACTAGAGTTGAGGGCATGAGAAAGATAGAACAACATCAGGCTCAAATGAAGAGGTCTTTCAACAAAAGGGCACCCCAAGAACTTTTAGAGAAGGTGATATAGTGCTCAAGTGGGATGAGTTTAAAAGAAAACCTAGGAAACATTCCAAGTTTGATGCATTTTGGAGTGGGCCTTATATCATTTCTGAATGTAAACAACATAATGCTTTCCAGCTATCCAAGTTGGATGGTGATATGGAGCCAATCTCAGTCAATGGGATTCACCTCAAGAATTTCTTTTGAGGTATGTCAAGAAGTTTTGAAGATAAATACGTGATGTTGCACAATAGATTAGATGCAATTTTCATTTCCATAAGTGCTTTGCAAGCATAGATAGGTAGTTTTCACTCTAAAGTTTTTGTTTTCAATAAGTTTCCAAGTTGTTTTGAGTTTTGCTGCTGAGTTACAACATTGGAAAGAGTTGTTTAAGAACCATTTTAGGTTGGCTAAGTGACTTTGTGCCCAATAGAAATCCTAGGAAACTGGTTTTGATGTTTAGTAGGCAAACATTTAGCAGATGTTGCTAGAAATGTTACCTATTTTAGCTACTAGCTCAAACAGGTAGAGCTAAAATGATATCAAATGAAAAGATAGGTACATTTTAATTTTCTGCTACCTTACATTCATTTGCATAAAATAAATAGAAAACTATTCTATCATACTGCATTTATACAGATGCAAATAACATAGAAGAAAGATTGCACAAATCTTTTCAAAAAATAGTCTTTATTGATAGTATAATTGTATAATTTCTCACACAAGCCGTGAGATTAACTTGTTTAACACAAATGAAAGAAAGGATTATACATTTATAGATATTAATAGAAAGGAATGCACATATGAGGAAGGGTGGCTCATCATTTCTTGAATGACGAGTCTTCAATTGAGTTGTCCTGCATCTTTTTCAATCTATCCCTTGTCCTGCAACTAGCTTCAACCTCCTTGCTGCTCCTAGTTGCCTACATCTGAGAAAAGGAGTGTTGTTAGAGCAATGAAAAGTCACTAATCCATACATGCACATACCTCTATAAACATACAATCTAACCCTCATTTGCATTAAACAATTTGCATATCATGTCCAGGAAAACAAGAATGATCAAACACATCTGCCATATGCATATATTTCTAACGTGTTTGTGTTATGTGCAGATACAGGAAAAGTAATGTTGTTCTTTTGTTTCATCAAATTACAACATGTGGGTTAAAATGTGGCTCCCATAAGGGTTGATCCCAACATGCTGAGTTTATCAAATAATGAGCTCATTCAAGCTCATTTAAGAGGGAAATGTAATGTTAAAAGTCATCATCTCAACATGATCATGGAATGATAGTGAACATGCATACATATTAAGTTCACAAAGTATTTCTTCAAGGAGTAGCTACAGAAGCAATGAAGTGTAGCAGTGATTCATTCATATAAAAGTCATTTTTCTGTTCCACAAGTGTTCTGTAAGTATTCAAAGAGAATAGTGATCACGATGGTCATTAAATAGTCACATGTAGGCATAAAACTCAAAATTCAAAGATATGCTACAAGATTGTCATGATGGTAATGATATTACTATCAATGTAAGATACAAGAGTGATATTTGGCAGTTCTTATAGTTGATTAAGAAGAGATACAAGATTATGAATAAATAGTCATAACTCTTGAGCAATGCCTCATCAGAAGCAGTGGAACAACAAGCAAAATCTTTGAAAGTAGTAAGTTCCTTTGTATCATGGAAGGAAATATATTACAATTAAAAGAAAATATCTCTATGTACTATACAAGATACTCTGTATTTTTCAAGCAAAAAGAGTAATATATAAAGGGAAACCAGGTTTCTAAGAAAATGCCATGAAGTGCTTGCAAATGCCTAGAAATTTTGAAATGAAAACTCAGGAGGAGACCACATTATTCACGATACTTGTAAACCCATTTGGGTTTTTTAAGTTTTGAGCCCACAATAGAGATTTTCAGGGGTCGACCATTGATGAAATGGTGTCAAATTTTAGTAGAGGGATGTGGTTGCAGCTTGAATAATATAAATACTTCATTTTTTCTACAAAAAATGGAGGTAAATGTAGCTATTGGAGAATACATTGCTCTTTTTCATGCATCAAAGCTATTTGGGTTTTCTGAAAAAAGAGCAAGATACAAAGAGAAGAGCGGTTTTTAAGTCATTACAAATCCAGAAAGACAAGATGCCTGAGCACCTATGGTCGCGAGTTGTAGGTATATTCTTCTCAAAATACAAACAAACCAATTTGAGGGTTTGTTTTCTATCAAATGCAAAGAAAATATTCGGTCTTATTGGCGAATGAATAGCAATCTACAAAAGAAACAAATGCAAATATTTGAGCTTTTCTTTTGTTTCAAGAACACAAATGAAATACTTACCCAGCTGGTGTCTTTTTTGTTCTCCAAAATCTTTGCTTAAAGATGCTCTCTCTAGGCTCAAAAAACATTTTCCATGGCAGCTAGACAAAAGAGAAAGCAATAGAAAGTAAAGCAAATGAAAAAATGTATTAGAAAAACTATAGGAGTCGCGGCTTGAGAGGCCTAAAATCCTTTAAAAATGAGCTTTTCATTCTTTTTTTGTTTCAAAAAATGGTTTACTTGCATTTTATGAAGAAATTCTATAGGGAAATGCACTGGAAAAGGTCTTTGTGTTGTCCCTCAGTATCGTTTGGAATTAATGTCAATACACTAAGGTTGAGGTAACAGGTTGTGCACATGGTGATTTCTTTCAGTTTTGCATGAGTTTATATATCTTGTAGCATCTTCATCTATATTTGGCATAATTTTTTGGTAACATAACTAGTCTGGCCTTTGCTCAATTTGGTATCATAAAGTTCATTTTGCATCTCTATTGGCACCTTTGATAAAGTGCGGTGATTAAGGTTTTCTTCTAAAGGTCACTTCAAACAAAAAACAAAGGGGGATTTTTGCTACATTGTTTTTCACAAAGTAATATTGTTCTCCAAACTTGAACTTGAAATCTTTGTGAATAGAAGTTTCGTTTCAAAGAGTGCATATTAACACACTAAGTGTTTTTCTACAAAGCACAATGCAAAAAGGGTGGCAAAGAGTTGTCGATGATCATTGTTTTTTATTTTGACTTTATTGGGAATTCTTTCCCATCAAAATGCACGGACATGAAAAATCATTATGCTTTTTTTGAAAAAGACTTTGAAAATATTGGTTAAGCATCGACAATTGTTTCATTTCATTTAATGTTTTGACTTACCCTAATCATGACATGGTTGTAAAGAAGAACCTTTCTAAGGCGTCAGCCGAGTGAGCAAGCAGTGGTGAAATGGTATTTTGATGACTTCTTCTACCAGCCCAGGTGTAGTCCTCTCCATTGTCTAGGCTTTATAGAATACTTTTTTCTGTGAATCGATGTGGATACACTGTTAGTAATTGTTTTTGTTTTATCTGGAAGTTTCGACTGCATGTATAGGGTTTCTGCTTTAATACTTTATGACTGTTAAGTGTTCATTGAAAGTTGTTTTGTTGGGTTATAATAGTTGTTGTTAAGGTGTGCCTCTATAATCTTGGTGTGTAAATACTTGTTTGGAAACTCATTTTGGATTTGTTGAAGTAATGTTTACCCTTGTGTCAGGGTTGTAATCATTTGTGTTTATTGTGTTAAAAATAAAACAACCCTTATCGGGCCTGTTGTTGAAGATTACAGGTTTATCAAATTGTCTTGTGGGCTTATGTGTGTGGTTATACATCTTTCAAGGATGTCAGTTTGTTATAAGGTATATGGCAGTTATCTGTTGGTTATACTAAATACCTTTTTGACAAGTTTATTGCGATGGATTATAGTTGCAGACTTGCATGGAAAATGTTGTTGTGTAACTGGAAAAGGCAGTTGCTGGTTCGGCTTCATGTGGAAGTTGCTCATACAGTTTTCAAACAGATTCTTTTTTAGAACAGAGGACTTATATATTTTGTATTGCTCATTCAATGTTTTTTTGGATGAGAGGATTTGAAAAAAATATAGATTATATCTTTCTAAAGGACAATATATTGTTTTTGAGGCTTGGAACTTTGTGACTCTGATTCTGAGGTCATTGTAGAACAGAGTATGTTATTATTGAAATAGAGACCAACTCTGTGTTTACAATTCTTTCATATTTTTACATTTCAAAAGTCTATCAGTGAGATAGCACTATAAGACTATCAGTGAGATAGCATCATTGTCAATGAGACAAATCTGCCAATGAGGCACTATAATTGTTAAATTTGATAAGATAAGGCCAATGAGGTCAATTTTGAGTGGTTTTCTACCCCAGAGGGTTTCCACTCAGGAAAATTTCTTTGTGTCAAATTTTCTGTGATGATTGCTTTCTTTATTTAGGAAAATATTTGAATTATCTTAAAAGTTTCCATTTTTAAATCCAGTTGATTTTGATCACTGATTCACCCCCCCCCCTCTTAGTGATCACCATACTCTTAACACTTTGTTGCTTGCAATTCTGCCGTGAAATCTATAACAAAGCTCCACAAACCCCCATGGCGACATTCTCTCATCAAGAGTAGCAAAAATAAATGAAAATAGAAAATGAATTATTTTCCATTCATTTTAGGTTTTGATAACCTAAAGGAAGCTGATAGAGTAAAGGAATTTTTCCTTTATTTTATTTTAAAAGTCTAGTCACTTATGTTTATGCCGTGGTATTTCATATGGCTTGTAATTCTTTTGAATATTTCATAACACTTAGTTAATAAGCCTTTTGTATTTGGCTTTTTATTTTGCATTTAAAATTCAAAATTGTATAACTTTATTTAAGTGATGAAATATAAATCACTTTAAATAAAAGTTATTTATGAATGCAAAGTAAAGATGTCTTATGATGCAATTTTTAAATGATGGACTAAGGAAGAGTTAAATGAAGCAATGACACTTTTACTTACATCTTGGAAGTGGTTGAAAAAATTGGCCAACATGTGGAGCAAAAATAGGATTTTTGGTCACTTAATTGAGAGTTCAGTTTCAGTTAAGAGTCCAAATGGGTTGAGTATCAATCAAGGAGCATTTTGAGGCACTTAACTCATTGTTTCTTGTAGTTGCAACCCTATTTTTGAGGGATTTTCAATTATGCACGACCCTTTGGGTTGTTTTCAAATTTAGAACTCCTTATGCATATTTTGAGGAGTTTCTTTCAGTTAGATGTCTAATTTGACAGAGAGGTTGGAGTTTAACAACTTGTATAAGTCTTTTTCTCCTCTCATTTTCTCTTCAGTTCTTGCTAATTCATCTTATGCTACTTGTAATTTTTAGAGTTTTGGAGCAGAGGTGAAGAGTTTGTAACTCATTTTCAGTGATCAATACAACATTGCAACACCTTTTTGAGAGTAATATGAAGCAGTTTCCCTTCTCATTTTTTTGAAATTGTGTACTCAGTGATTCGTGCAATTTATGTGATATCTTTTTCCTTATAATTGCATTTCATAGTGGTACCTTTATGCAAAGTTACACATATATTTGCAGGTTATAAGTTGTGCCAATAATATAATCAGTCTTGTGAGAAAAAACATATTTTCTCCTACTAGGATAGTGAGAATTTAGCCTTCTTATAAATTTTTAATACAAAGTTTATGAGTTTTGAGTTGTGCAAAAATAAGCTTTTGTTACTGGTTTTTTGTGTGTTTCCATTTGAGAAGACTTCATAGATTTATTTGGTGCATCACCTTTAGGACTAGATTTCATTTACATGTTTTTTCCTCCTTTCTCTTTTCTCTGCAAAGTCATTAGTAAGACCAATTCAAGTGAGGTATCAAGGGGAGCCAACCCTTTCTCTGGAGGTCCATTCTCTCTATAGATTACCTATAGCCTAGGAATGTTCCCATGTGTCACAAACTTGTTGAGTTGATAGCTTAGCAAAGGGTGCATGTTGTAGTGATAATAGGTTGATTAACATATTTTTGCTTGTATTATAGGTATGGGCTATTACTCTATGAGAGGGAGCCTTAGATTTTAGGAATCTTGTATAAAGGTTTGGCATGTCACTTCTGACAAGGACCCTACAAATAGAATGAATTATTTTAGAAGATGGGATAAACAGAGTCACATAAATGACCTGTCTCTTAGGCCTTTGAGGGGTGGTAGCGACTATGACTATATTTACATACTCTTTGACTTGTGAAGAAGAATGTTTTAATAAAGAAGTTTTCTTATCAAATTTTTGAGTAGAAGGAGATGTCTCTAAGAAATCATGGTCTAAGGCATTGTCCAACATCTCAAAATCTCGTTTAGAAAAATCCTTATCAAAAGCATTGAAATTTTGAAGAAAAAGATCTGACATGATTTCATTCATGTCAAGTTCACCAAAATGTATAGGGGTTTCACTACCCTTAATATGGTGAGGTATTAAGGAGAAAACAACACTCAATTATCTCAAAGATCAAAGCTCAACTGATGAGATAAAGAATGAAGAATGTTTGTACTATTTAATTGAATAAACACTAAACTACTACTAACAAGTATAATGAAATCACTTAATTAGAGGAACAAATATTAGAATTGAAATCTCTTATATACATAAATAGAAAGTGCATAAGCTACTAATTTTTTCATCGATAGGATTAGCTCTGAGCCATGGACAACAATTCGTCACAGGGACATTTGCACCCACATTGCCATCTCTAATGAAACAAAAAATAAGAAACCAAAATCTGAGAAGTCTAGCTTGTCAAACCTATACATTTTCACACAAAAAGAATGAAATAAATGTTGGGGGTTGTTTTGGGGGTTTCCTCAAGAAAACCCTCACTTTGGTTTTTCCACCTCCACGAATAGCTAGATAGGATTGAGATAGATAAAATGCATAAAGTAAAAGATGTGTGATAGAAATAAACCTTGTAAAGGAGGAGAACCCCTATCACGAATAAAATAGACGTGCAATAGAAACAAACCTCACAAAGGAGGAGAATCCCTATCACAAATAAAATAGATAAGATAAGATAACAAGAGAGCATTACCAATAGCCTAAGAGCTGCTGTGGGACCTGGGACAGGAGGGCAGGACAGACAGACTAGTGGAGGCTGGGGCAGGGACAGGCACAGACAGTAGGACACTTCAGGGTGCTCAGGATGAATTTCATGAGACTAGGCAGGAGGACTTGACAGGCAGAACAGACAGATCATGAGGCTAGGATGACAGGCTGTAGGCAGGAGACAAATATGAACAGGAATGGGCATGTTAATGCTAAAACAAACAGTTGGGACATGGACTGCTTTTCAATGGACAACAGGACTGCTTTTCATCTCAGTTGTGTTAGTGCATTTAGGCTACAGAATAGCTTGTTAAATGTTGGACTAGGACATGTTATTCAAACACTTGCTTGAGACTTCCAGGACTCCTGTTTTGAGCTATTTTCAGACTCATTGCCTTCAGTGGGACAACTTGCTTGTTCTCTTTGATTGTTGTCATGCATGTTGATTTTAGCTATTTTGGAACTCCTTCAGCATTATATGAGCCACCTACAATTCTACTTTCTAATATCCTTATTTTCTATAAATCATCTTGAATAGGTTTTAAAGACTATTTTAGAGAATACCATCTTACTTAGTAATACTTATTATACAAAAAAAGGATTGGAAATAGAAGTTGAGTCTTTTATTTGCCTTACAAATATGACTTACTAAAGATATAGACTAAGCTTGTATTTGCATATGAAGAAGCCCTACAATTTCCTTGATATATGTAGATGTATATGATTAAATGGTAGTGATTGTAAAAAAAGTATCTTACTAAATACAATGCTTTTATTTAAACATTTCTAAACATCTTGTAGACTTTCTCTCCTCTAAAGGTCATTAGTTATTTATATTTTGAATGCTAACTCTAAAAATATAGATAACCTATAATTCAGAGAAAAGCTTCATATAGACAGGAATATATAGAGTTTTTTAAATTAACTTAATGCTTTTCTTCAAACTTTGAATACATGAGTTGAAATTTATGGCACTGTTCAAAATGGATTTTTTTCAAACCTCCTAACCAAATTGTTGGGAATATGTTAAAACATCCTATCAGATCATTACAATTTTCAAAGAGAACCTAGAAACAATTTGACATTAGCACACATAATAATTAACTAAAAAATGTTTTTTGGAAAAAAAATACAAACTTTGCATTATCAACAACCTTGGTTTACTGCTTCTAGAAGAGCTTACAACTATTTTTTTTTTTTTGGAGCTAATATTCAATGAACCCTATTGGACATTAGAAACCTTTTTGGGATGTTGATTATTATTAGATGTTGTGAGGAGCACTTCTTGTGTAAAGCCAGGACTCCACAGCTTTACCAATTTCACCCACGTTCTCCTCTCATGCAAGATGTGAAAGCCTTTCAAGGCACATGGGAGAATTTTTATTATATTTTTTTATAATAATAAAGGTATTACCTATTTTACTAAAATAATATTGATGCATTTTTATTTATCTATTTATTTATTTTTATTCTTGTTTTTAAATAATCTTTAACTCCTTTTTTCTAAAAAAAAGAGAACTTTTAATATCTTTATTAAAATATAATATTATTTATTAATAATATATATATATATATTATAATAATAGCTACATAAAATAAAATTCCAATTCTCATTTAGATTGGGCTCATTTTGACAAAACATCAAATTTCAACTATATATCAACCAGTCAACCAGTAGCGCACCCTTGTGTTAGGTTTGGCTCATGACCCGATGTTGACAGAGGCCCTTTATATTACTTAATGTAGTGTAGGAAATTGTATACCTCTACAATTTCACACTATGTTTGGGTCCCTCAATTTATTAGACTTAATTAAGCTTCTAATTTTCCAAATTATGCATTCCAAAGCCTTATTCTTACCATTCTCCAAAAGGGAAACCAACATTTAATTAATGCATTTAATAATTTAATTGCCATGAAATATGTGTGTCTTGGAAATTTAGGCCAGGACCCATTCACCCATGGGAAAATGGGTCCCCTTTAGGTGCCAAGACCCATTTTAAAATATGTTTTGGGAAGCCTCTTAATGATTCAAATTAAAGTTGTAAGTATCAACTTTTGGAATCTAATTTTTGGGAAATTAGATAAACACGTATATATATAGTCTTTTTATCGTTTGAAATCATCTAGCATCAAGAAAATTTTTAAAGAGAAAATATTATTGTCAAGATCATTCAAGAGTAGATTTATCAGTCATTTACAATACCAATCAAGATCCTAACATCATGTTCAAGTTGATCCATAACTTGATATTCAAGTTGCGATAATGAAAATTTCAAAAAAATCTAAGTAGATGGCTCTACAACAAGTGCGAACAGGTGGGAATGGGCGCGAAGGAGGATTTTTGAAATTCTTAGATGTTGGCAACCAGGGAGATGATGACCCTGACACAAATGACTCTTGTGCTAAGATTTTGGTGGTTGTGTTTGTTTTGTTGTATTTGGAGACATTTCTCAGTGTTGGTTTTGTGTCTCCTACTGCTAGTGTGGGGGGTTGTGCTTCTAGGAAGCTTCACCCTTGCTCCCTTGTTGACAAGTTGCTTCATGAAGCTTGGGTGTCTCTCTATGATGGTCATGATGGGAAATTTGTGGTCCAAATCTCTCTTCCAGCCCCTTTACTACACTTCTACCAGTTTATGGGGGTTGTGTGTGTTTGGTGCCTGACGATGTTTGTGTTTGAGGGTGTTTATATGGCATTGCTTCTTGGTACTTATCCCTTGTTGCGTCCATGGTTGGTTTTCCTTCATGGCTACCTCTTGTGCATTGTCAGTTTTGGTGCTGAGCTTTGGTGCTTGGGCTATTCTACCTTTGTTAGCTCCACTTGGTGGGGTTCATTTATGAGGGACGTTTCTGTTGCCCTATTCATTGGTGCTTCTTCTCTCTTCCTACCCTCTCGGCTTCCTTTTGAGGCAGAGGTGGTGCTCGAGAGTGTGGTTAAGGGTTTTTCTCTCCAGTTGCTCTCTTTCTTGTTGGCATCTGGTTTGACCCCCTTTTTGGGAATGGTGTTCTGCCTTCGAGGTAGGTTGGTGAAAAATGCTAGCTACGTGTTAGCCTGGTTGAAGATGTTCAATGAAGCATTGAATTTTTTTGTTGCTTTGTTTTCATTAACCTTCCTCATGTTGTTGGGGTTAAATTTTTTTGTCATGTCCCCAATTTGGAGCAATAAGGAGAATATATTAAATTAATTACTTATAAAGTTATTAAAAATAAAATATTAAAAAGTAACCTTATATTTAATTAATTTAATATTAAAGTGACTAAAAATAAAATATTATCAAAAAGTCACTTAAGAGAATAAAATAATAATTTATTCTAGAAGCTTCTTGAAATCTCTTGTAATTTCTTTATAAGGAGCTTTTGGAGGGCATTTGAGATATCCGAGAGTCAATTTCACTTACTGAGTATTGGAGAGCTTGAATGCTTGGTTGGAGAAGTCAAATTCTCTAAGTTCACTAGTTTCGGTTGTGGAACACCAACCCTAGCTAGAAATTGGAGAAGGTTATCTCAGACTTTCTAATTGTTCCTGCAACTTCAAAATTTATGGCTTTCAACCAATTTTGCTATTAAGAAATTGATTTAGAGATTACATTCAGATTTTCAATCATTGCAGCCATAGGAGAGAAGGTCAATTTTGCTTGTGGAGCTTCCATTCTTGCAGCGAATCACTTAGGAGCTGAGGCGTACATTTTATAAGCACTTAGTGATAATGTTTGGCGAATGAATGAAGAAAAATCTAAAGGATATTTATTTACTTCATCTCAGCCATTGCTGAAATAGGGATGGCTCAAGAAGGTGGTATGATTTTTAGGAGGCCATAATAAAGCACAAATAAATTATGATAGCATCATTGGTGGGTATTAAGGTTAAGCGCTGCACTTTTGGAGCCATTGAAGCCATATCCAAGGAGCATCGAATTATTCTATGGTGGTTGCAATCTCATTCTAGGTTCTATCAAATTCATAGAATCAACATAGTAGTGTCTAGTTTGCAATTGGAAGGGTTTGTATTAGTTAGCAAAGACTTATATTGGTTCTATGCATTTGTAATCTTTCATATCAGATTGTAAGAACTTCATATCCAGTGTTAGTGGGCTTCCATTGTAAGAGAAATCAGTTCTGCATATGACATTTGTATTCCAAGTGTCTTGGCTGAGATAAATATAGATTGCATTCCATTTTGTATCAATCAAATACATTATAATATAAATTGGAGATATAAGGGATTCATGGAAATTTTTTGTTTTAATGTCAAGGCTGATTGCACATCAATTGTTTGATAAAATGTCTCTCATACTTCATTGCATAGTTTACTTCATTGGTTGCATGCCAAGTGTTTGTAGAAATGCCATCTTGTTGTAGGTGCTCATGTCACATAGTTACTTTATGTATATGCATTCAAAAACACAAAAAGAGTTGCATTTGCATTTTAGGAAGTTGATTAAGCAATTCAGAAGTAGTTTGATTTCTTCAATTCATCATTGCAATCATAAAAACCAAAAACAAAGCAAACTGAAACAACAATCAGCAAGCAAGAAGTTCGTCAGCAAAGTGTTTGACAAAATACCAAAGGCAGAAAATCAGTGTTTTTGGATCAGATTTGGTTAGGCAATTTATAGTGGTATCAGGTCAAGTTTTCCTACCAACCTGTTGGGTGACGAGCAAAGAATTTTTAGACATTCCAAATAGCATCCCATTTGATGTTGCTTACAACAGATTGAAGAAGGGTTTGAATCAATTTAAACTCAAGGAACAAAGCAGTACTCAACACATGCTTTGTGACCTTGCAAGAGGACAACAAGAAATAATGGAAGAATTGGCTAGAGGAAGGGCAGAAGCAGCTAAAGCAAGAGAATAATTATCACAAATTCTTAGGCAACTTGTGAACAATGGAAACAATGGGAACAACAGTAGGACCAATGGAAAAAATGGATAGAACAAAAGGCAAGACAACAATTACACAACTCAAAGAAATGTTAGAGCAACAAGTAGAGCAACTTTGAGGCCTCTTATGCCTCAATTCTTGAGGGGACAAACTACTGCAAATCAAGAGTAGCAAGAACAAGAAGAAAATTGTGATGATTATTTGAGGGAATATAACTCTTTGGGAGATGAATTCCATGCTACCATGACACTAGTAGACTTTTGCAATCTCAAGATGAGAAATAGACCTAGAAACAATGGTTGAGGTGCACAAAATCAAAATTTGCAGCGAAAAGTAGGGAATCTTACTATACCTACTTTTGATGGTTCTAGCAAATGCATAGCTAGAGCATGGGTCCAAAAGTTGGATACCTACTTCAAACTTAATCCTATGATGGAGATAGAGGCTATAAAATATGTCACCTTGCATTTGGATGGAGAGGCACATGAATGGTGGTATCATGGGATTTCCACTTTTGGACATGCCAACATCACATCTTACCTAGAGTTCACACAGAGACTCATTGATAGATATGATCAGAAGGATCCAAAACTTCACTTCAGAGAGTTAGCACAGCTTCAGTAGATTAGGTTTGTAGACTCCTACATCTCAACATTCCAATGTTTGGAAGTTATGGTGACTGATGTTTCAGAACAACATTTGGTGACACTCTTCATTGAAGGTTTGTCTGAACCCCTTCGCAGTTGGATTAAGGCCTTCAAATCAGATTCTCTTCAGGATGCAATCACTAGAGCTAGAGACATGGAATCTAGCCATCAAAAGAGAAAATCCTCAAGTAACCAAAAGAACAAAAATTCTTCCAACACACCCCCTACAAAATACATAGAAGAAAAGTCTACTTCTAAGAAGGACAATAAGAAGAACAAGATGGATGAGGATTTTTGCAGACAGTGTAGGGAGAAAGGAATTTGCTACCATTGCAAGGAGAAGTGGGTGAATGGACATAATTGCTTGGGAAAGGGAAAGGTTCATCTTATTGAGGTAGTGTCAGAAAGTGAGAATGAACTTGGAGATGAGGACAACAGTAGTTTAAATGAGGAGCTTGAACATAAGGGATCAATTTGTACCCTATTCAATTCACCTATGTTCAACTCTTTCATAGTTAGAGGAATCCTACATGGCCAGTACACCACAATTTTGGTGGACAGCAGAGCTACACATAACTTCATTGATTCAACTATGGTAGCCAAGCAAAGATTAGCAATGTAGGACTTTGAGGGGTTCAAAGTCATGGTAGCAAGTGGATACACTTTAAAATGCAAAAGGAAAATTCCTTAATTAAGTATCTCACTTGGTAATTATATAGTCATTGATGAATTCTATGTGGTAGATTTGGGTGCTGACCATGCCATTCTAGGTATCTAGTGGCTCTATTCATTGGGAGAGTACTCACAAAACTTCAAGAAGATGACACTCAAGTTTTGGACAATGAATGGTAAGAGAGTGGTGCTTAGGGGAAAAGTTGATAAAGCATCCAAGGATGTATCGATAAAACACATGGAGAGCATTCCATTTCATCAGGATGTGTCAAAGGTAGCTGTGGATGTTACAGATAGAGTAGATGACATTCATGATAATGTTGATGATATTGTTGCATTGAGTGATGAGTCATCCCTTGATGTTAACAGTTTGGCAGGGGAGGTGAGAGACTTTCATCTCAATTGCATTCTTGGCAGTGTCCACCAGTTTTCTTTTGATCCACATGTGGAGGATGTGACCATGGAATTACTTATTAAGCGAGATGGGTTGAAAAAGAGGAGTTTGGACTCATCATGATTCAACTTACCAATAACTTCAAAGGATGATTACAAGCAGGAATTGAAAACTTGGTCCGACTCGATTCCAGAAGCTCGCTTGATGGATTGTTGGCTTCCCAGATTGGTGAGTGGGAACATTAATAGGGACTTCAGCATTTTTTATGAGTGGTTGAGAGGAGTCCTTCTTAGGGTTGTTGGGATCCAGGCGAATGGTGGATAGACTTGCTCCAGATTGCATGGCAGTGGTCTTGGGATGGCAATCGTAGATTGCTTGAGGACAAGCAATCTTTGGGAAGGGAGGACTATCATGTCCCCAATAAGGAGAATATATTGAATTAATTGCTTATAAGGTTATTAAAAAATAAAATATTAAAAAGTAACCTTATATTTAATTAATTTAATATTAAAGTGACTAAAAATAAAATATTATCAAAAAGTCACTTAAGAGAATAAAATAATAATTTATTCTAGAAGCTTCTTGAAATCTCTTGTAATTTCTTTATAAGGAGCTTTTGGAGGGCATTTGAGATATCCGAGAGTCAATTTCACTTACTGAGTATTGGAGAGCTTGAATGCTTGGTTGGAGAAGTCAAATTCTCTAAGTTCACTAGTTTTGGTTGTGGAACACCAACCCTAGCTAGAAATTGGAGAAACCTATCTCAGACTTTCTAATTATGCCTGCAACTTCAAAATTTGTGACTTTCAGCCAATTTTTCTATTAAGAAATCAATTTAGAGATTACATTTAGATTTTCAATCATTGCAGCCATAGGAAAGAAGGTCAATTTTTCTTGTGGAGCTTCCATTCTTGCAACGAATCACTTGGGAGTTGAGGCGTACATTTTATAAGCACTTGGTGATAATGTTTAGCGAATGAATGAAGACAAATCTAAAGGATATTTATTTATTTCATCTCATCCATTGCTGAAATAGGGACGACTCAAGAAGGTGGTACGATTTTAGAAGGAGGCCATAATAAATCACAAATCAATTTTGATAGCATCGCTGGTGGGTATTAAGGTTAAGCGCTGAAATTTTGGATCCATTGAAGCCATATCTAAGGAGCATCGAATTATTCTATGGTGGCTGAAATCTCATTCTAGGTTCTATCAAATTCATAGAATCAACATAGTAGTGTCTAGTTTGCAATTGGAAGGGTCTGCATTAGTTAGCAAAGACTTATATTGGTTCTATGCATTTGTAATCTTTCATATCAGATTGTAAGAACTTCATATCCAGTGTTAGTGGGCTGCCATTGTAAGAGAAATCAGTTATGCATATGGCATTTGTATGCCAAGAGTCTTGGCTGAGATAAATATAGATTGCATTCCATTTTGTATCAATCAAATACATTACAATACAAATTGGAGATATAAGGGATTCATGGAAATTGTTTGTTTTAATGTCAAGGCTGATTGCACATCAATTGTTTGATAAAATGTCTCTCATACTTCATTGCATAGTTTACTTCATTGGTTTCATGCCAAGTGTTTGTAGAAATGCCATCTTGTTGTAGGTGTTCATTTCGCATAGTTACATCATATATATGCATTCAAAAATACAAAAAGAGTTGGATTTGCATTTTAGGAAGTTGATTAAGAAATTTAGAAGTAGTTTGATTTCTTCAATTCATCATTGCAATCATAAAAACTAAAGATAAAGTAAATTGAAACAACAATCAACAAGCAAGAAGTTCGTCAGCAAAGTGTTTGACAAAATACCAAAGGAAGCAAATCAGTGTTTTTGGATCAGATTTGGTCAGGCACTTTACAGTTTGTGAGACCATCTCTTGTCCAGTTTTGGGGAGATGGGGGTTTGCTGCTAGTGTGGTGTAGAGTGGTCTATGTTGGTCATTTTGTGATGCTAGTTCCCTGCTATAGGTGTGTTCGATGGGGGTTTGTTTTAGAGCTCCTTTGGAATTCTTGTTTTTTCTCACACCCTAGGTGGTGCTAAGGTTAATAAGTACTAGTGTTGCTTTTTTTTTTCTTACTTTCTTCCTGTATCCTCATTCTATGACTTCTATTGAGGTGGAGTCATTCCCTTTTGAGGTGGTGTGTGTGGTTTTGGTGGAAAGTTGTGATCTATTTTGAATGGACCTTTTCATCGAATGGACCCTTTGTTTCTTCTGTCTAGATGCCTTGGGAGGAGGTGTTTGCTTGTTCTACTAGAGTTCTTGCTTGTTACCATGTTCTACAAATTTTGTATTCAACTGAGGTGAATATTGCTCCTATTAAGGTGGAGCCCTCTCCTATTGAGGTGGAGCTGGAGGTTGTAGAAATGGTGGGAAGTGCTTATCTCCTTTGTTGATTCTTATTGAGGTGTTCCATGCTTGCTCTGGAGGGAAGTTTCTTTTGTAGTTATGGTCCCCACTTCTTCCTTTCCTATAGAGGGGAGCCCCATCCTTTTGAGGTGGTTTCGGGTTGGTGTCTAGTTGATTGGTGTAATTTGAAGAAAGTTTCTCTGCAAAATTTTCTGATTCTTACCCTTCTTTTGGTGGGAATATGTTGGGCTTAGTTTCTAATTTGAGAAAAAGGTCTACTATAGTCCAGCTCCTGTAGGTGATTTATGGCTTGGTTGTTTCAAGTAGTTTTTTGGGCTTATTGTGTTGTGGATTGTTTCTTGGCTGAAGGCCTTTGTTGTTTCTTTGTCCTTGACTTAGGACTGTTGTTTGTCCTAACTGTTTGTTGCTCCTGGTTTTGGTGCTAGGAATGGGTTGTTAGTCTGTCTTTGACTTAGGACTATTGTTGGTTCTGAGTGTTCTATCACTCCTGGTTATCTGGTGACCAAGTGTTGCTTGTTATTTTGGTGTGTTACTATGGTGTTTCTTTTGGTGTTGTTTCTTCATTTTTTTGGAAAAGTTTGAGACTTTGTTGTTTGGAAGTGTCCTTTTCTTAGCTTTGTAAAAGGTTATTGGTCCTTTCAAAACCTTTCTTACCTTATCAAAAATATCATGTTCAATTTTATGTGTGTTCATGTTGTCTTGTGAAGGCTAATATGCTTTTTCAATCCTCAAGCATCCAAATCAATCAAGAAAAGCAAGATCCAATTCCTTTGGAGAGATGTGTTTGACTTCAGTCCTTTAAGGAATTCATTGAAGGGTGGTGAGTTGTAACAAGTTTTCATTCATCATTTCCTTCCCTTTGTGATTATCTTTTTATCAAGGTTTAATTAGTACCAAACTAGGATTTGACCAAGGCAAACCCCCATACAAACAAAACAAAACAATTTTTCCCTCTTCATGTATGTCCAAATTATAAGTTGAAGGAGTAGAAAGATCCTAAAGAAGAAATTTTTCATTATTGCATTCGTTTTCATCAAAGTTTTCAAACCATGAAAACTAAGTTATAGAATTTATTTTCGTCATTCCAACAAGTTTGCAAGCATAAATCAACATCTAAAATCTGGCACTAGAGGACTGCAAAAATAATTTTCAGAACACCTACTTGGGATCCATTCACCCAAGGGTGACCTTTCCCTCCTACACTACTCAAAAACATCTTTTGGTGATAGGTACATACCATCAGACCCTTCTTATATTTTCCTACAAGGTTTTGTTTCTATCTCTGTATATTTGGGAATCTGCAATTTACATTCTAGGTTTCATAATGTATTTAGTTGCATTGTTTGAAATCATTCCTAATCATAATCTACCCATGTCTTCAAAATATCCCTCCCATGAATTATGTTCTAAGGGAATCACCATTGAGGTTGAAATTCCTTTGGCATTGCAATTTTTGGGAGATTCTTAATGAAATTTGGAAAGGAGGAAATTGAGTGTTTAGCCCTCTCTTTTCCCACCATTTCATTTTGGTGAAATCATAATCTACCCTTGTCTTCAAAGAATCCCTCCCATCAATTCAGATATAAGGGACTCACCATTGAGGTTAAAATCCCTTGGAATTTGCATTGTTGGGTGATTCTTAATGAAATAGGGAAAGGAGGACCACTAAATCTTAATTCCAGGAATTGAGGGTTTAGCCCTCCTCTTTTCCCACCATTTCATTTACTTAGTTTAGAATTTATTCTTATGCAACTATATATAGGTAAAGAATGTATATATAAATTAATCTTATACAACTTAGCTACATGAATCTAAGTGTGTGTGTGTGCGTGTCGATCCCATCATGGCAGGTTACCTCCATCAGCTAGAACCTTCTCTCGATGATACTCTCTCTCCAATCTAAGAGAATGTTAATAATCCATCACACACTTATAAAACATGCATATAATTAATCATCACCATTATAATTATTCTTAATCATACTTTAAAGGACAAACATAAGCATACTGTCCTACCCAATTGTTTGTTATTAAATAATTAATACATATTAATTGAATAATTAAGCTAAGCTAATTAAACGAGATGTGACAATTTTATTAGGTACTATGATGAAAAATATGGTGAACATGACGTGTTGTCCCTTTCCTCTACCCCTATCAAGGATTTTAATTATGTATGGACCATGTTATTTGATGGTGCATTTTCCAAAGATGGTTCAAGGGTTGGGATTATTCTTATCTTACCCAATGGTAAATATTTCAAATATGCATTCAAGTTGACATTACAATACACTAATAATATTATAGATTATGAAACTATCGTACTAAGATTGAATTTTTCTCACAAGCGTGAAATTAAATGTTTAAAGGGTTCTCAAATATTTAGAAATTAGTGCACCTTCAAATAAAAATATATATGTAGCTGTAGGATAAAAGGTTAAAACTATATAGGAATATTGTTTTGGTAATCAAGTATCACCTTAAAGGTAATCTCTATTGAACCTCGATGTCCAACGTACCAAAGGTGTAACATTGAAGACCTCTAAAGATGTGGGTTTCTTGTGAGCAGAGGTCAACAACCTCCTGAGAAGTCAATTTCCTTTGGTGTCACCTAAAACTAATGGATTTTGTAAGGGAAAAGGGAGAAGGAGGTATAAAATGAAAAATAAACCCTAAGGTGATGCACCAAAATGACAAGAACAATGAGATACTCAAGCTACAGTTGAATACTGGTGACAACCATGAGATTGCACAACAAGATCCTGTAGATCACACATTCAAACAGGTTTGACATGCACATGCCTTTAAGAAGGAAAGGTAGACTTTCACTAACTAGAAGATCATGTGCAAGATTAAGTAAACATAGTTTGTAACCTATATGATACTACTTCTACAAAGAAAGGAATGACATGAAACAAAAGCTATAAGGAAAGAGAAAATTTCACTAAGTAGCTCAATGAATCACTTAAAAGAATGCACTATAATTGACAAGAATCAGAAGGCAGAATGATGGACCATCAATAGTAACCAAGGTAGACTTTGTATATTATGTTCCAAATTGAGTTACAGAATCTTGGTAGTCTAAGAGAGGACTGCAAAAAGGGTCACAGACTTCAGAAGAGCATACATCGGAACTCTCTACAAAAAAGGCACAAAATGCCTTATATATGAAAAGATCTTTGGCCCTTTTAGGGCTTACAAAAATATCAGTCCCAAAAATTCCAATAGATCTTTTGTATGGAGTTAATGATGTCCGGCCATCGTGGTCCCCATTACTTTCCATGCTCTGCAGGAATATTTCCTTCCGTGGCCTCTTGATCTTTCTCAGAATCCACCGTGATTCACTCGATCCCTCATGCTGTCGATCTTTGAATTCCCCCCACGAGCCGCTTGAATGCACCTCTAGATATCAAACTGATTCATCATTTTACCCTCAGATCAGCTCCACGTTGCTTAGGTTATGTCGCCCCCATCCATAGGGAAAGTCAAATGGTCAAATCATCAATAGTTCGTATTTGGCTCCTTCAGATTGGTCGAGCATACTCCACGACTCCTCGTGGCTATCGCTTCTCCTCGTGAATCGATAAGCCTGAGATTAATCGATCGCGGTCTCCCCGATGTGATTAAATCCCTCCCCGCGAACCAATTGGTATAGCTTGGAATCCATTGGCTTCTATAGATCCTATCACCGGCGAGTCATACCGATATCACCTATGTGGTCGCCAAGACAATCACTACCGGAAAGACCTTTTGTCGAGCTCCCTCTGCTTTTGCTGAGATCTCCCTGTCATTCACTGTGACTCCCACTGGTCGGGAAGACATCATGGCGAAGTCCACCAGTCATACCTTCACTCTTATTTTGTCACCGGTGACCACCTTCTTCATTTGTCGAGATGTCTTGTAGATTCCCTTTGTCTTCTTGTGTCAATCAAGATCTCCTCGTTTCATTGAGCGATAGTTCCCATTTCCACGACTTCCCCGGTGAACTCCTTCATTCTCGAAGACTTCTTCATATCAACAAGACCTTTATGTCATGTCGAGCTCTCTCAAATGGTGATCTTCGTTGACAAGACCAAATGTCTTCACCGAGACATTACAGTGAAGGAACCAACCTTGGCCGAGACCACGAGCAAGTCAGGGAGACCCATGGCGATACCCCTCATACCTCTTCGGTGAGACCTTGGCCAGTTGCCGAGACATCTTGGTGACTTTCTTCCTTTTGGTGAACTACTTCCTGTCGAGGTGACACCCCGCTTTCAGTGAGACTTCCTACCAAACTCCTTGTGTTACACTGAAGGCGCCAGGCATGCTCCATTACGACCCCTTTGTCGGCGACCATTTTCCAAGGCCCATCTTTTATGCCTATCCTTTGTTTCTAAGATGACTCCATTCCTTTGACTAAACCACTTGTTGTCACTCAAGACCTACACCAAACTCCCTTACCGAGCCGCCTTTGTTTCAATGACCTCGACACTATTCACCGACCACCTACCGAAAGCACTATAAGTTATCCTAAAGCTCCCGATTGAATGCCCTATTGGCCAAAATCCATGCAATAAGAGGTCATACCGAACCCTCAATGTTATAGCGATAGGTTATGCAGCTTCGTTCGATAGGACAGAAACCAGGTCACAACAACCTATTCAAAACAGAATGTATTAAGCAGCCAGTCGGTCAGACAGTGAAGATGTCATGCCGACCTAGCTCTAATGGAGGCTGAGCGTAGAATATTGAGGCATACTTCCAACAGAGCAGGCCTCCCAACTGAATTCCTTGTGAAATGTCATTAGATGCATGAAGTAACCCTTAATGGAGACATCCCATCTGGCCCTTGTGAACATCCGCGAATATAGATGCCTTTACCGATTGAGCCCTCGAGGGTGATAAATTGTAACAGTACACAATTGAATTCATTTGATGTGATTTTATTTAAAACGGATTTATATATCAAAGAATATCGATACTAATGCTTCGATTGTTGAAGCATCCACCTTTGATTTGAAATTAGTGCCCTCACTAGCAGCCTAATTTTGATATCCTTACAAGGCTTCTATATTTAAACAGATTTATATATCAAAGATTATTGATACTAATGCTTTGATTGTTGAAGCATCCAATTTTGATTTGAAATTAGTGCCCTCTCACTAGCAGTCTAATGTTGATATCCTTACAAGGCTTGGCATACCTAATAACATCCACAACTGATAGGTATTGATTGACAACCAACAAGTATATATATGTTCTTGAAATGTATGGATGAATTTGACCATCAACTGATTGATTGGGAGCCTATGGTTGAATTAGAAGATGGAAATGAAATTGTGTTAGGTAATGAAATAGGGCAATTGAAAACCAACATCATTCTTGAAGGACTAGTGGAGTTGGAAAGAATGTGATAGTGCAAATTGTTTTAGGAATAGTAATCATATTGATGAAGATAATGCTAAAGGCATAAATCTAGGGATTGAAGTAGTCCCAAAGATGAATTACAATGTTAAGAGGTTGAAAGTAGTAGAAAAACTCCTATTGATTGCACTACTAAAAATATTCAAAAAGTGTTCCACATGATCTTATGATGAACTCAAGGCCTACATGGAGAATTTATTTCAACATACAATTTCTCTCCAGTCTAATGTAAAGTTTTTTTTACAAGAATAGAGGCCAATCAATACTATGCTTTCTCCCAAAAGGAAAAATGAGTTAATGAAGCTAAAGGAATGAGATATCATCAAGCACTTTCAACACTCTAAGTGAGTTTCAAACCTGGTCCCAATTAGGAACAAGAATGGAGAGATAAGACATGTGTTGACTTCAGAAAAATAAGCATCAAGTCTCTTGAGGATAATTATCTACTTCCAAGACTAAATCTTTTACTATATATGGTAATTGGATCAGAGTTGGTATCTATGATGGATGGATTCTCTAGATACAATCAAGTGGTGGTCAACAAGTCAAATGACACAAAATTACATTTACTACCACTTGGGGCATCTATGTATATGTGATAATGTCATTTGGACTAAAGAATGTAGGATCAACCTTTCAAAGAGAAATGGATATTGTTTTTATATACCTCATTAATGAGATCATGATAGCATACCAATATGAACTAACAACCGATTCCAAGGATAGGAAATATCATTGCAATAACTTGGATCTAATCTTAAAAAGGTGTATAAAATATGTGATTTCCTTAAATCCAAAAAAGCACATATTTGGGAAGAAGAAAAATTGTTGGGACATTTGTATTGAATAATGGGATAAGTATAGAAAAATAAATAAATAAATTGAATGCACTCCAAAGCCCAAAAAATTCAAGAGTTTGTAGTCCTTTAGGAAAACTAACTTTTTTATAAGGTTCATACCAAACTTTTCTAAGAAAACCAAAGCAATCTCCAAGATGTTGAGAAAAGAGAAACCAATTTCACATGGAGTAATGAACTAGCTAAATCATTAAGAAGGTAAAGGAAGCCATTAAAGAAGCACCAATCTTGGTGATTCCAAACTATTCCAAACCATTCCAACTCTTCTGATTAGCCTAATTTCATACTATTGTTATTGTGTTGCTCCAAAAGAACAAGGATGGATACGAGAAACCTATTTCATTTTTCAATATCTTTATAAAGAATTGAATTGAAGTATCCAATAATGGAGAAACATTCTTATACCCTATTCAAAATATTGATTAAAAAACAAACACAATTGATTCCAAAAGAAATCTTTTGAATAATACTACATGGACGGTGGAAAATAATACTAACTAATGTTTATGTGCTTGTCGAAGCCATCAAGAATTATAGGCCATATCTAATAGGTGTGAAGACCATTGTATATGTTTCATATATAATAGTAAAGTACATATACACTCAGTAGGAAGCCTCAAGTAACAGATGTAGATGGATCAACAAGATCCAAGGATATGGTATTGAGGTGCAAACAACATTGGTTAGAGGTCAAGATCTAGCTAAAATAATGACAAATTCAAATCTAGAAGTACTTAGGTCAATGTTAAAAATTCTTATTGTGAAATTATTTATTGTCCTTTGATAGATGATCCATAATATAAGGATATCATCTTCTACTTGGAAATTATTAGATGTCTAAGGTATAATGAATGATAATTAGAAAATAAGTGTTAATTTCCAACCCCAAAGATATGGGATAGTACATAATAATTTGATGTGGAGATATCCTAATGGGTTTTTCTAAAATGGGTGTTTACAAGTACCCTTCATCTAACACCTATGATTGTTGAACTTCTTTCTAGTAGTAGGGGATTAATTTCATAGGGGAGATCCAAGAAATATCAAGCAATAGTTATAGGAAATTCTTGTAGCTACTAACTACTTTTCTGAATGGGTTGAGGCAATTCCAATCTATAATGCTAGATCCAAGGCGGTAGTAGAATTATTATTAACATCATAACCATATTTGATATACCTACAAGAATTATTATATATAATTCCATGTATCTCAAATCACATGATATTTCAATAATGTCTATTAAGTATGGGATTGATTTGATAAAGTCATTCCCTTATCATCCCCAAGAAAATGAATAAAGTGAATCCAACAATTAAAGCCTCATGTAGATCATTAAAATGGAATTGATTGTGAATAATAAAATATGGAATCGCAAGTTAAAATATGTTTTGTAAGCTAATAAAGTTACAAGAATAATATTGATAAGGGCCCATTTAAATTTTTTTATGGTTTGGAAGATAAAATGCAAGTCAATTTGAAGTTGATAGTGTATCAATTTTTGTAGGATGTTGGAGGGGAAAATAAAGTCATCTCTCAAAGAATTATGGAACTATAAAATTTGGATGAAAATAGGACAGTTTCACATGGAAAAATCTCATCAAACAAGAAGAAAACGAAACATTTATTTGATAAGAAATCATTGCAAGGAAACTTTTGACTTGGAGACATGGTTCTCATGTGGAATGTCATATTAGAAGATAAAGAGAAATATTAGAAGTTTGATCCTTTATGGCTTGGGCCATATAAAATTATAGAGTATGGTCATAGTGTGTGCCATCTTAAGGATCTAATATGAAATCTAATGAATTTTTCAGTTCATGGTCAATGTTGGAATCTAATTTGATTGTGTCCAATTATAATTGAGTCATAGCCCTTATGAATTTAGGCCCCATTCTATTCACCTTAGATAGTTGGTTTGAGAAATCTTCATTAGCATCCCCTTTGTTAAAGGTTTCCTAAATTCTATTTTATTTCACCCCTCATGTGCCCCTCATGTTAGAGGTTGTCCAAATTCCAAAAATTTCTAAGTGTGAGATGTTTTATGTTTAATTTCTAAAGTATGTGCAAGTTTTAGTGTCTTCAAAATTTTGAAGGTGTTAGAGTTCCAAAATTTTAGAGTTTTGGAATTATTAAAAATTTTGGTTTTCCCTTCTAGCACACCTTTTCTTTAGCCCCCACTCTTTCCCTTCTTTTTGTTGGATTTTTAAACTTTCCCTTACTAGTACTCCTTTTTGTAGAACCCCAAAATTTGACACCTTAAAATGAGTTATCTTTTGGATTCAAACTTGCAGGAACACCTTTAACTTGTTATTATTGGACATGAGTTATGGCTTCTCCTTGATCATCAACTCCTTGAAATTTTATGTTATCTATTTTTTGGAGTGAGACATGTAGAGTTTGCTTTCCCACCTTACTTTTAGGTAGACATTAAGATTTCATTCCTAATCCTAGATTCCCAATGGAATTTTTAGAGTCAAAGTTTCAATCATCTATTTAATTGCATCCTTATGGAATTGGTTGATTGGCATCCTCGATCCCAAATTCCCAATCTCTTTTCTACATATATTTTTAAAAAATAGAGATGCATGCATATCTCTATTTCAATACTTTTGGCATTTGAGTAATGAGGCATCCCCAAATATTGAACCTAGATCCTTTATACTATATTTTTTGTATTCCATGAGTTCATCCTTATCCTCTACTCACATGGAACCCCATCATCATGATCCCTTATATCATGGTGCATAACACCAACACTACAACAAATAATATGTTTCTCTTACAAAAATGTTACTTTTATTCATCATTTCCCATCATCTTCCTTCATCCTTCGCCTATTTCATACCTCACTCATTCCTTTCACATTACTCCTTTCTCTCACATTCATCCTCTATCCATATATCATGTGCCATCATCATCACAACAATAATATTAGACATTACAATAAAACATGTACACCCATTACATCTAGCAACATCCAATCAACATCAATTAGCATATCAAATTATCTATCTACATCCTAGAACCATGGTGTGTACTTAATCCAAGTCTCATTGTCTCATATGATACATCATCCCCAACATGGAAGATGACCCCATCTATCCAAGTCTCTTTCATCATTTGAAGAGACCTCTTAGCCCTATTTAACCCAACAACTCTCTTGAGGTGGAATCCCAATGCTTTCCTCAATCCCTTCTTCCACCTCATTGTTTTCAATAGTGACTAGTTGGAGCAAAGAAATATTTTGTTCCCAAATCTGTGTGATCCAACTTGTTGACATATTTCCATGTACTTAAAAGTTGCAGAGAAGTTGATCAAGTCATGATGGCCCAAAAATAGCCACCAGTAGCAAATTTACAAAACAACAGTAAACATAACATCAATAATTACATAAATAACAATAAACTTAGCATCAAAAATTATATAAATAGTGATAGATTTCACATCAATAATTTAAAAAGTTACATTGAAGTTGTAACAAACTAGATCAAAAATAGTGCCAAACTATAACAACAAAAGTAGACCTTAAAGAAACAACATTTACATTATTGAACTATAGCAATAAAGTCAAAACTGGGACCTTAGAGCTTGTGCAATGTGAAGACACTTTTTACTTAATAGTTGGTTCACTTGAAGCTTGATTTGTTGAATTTGGGCCTTTAACTTAGAATTCTTCTCAGAATCCGCCTACAATTGCAAGAAAAAAGAAAGCAAGACAATGAAAAGTATTAGAGTAAAGCTTTAAAATTGTAGTTTGTTGATGATCGCTATGAATATTGAATTTTTTTTACATCTAGTTCTCCATAAATGCAACAAGATAACCTATCTAACACTAGCAGCAATAACATTATCATGGAGCCCTGTCCCAAGAAGAGCCTCTTTCCATCTTAATTTATGATAAAAAATAGAAGGCAAGTAATTAAATATAGAGTTCCATTGCTTCTTAACAAGTTGGCATTCCCAAAAAGCATGTCTTATATATCTTCATTTTTTAACAAAAAGGAAATTTAATTGGTTATAATTTGATACAGTTTAACCTATCACCAATGGGAAACTTGTAGTGAAGTACTTTCCAAGCAAGTAATTGAGCATCTGAAGTAGCTTTTATTTTCAAAATTTGACCAAAAAGTTTTGCCCAAAAAATTTTACTAAATTTTCACTACCACTTAAAATTTAAGTGAGGATTCAAAGGCAAGATAAGAAGTAGTTGCAAATATATATTTTTTAAAGGAAACCTCAGGAAAGGATAAGCTACTAGCCATAGCCAGTCTTTGAAAAAATTGCAATGGATAGGAGTACATAATTTCATAGACAATTCCAACAAAACCAAAGAACACACAAAAATCAAGAACGGTCTAAATTTATTGCTTAGATTAAATATTGTTTTGACGGTATGCCATGAAAGCCAACTCAAAGTAAAAAAATCCCAAAGATCCCATTTAGTCCATAAAAACTATCGAATAGGCTTAATTAAATCTTCATAACCTTTGTTAGAAGGCATCCAACAAGGCAAATAATAAACATGTGTGGCAAGAAAGATTTTATTGGCAACTTGGATTTTACCAGCCAAGGAGAGAAACTTATTTCCACAACTAAAAAGCTTATTTTTGAGTCTGTTAAGATACCAACTCCACATACTAGAGAGGGAAACCCAAAAACCAAAAGGTATCCCAAGATACCTGATGATTTCTTTTTGTTTAATGTGCTTCCATTCTTGAGGAATCCAAGGAGGAGTGGGTCTTACCTAAACCATCAAGAATTTAGTTTTATCATGAGCAAGTTTAGAACCTAAAACAACACAATATAGCTCCAAAATTTTCAACACATTAGAAATATTATTTTCAAAATTTTGAAAAAATAGTAAAATTTCATCAACATAATGTGAGTTAATAACATCAACATCTTTTGGAATAGAGATTCCATCAATGAACTTCATTTTATTGGCATTCTGAAGCATATAGCCCAAAATATCAGCTGTGAGGACATACAAATATGGATCAAGAGGAAATCTTTATCAAATAGATCTTTGTAGGGAAAAGGAGTCAATCATCATATCATTGATAATGGTCCAAACATTAGCATCTTGAAACAACATTTGAATATGTGTTCAAAAATTAGATCCGAACCCCAACCATTATAGCATGTTAAGGATAAAGTTCCATTGAATTCTATTATAAGCCTTGTCAAAGTCAAGTTTAATTAAAATTGCATTTTCACCTATTTTTCTTGTTGAACCTTCCTAGTTGCTATGACACATGCAACATTCATGGAGTCCCATTCTATGTTGATTGCTTTGATTCCCTTGCTCACACATAGATGTAGGTCTTCATAGAGTGTAGAAAATTCAACCTCATTATTGGTGCCATTTTGCATCTTAACCATACCTTCCCAATGAATTATCTCTCCATCATTCCTAATGATGAGCCCAACATTAGAAGCTCTAGGGTTGCCTCTTGCAGCCCCATCAAAATTATGGTTTAATCTCTTAGGAGGCAGAAGGGTCCATTTTGTCATTTTCCTCTTAGTTTCCCCAAGAGCATTATTGCGACAAAAATTGGTTGGTACCACAAGCATCCAGGTGGATAGAATAGTTTTATCACAAATAGAAAAACTCCATATTCTTTTCTTATGTGCTCTTTTGTTCTAGAATTTTCTTATTGTAACTTTAATTTTATTGATTAGTGACATTGTTGGGGAGGCTTTGCTCTTGAAAATTTTGGCATTTCATTCTTTCCATGTGCCATATGATTAATGATAAATCAAAAAACCACATACCAGACCATATGTAATGATCCTTTATATAGTCTCAACCAACATTAAAAGAGTGATGTTAAGGTTGATGGGATGGGACCATGCCATCATAGTTTTCGTATGATAAAGGACTAGCATTCAATCATCGTATCACATTGTAGCAACAAATAATCAATGAATTCATCATTTTTATTACACATAGGGCATTGAAGGGGACCCAAGAAGCCTAGTCATCTATCATTGGTAAATATTCTTTTATGGAGGGAAACCCATGTAAATTGTAACGCCCCACCACACAAACCCCAAAGGACAACCTAAACTAACAAATTACAACAATTTTTTTTTTGTTTTTTGTTTTTTAAAAGAGAAAAAGATAACAATTATGAATTAATTGTTAATTAAGTAACCTTACAATATTATATAATGAAACCTAACTAGTCCCATGGGGTTACATGGTTGCATTACACGTAATGTTCCCAACCAAACATCGTTAAAGATAATGCCAAGTAAATAACAAGAGAATCATGCATTCACACGATAACATAATGATAACATACAACTATCCATGATCAAAAGAGATGAAAGGGATACATCATTCTATTACATTTCAAAATCTATAGATCAATATTACAATTATGGAGCATATTTCCATAGATACAACACATCAAATAATAGCTACCATGAATTATTAACCACATAAGGTTTACAAGGTACATAATACATTACATTGTTTAAGAATTACAATAATACGAAATTGTTCCCCAACATGAACAAGAACAATACAATATGATGGAGTGATGCAATTGAAAAGATGAATACAAGTATTAGGACTAGATCCATCTATGACACATCTCTAAAGTCACTACAAATGGCACAAATCTCCACATCTTGATCCTTGGCTAGGGACCCAATCAGGTGCATAGCACGTTCCACCCGACTACATGGGTCCAAAGACCCACCCCCCATGCAAGGAGTTGACAAGAAAGATCCTCAACCAAAAGTCAAGCGAACCAGCAATATACAAGACTCCACAACTAGAATAACAACAAAACAAGAAAACAACCCACAACATTGCCAACCCATAACCACAACAAAAATAATGAGAAGTCCAACAAAACCAATTTCCAATATTATAGATCAACACTAAATAACCATAAGAGGTACCAGCAACATTAGGATCCAAATCCTTCAAATGAAATCGCAATATCAACCAACAATAAATATCAAGGGCACCTTTCATTAACATCAATAAATTTTCCATGAGGCATATATGCAACATCAAATAACTGAAAGGAGGATTCAACAATAAATATAACGAAACAACTACCTCAATATACATAAGGTACAACCGTTTCTAGAGGTACAAGAACAACAAGGGGAAACAACAACCACACGAGGTTGCTAGAGGGTGGAGTGTCATCACATAATCTTGACATGGGTTACCCAATAAAGAATCTTCATATGTTACTGGCCCCCTTACCTAGTTAAACCCTAGCAACCTCAATCGATCCTTGACCCCCATTCTCACTCATGCGAGATCAATATACCTTTCAAGAGGACAAGGCAGCTGATCTTTTCCATTCTAGGCCTTCCCACTCATCTCAAGCCTAAGCAAGCACTTGAGCCATGAGTGAGGCTAACTTATCTGAATTAAAGTGAGATACTACACAAACACCCTAATTAATTATTAGGTTATCACTAGTTAAGGAAAATCTCAATGAGTTACATGTAAGCCACTTTGTGCGCTGACCCCCACTGAAAGCCACTCCACCCACTAACAACAAAAGACTTGAAATCAAAAACGGGTAAGCCAACTTGCACAAGATACCAAAATCAAACAAAAATATCTACACCACGTGAGGCATGCACCATCTCACACTAGAACTTCATAGTAAAGAAAACCACATTCCAAGTGCAAGGATTAACCCACCAAAAATCAAATTGAACATAAGAGCAATCATTCCAAAGGAACCAACAAGAATAAATAATTATAAAGCAACATTTTCTTTCCCCTCCTCTGGAAGCCCAAGAAGAATGACTACCCAAGAACTCACAAACGAGGGTAAGTCAAGCCAATACGAGATTCCAAATAAATTCCAACACGAAAATAAAATCTCCCTCAAAACCAAGAACAACTCAAGAGGAAGTCACATCAAAATGGAATCATCAAATCCACCTTTAAGTACACAAATACATTCAATGTAATAATCACAAAGAATAATAGACAATTAATTAAGTTCAATTTATTCGTTCATTATGGAGTCATACAAGAAACTATATAAAAATATTTACTAATAACTCAACACTTCATTTATTACAAGAAAACAAGCAAACATTATCACCTCAAAATACAATTAAAATCTTTTAACACAATATCAATACGAACACTCAAGCAATAGTGCACACACGAAAGACATTATTCCACCACACTAACCTTGCATTCAATAACTAAATACATGGTAATTTACAACCTTACTATTAAGTAATATAAAAGCAAGCAACATTAATTAAGCAAACATGGATAACCTATTTGTTCATTTAAATAAATCTTTTACTTACATAGTACAATCAATCTCACAATGAACAATAACCCTAACACAACATATAAAAGCTAACATTGATTAACCAAATGTAAGATAGACATTGTTTTAAAAGAACTCAACTTTACAAGCATTATCTAATACATTCCAATAAGTCCTCTAACTTTTCCATCACAAAACTTCAACACATAAAATCCCCCTCAATACAAAACCAACCACAAGATCAACATCTTCTCAATCTACTCATTCCACACCTCAAACTTAGACGAGCAACAAATAAACATTTTAATCATATATTCTACTTCAACAACAACACCCACTTTCTAACAATTATCAAAATTCTCCCCAATTTCCAATAAATGACATGGAATTCATTTCAAGCAATCATTACATCACAACCAAGAATACTCCAAGGATAAAACATTACTTTCATTAAACAATAACCAATCACTTTAACCACTTACTCAGATTAAAAGACTATAATCTCAATTAATGAGAATTGAAGATATACCCTAGCAACAATCTACCTTTAAACACACAAATACATACAATGAATAAACCCTAAAGAATAATAAACAATCAAATATATTTTATCTATACACTCACTAAGAAGTAATTTAAAATAACTAAGTAATCTGAGCACATTCTCTCGATATCCCACTTAAACATTTTTAAACACTTATTTACATCCATACACATATATAAACACATACATATAAACATATTTCTTAGGCTTCTAATTGACATCATTTTATTGAATTAATCATTAAATACATGAAAACATATTAAATATACTAATATAAACATTAACACTTACTTCACAAGACAACTTTACTTCTTGATTACATAAATAAACACACACACATTCATTTAACTATATATATGTATAAACAAAACCGTGACACTAATTCCATTCCCCTCAGTATGATTATGAGTTATGTTCTATTAGGGAATAAGTTATTGAAATACTATTGTATAATCAGCAAGGGACTGACTAAAATGAGGGAGAAAATGACAACCATGGGGTAAGGTGTCCACAACAATTCCATACTAGCACATTGTTTAAAAGTTCCAACAAGTATTCTTCATTTGAAGATAAAAGAGAGTTGAAGTTTACATTAGATTGAGGATATGACAGTGTTATCAATGAGAGGCTTGATTTTTCTAAGTTTGAATTACAAATATTGGCTCTGGTTCAATAATCCAAACCAAAAAGTAAGCAACGAGGTTGGCGTTTCTGATAAAAGCACGTTTAACACAAGACACATGGCAAAGATAGCATTGCATGAAAGAGGCGCTCACCTACAGGGCAACGGGGCTCAAGATCACACCTCATAAAGAGGAAGATAATAAAGTGCACCAAAAGCATTGAGGGAAAGCCTTAGAGATTTTCAATACAACTGTAGTTCGCTGGGGAGAAGGTTCGACGCCATTATGAGGAACTATATTTTCAGAATGTGCACAAAAAAAGATTTTGCAAGGAAGCTCTCAAATTATTTTTTTTGAATTGATGAACTCTGGAACACATCCTAACATTTTAGGCTTTGCTCGTGATCTAGTTGTTTACAGGTTTTACCATCAGTTGGCTATGAAGCTATCACTTCGATACACAACCAAAGATCCTTCAAATAAAATGATTAGAATATGCATCTCCATATGGCACCTATTAATAAAGTTTCCCAAGCGAATGATACTCAGAGCATGTATTTTACCTAAAGAACAGCCATATTGAATGAAGAAATACATGCGTTGTATCTCAACGAAAGACCAACCAGAATCCAGTGAAATGCATATGCAAAATTATCATAATTTTAAGAGATGGGATTCAAAAGGCCGTTGAAATAATAATGAAGAAAAAATTGCAAATTACGGGTCGAACCATATTGCATTTATGAGCTTTTGAGCATCTAACCATTGTTGGCATATCAAATGATGGCGACTCGAGGACTCTTTCTCTGAAAGTATTTATGTTTCAATCAATTTAAAAGAGTTGAGGTAAACTATTCAAAATGGAATGAGAATGAAATTTGAATGCATCCTACAAGCCATCGATAAAACAGTGAAAAGACCCTTGAGAACATTGAAATGGAATGAACCATTCTTTTTCAGGAACAATCGAATGTTAACTAATTCAAAATAAGATGAAGGGAAACCATCATTTCTTTTAAGAAATATTCTAAAACAGGTTCCAATTCATACCTCTGAATCTTGCTAAGAATTCGATAGGAAGGATTGAAGGAGATGGAGTAATGATTCGGCCTTTTCTTTCATCTCCCAATTCGGAGGGGCGCTACATAAATGCTCCCAATTCAGGCAAGATGGTGGGACCCCAACAAACATTTGTTGTCCAATTAACATCTTGTGTCTCTCTCTCTCATGGATTTTGTAGCCAAGCTTTGTGGAGTACTTCCCTGAAAAAATAATCTTCCTTTTTGAGAGCTCCCTTTCCATGATTTCGTAGAATTGGTATGAGGTGTGATTAAAGGATTTCCTTGGAAGAAAATGTTAAGCCGCATGTATTGGAGATTAGCATGTAGTCTCTTACTTTAGTCCCATATCTTTCAATCATTGTTTGGATGCCCTCTTCCAATATTGGGATATCAGCCAAAACAAGATACATGTTCCAAGATTTGTGCCAAAATGAAGTCGTTGCCTCATTATTAACCCTCCACATTAGATGCTCGGTTATGATTAGTCTAGATTTCATCATGAAGTTCCAAATTTGTGAGCCATTTGGGGAATTGGCAATAGTGAATTATTTTGGGTTCATCATTGTCCAAATACTTTGTCCTAAGGCTTTTGCTCCAAGTTGAGTATGGATTCTTAAATGCCTTCCATATTATTTTTGCCCCTAATGCTATATTTTTCTTCTAGACATCTCCAATAGTTGCCCCACCAACTTTCTTACCTTGTTTCACTTTATCCTATGCAATTTATTTCATTTAATCCCTCCTACATAAACCTTTTCTAGATTTTTTTAAACTCTTCTTCCACTTTGTAATTAAACTAATGCACAAAATCATGTTGATATGGGTGACAATGAGAATCACTTTTATCATAGTTATTCTTCCTGCCAAGGTTAGATGCTTCAAACTAGATACCAAATTTAATATGGCTGCTTAAAAGTGGTATTCCAAGTTATTGGCTTGGCAATGAGTCAATGGTGAAGCCAAGGACAGTGGCAATTTCATGTTGAGTGGATCTCTTTGTATTGAAGAAATATATTCGTGACTTGTCTTTGTTTATGGATTGTCCAAAGCATTTTGTATAGTCATGCAGGGTTTCCTTTATAATTCAATTTCCCCTATAGTTGGTATCCCATATAAGTGGGTATCGTCTACATAGAGTTGGTGGATTAAAGATGAAACATTATTGGATATTGAGGCCCATTCCCCTTAACCAACAACAACTTTATGGGTGATACATCTACTCAACACATCTGCCATAATTAAAAATAGAGAGGGGGAGAGCATATTGCCTTGCTTGTTTCCTTGAGCATTCTTAGAGAAGTTGCATAGAGTTCCATTGATTAAAATGGAATAGTGTGGGGTAGACATGCATGAAAAAATCCACTTCATCCATTTTTTTATCAAACCCAAATTTTCCAAGACTAAATTAGGAATCTCCAATTGACTCTATCATAGGCCTTGCTTATGTCCAACTTCAGTAACATTCTTTTCAAATTGTCTTTTGATGGAATGTATTGCTCCATTTGCAATGATAATCCTATCAACTATGTTCCTTCCTAGAATGAAGCCACTTTGTTCCCATGAAATCAAATCATGAAGAAGACTTTTAAAGAAGTTTTCCATCACCTTTAGATGATTTTTTACATCGTGTTGCTTAGTGATATTGGCTTGTAATTTGAAAACCTTGTGCTATCTTCTTTTATTGGGATAAAAGAAAATTTAGTATTATTCAACTCTTTGAGAATTTTGCTTTATTTTCATGATTATTATACAACCTTATGTATATCTGAACTCATGAAACTCCAACATGCTTGATAAAAGGAGGCCAGAAAGCCATATGGGTCGATGACTTTTATCTAGATGCATTTGGAAGAGAGTTGTCCTAGCTTCATTGACTAAGACAAGAGAAATCAACATTTCATTGCTTGCCTTGATTATGATTGGTGGAATCTTTTCTAAGAAACAATTATGTAGCACTTAGCCTCACCAACATTGCTAAGGATATCATGGAAAAATTTAACCCCTTCCTACTAGATTGCCTCATTGCCTATCAAAATCCTCCCATCATTTGTGGTAATTTGGGAAACCTTGTTGTGACTTTTGATTTTCATAGAGTTGTTGAATTTTTTTGTATTTAAATCTTCATCCTCCAACCATGTTTCCCATGATTTTGAGCACCAATAACATTTTTCCCTTGCCAAGATTTTAATATATTTCACCATCAATGTTTTTTCTTTGTTGTATTCCTCTTGAGACATCCCAGTGGCAATTACATTTTCATTCAAGACTATCAGCTCTTGTTCAATTCTTTCTTTCTCCTACAAAATATTTTTGAAGGTCATTATGTTCCATACTCTCAGTTTTTCCTTCACATACTGGAGTTCTTATTGAAGACAAACATTTGAGTTTCACTTAGGTTTTATTGTCATGTCTACCAAGCTTGTAATGGCCCCATACGATCCTCACTTCTAAGCCACATCTTTTTGATTTGGAAATGACTTTTCGATGGTGGGTGATCTTCTTGCATGCATATATCAATAAGAAAATGGTCAAACATTGAGATGGATTTGATATTCGAAGTGGGGAGGATTAGATAATGAAGCCAACTTGCAAAGAATAAGAAACGATCTGCTATATACTTGTGAAACCTAAGTGACAATAATTCTAGGCAAATGAACCATTGGTTGACACAATATCAATGAGATTGTTGATTTATAAAATCAACAAAGTCTTTCTAAGATTGTGACATTCTCCCAATTCCACCCATCTTCTCTGATGCATTTATTATGGAATTGAAGTCACCACCAACCAAATAATCTCCTTGATCTATCTTGCTAAATTTTGTTGATAATTCATTCCACAGTTTTTAATCCATGAGCTTGGAGGGACCATGCACATTGAACATTCAAAAGTTTAGATTAGAAAATAAACTAATACCTTTACAGATTGCCAATTGGATTTTGAGTTATTAGATTCATAGATACTTTGTCTACTTTCCACATCAAGTTGAGGCCCCCAAATGCACCCATAGCTTACATGTGAATAATCCAACCCGCCCTTTACAATGTTTCATGAATATATCTACTTCTGATTTGTTTAATTTTGTCTCTTGCAACATCACTATTCCAATCAACTAGTTATTTAGATGGAGTTTGATTATGCACATTTTTTTAGGGGTGTTTAGGCTCCTAACATTCCATATAAGAATCTTTGTTGTCCTCCAAGGGAGGGGATTCCTCCCTTGGATCTTAGTAGATATGAATTGATCAAAGCTTGTTCAATGCAAACAACTTCTCCTTCCCGCTTTTGTTTACTTGACTTTCAGTTGCGCTTGGGTGTCGATTGGCGAATCTGCCGTGGATCAACCATGTCCAATTCATGCATTGTTTCTTCATCCTTGGAATCTAATGTCACTCACATGTTGTTTGCTTGTTTCCACTTTCTCCATGTATGAGACAAATCACTTTTGTTGGGGATTGAATCCTTCTTTGCTTTTCCTTTGAATTCATTTCATTCTAGTCCCTCAGATTTGTTAGATGTGGAGTATTAAGCACAAATATAGGGTTTACATCTTTTGATTTAAGAGTATCCTTTTCAATTTTTCGATGGGAGGTATCAATTGGTACCCATTGTTTCTTTACCTTATGGAAGTGGTTGTTGGCATGATGCTTCAAAATGATTCTTTCTTTTACATTGAAAGCAATAGAATTTAGGGTTTTCCACAAAAAATTGTTGAAGCCATACCCTAACTGTGGTTCATAATTTGATCATATCCAAAATTTCATAGATCGATATTATTTTGATTCTAGTGTAAAATAGGTTTTCCTCATTTTGTAGATCCACCTCCAAATCCTTCCAATACTATCTTTGTTTTTTGATAAGCTCTCATTTGACCAATATTTGAATGGAAAGTTATACAAATGGATCCAAATTAGTCCTTCTACCAGAGATGCTTTTAAAGAGTTAAAAGTGTGGTGTCCACTTCTGCAAGAACAAGTAGTAGTCACCAAACTTCTAAGGTTCCCCCTTTAGAATAATCTCTCTGTTAGCCTTAAATTCAAATACAACCATGAAAAATCCCTTAGGAAGGATATTTACTATAGGATCAACTTTCCAATGTGTCACCACCCAATCACTAATCGTAATTCTTGTCAATTTTGCCTCAATAAATTTGTCGATTAATGTTGTTTCAGATAACTACGATTTCATGAGGCAATTGAAAGTTATTGCAGAATGCCTAAATTTTTAGCCTGTGAATTCCCTTTAATGTCTGTGTTGCCCCACTCTTTTTTTTCTCTATGCAACACTTTAGTTGCTTGCTATGCTCTTTTGTCACTTTCATTTTCCTCTTGATTGAACATCAATATATTAGATTTTTAAATATTATATACATATTTAATTATATAATAAATATTAACATAAAAATTAAAACAAATCTATCAACATAAAAAAACTAACTCCTAAATTTTTCTCAATTTAAAAAATAAAACAATTCAATAACCTTGATCTATTAATGAAATTGAATTGCTCTTAAAGAAACTAGAAAATCAAATCTTAATAATGAGGAAAATGGCAACACAAGAAAAAAGAAATTCAAGATTATAACCTATACAAAATTACCTATTACTTATAGACCAAATAGTCAATTAACCTCTAACCAAAATAAATAAATAAAATTTGTAAGCTGTTTCCATCCTCTTTATTTAAATAAAACTGAATGATCCCAAACCTCAGTTTATTTCCAGGAAACCCTAACCGATCTTGTAATTCTACCATGAACTCCAAGTTTTGGAGCAGACTGACTGTTATGAACCCATTCCATTTTCGGAATGTGTTCTCAACCCTTGCCATTACCAATGCTCATTCGCAGAGCCTCTTTTCACACTTTGCCTCCTCCAAATTCAACATGTCTGCGGCCGACATCACTCGGATGTTCAAAGCCAACCCCAGATTGCAGAAGCTTCAAACCCTCTACGACGTGGAACAGTTTATTCATATGTTGAACAAATACGGCTTCACTGAAGTCCAAATTGCCAAGATAATGAGGAATCGTCCCGAAGTAATCTGCTTAAGCGCAGAAAGAAAATTGGAGCCGAAGATCAAACTACTTGAAGGTTTTGGATTCGAGGGTCACACTCTGACGAAGCTTTTGACGATGAATCCCAGCATATTAAGAACCCTCGAGAACGGACTTCTTCCCAGGCTGGAGTTTCTGAAGAATGCTTTTCAGTCCCAAGATCTGCTAGTTAAAGCCACATTAAAAGCACCACGCATTATCTGTTGTAGCCTGGATGATACGCTGAAGCCCTCGGTTGCTTTCTGGGAGGGATGGGGTTTTCGTGGGACGGAGCTCTCCAGATTCTTAATGTTAAATCCACGCGTTCTGTCTCTCACTTCTCTTCCGCCTGCGCACGTTGATCTCATTCACAAGATTGGCGCTGACAAGGAAAGCAAAATGTTCAAATATGTTGTAAGTAGAGTGGCTGTTAGCCGCATGGAAACGTTAGAGGCCAAGATAGAGAATCTCAAACTCTGCGGGCTCTCGGCAGAAGAAACCTGGCAACTACTTGGAACTGCCCCTCAAGTCCTTTCTCGCTCCTACGAAAGTATTATTGAAAAGGTGAACTTTATAGTTAATACCATGGAGTTCCCTGCAAATTATGTAGTGAAGCATCCGCTTGTGTTGCAAATCAGTTTGGAAAAGACTTTAAGGCCCAGGTTTCTAGTTTGGCAGAAAATCAAAAACATGAATGTTCTCGGCCTTTCCTTTTCGACTGTATTGATAATGTCAAAAGCAAGATTTGTTAGCAGGATTATAAAAGGGCATCCTGAATCTGAAACACTGTGGTCAATTTATGAAAATGCCATCTCTAATTCCCCCAACTGCACTAAGAGCTCAACCAAAACTTAATTTTGTATTGGGAAAGTAAGAGTGGGAACCCAAAGACCACAACAAATCCAATCTTTAGCAAAAGGGGGGCAGCTCTTCTCATCCAGGCGTTGGCTGTGAGTATTTAGCATTCCTGCAGGCACCATATTCAACAACAGGAGCAATGTCGTTACTCCCTCTGCCATGTATTTTGTCACTTTGTGTAGTTGTTCCTCAAGCAAGGTATGCACGGCAATTGCCAAAATCTTTAAGTGAGCTTCTAATTGCTTTCGTAACAGTCATTCAGTTTGATGTAAATGATGAATTTAGAATAGCTACAAGTTTTTCTCCATCTGAAAGTCATAAAAAATTTAATTCCATATGTTTGTAGTGGGAACTATGCCAGAGCAAGGAGTGAACAGTTACACATAATGTTCAGCAAACAAGTTTTCAGCCCCCAAACTTTTCCAGAAGTTGTAATTTTGTGTTTCACGTCGTACCATGTAGAACGGACAAGTCAGTTCGGATGTCATTTTAAGTTTTTCAAAGAATATATAAAAATAGGTAAACCAGAACAGTAGGTTCTTGCATTTCATTAGCAATTGGACAACATCACAAAACATTATTAGTTGGAACTTGGAAGTCGTAATTAATAAACGGGTTTTAACATAGTTTTGGGACTCACACCAAGCACGCCCATTTCAGGCTTGGTCTCAGCAAATTAAAAACTTTTTATGAAAATAAATTGGATATTCCAATTCAGAATAACAGCAATAACAGATGAATCGAAACTGGAAATATTCTCAAAATGCCGGAACAAACTGCAAACTTCTACATATTAATGGACTGATCACCATGTTACACCTAGCAGATAGCCTATTTGAGAAATTGCTCATGATTCAACGAACTTGAGAATCTGAGATCTTTGATAGATTAAACACATTACCAAATGCATGAAGAAGCTTCTGCTAAACAAATGAATTCTGCAAATGAAAATTAGAATTATTAATTTTAATTATCATTTTTTTCAGTGGAATCCGGGCAGGCATCACTGTGTTTTTATCCAAGTTTCCCTATCTGGGGAATATCCCCTTCTCATCCCCTATCCGTTGAAATTTTAGCGAACGTCCTCAGGATGTCTTGCCATACAGCGGGACATTTCCAGGATATGCCCCTTCTGCAGAGATGTATTGGGAATCTCGTGGCATTCCCAACATCCCTGTGATATCTGGGGACATCAGGATGCCCCTTTTCCGTCACTATACAAGAACCAAAAAAAACGCTTAAATGAAAAATAAGAAACCATACTGTTGGCTCAGCCTGGAACTTTGTGAGTTTACACAGTTTTACAGACTCTCAAAGTTACAGAATTTAAGTATTCTACAATTTTCATAGTTATTTCCTCTATTACTAAACTGATCACGCAATCTGGATCTTGGCAACTCTCCTATGGCCTATATACAAGTCTGTAATGCATCATTGCACGCATCTAACAGTGAGCCATTTTGATTTTCTGTTATCAAATAGGTCTTTACATTTTGGCAAACATGGTCTAATTACAGGCTACTTTTCGTTTTGTGTCACCAAACAGTTTTAGACATTGAATCATGTTCCTAATGATAGTTAGGATTCAAGCTCCGTTATGAAACAACCAATCATGTTTTCATGATTATAGTTTAAGCCTCTTGTACGCAAGAATTGAACAATGAAATTATGGTTGTTAATTTAGATGGATGGGTGACATTACACATATATCACTAAATCATTAAGATGACCAACTGTTACAAGTAAATTGAATTTGAAGTTATATCAATGAATTATTCAGTGTAATTGAAATTGTATTTATACTACTATATATTGATCGATGCAAGCAAACTCCTGATGGTCAGGGGGAATGCTTAAGAAATGAGGCAGTTAAATGAAAATAAATAAATAAGAAAGAAAAATAATGTGTGAGAGAGAATTTAGGGTCATGATGCATATACACAATGAACATTCTCAAATCACATATAATTAAATTACTAAAATGATCAACCATTGAGTAAATTGAATATTTATAATAGTGACAAACTATCAAGTATAAATTGAAATTGAATTTTATGTATTGATCAATGCAAGTGACTCCTTGTGGCACATGGGAGTGCCTAAGAAGTGAGACTATTAAATGAAAATAAATAAATAAGAAGAAAGAAAAACAATGTGTTAGAGAATATAGGATCATACACGGTGAGTGCTTTCAACCTAGTTGTAATGCAATCCCTCACAACAGATATTTGAGGGACCCTCATTGAGAGAGATGGCTAATTCCACAATCGCTTGTTGTAAATACACAATTTATGATGTTAAGAACTGTGCTACCATTCTTTTATAAAATGCTACATATTGGTGTATGTATTTTGGTTTACTTTAGCAATGTCAATGACTTCCCTCACCTGCCTCATTAAGTATGACCACCATTCATTTTCTGTAAGAATGATATGCATCTGGATATATTATGATCCTTGTTACTTGATATTTTGTTATTTGGTTAATATGAATATGGAATAGCAATGCATCTCTCTAAATCAAAATGCGATAGGCACTTGAGTAGTCCACATGAAAATAAATTCGTATAATTTTCTACATTGATTAGTGGTTACTATATTTGATATGAAAATGTAATAATACCTCCTGATTTTTTAATTTATTTTTTGCCAATATGAAATCAACAACATAAACATGCCAAAAGATGATGCACTGCTGTAATAGGTATTGATATTGATAACAGAGTTTAAACAAAGAGCTGATACAAATTAGATACATATAACTCTGATAAAATCACTACTCCACCATGTCCAAATACACTAAACCAATTCCCAATTGAAACAACAATGATGTACCTTGAATAGATGGTCTGGAAGGTTGCAAACAAGTCTGAAACAGTCTAAAGGCACTCTGTAATGAACATAACAGCCAAGGTTAATCATCCAGCAATCCTTCCAAACTCACAACCAACACTCCCAAAGGGTCCCAAACCCAATCAACGCCAACACTAGGAGAGTAGACTGATCTAATAGAATTGTCTGAGTGATGGCAGGTCTGTAATGTAACTGTTGTAGGCCAGAACAGCAAGATATCCCCCCAAAGGCTCCAAACAATGTCACACACCTCCAGTACTCTAAAACAATCCCAGAAGGGTGAGAAAAGGTAACTGACATGTCTGAAAATGATCCGAAACACATTGTAACAGGCCGCTCAGCAAATATATTCA
>VDFB02000001.1:13520263-13807386 GCA_007258455.2 Sequoia sempervirens
GTTGGAACAAGAGGCATGGGAGCAGGAGAGGAGAGCTATTACCAGGGACCGAGACAAGTATCGTCACGAGCGGAATGTCGCTTGGGTCCAGGTTGCAGATCGAGAGGAGAGCATGAGGGAGGCAGGTTTTTGGATGGCTGCTTATTATTCTATAGTCCCTGATCCGGCACAACGGACATTCCGTTATGCCAGGCAGACACCTCAGATGCCAGCGCCATCTCAGTCATTGGGGACGCGAACTCGTGGTTACAGTGATTCACCAGGCAGAGGAGTAGGACCCGAGTCTCCACAAAGATCAGATGTGGGGAGTTCATTTGGGAGGTGACAGGCTACTGAGTTTTTGATAGATGCAGGATGGAGTGTGCAGGATTTATTGACAGAGATCAGAGATGTTCTACATCTCTGGATTTTGTATTTTATCATGTGATGTATGTTGGACATGTGACAGATATTATATTATTTGGATATGGGACAGTTCTTATTGACACCATGTAGTATGTTTCTCTTTATGATGGGGGATTATATGCATGTGTATATGGTATTACATGTTTATGTGGATGGATGCATTTGGTTTATTTATGCTCATGTGTTGGTTTATTTATGCTCATGTTCATGATATGAGATGTTCACATGGATGATTGGAATATGAATAATATGAATAATTATGCTTAGGCGATATGAGACGTTCATGTGGATGATTGGATATATGTACTTATGGAATATGAATAATTTTATTGATGCATGGTGATATGATATGCATATGGTGATATGTTATGTGTACCTATGGGGTCTATGATGATTTATATATATGGATGCCTAGTTGTCTTAGTTGTCATGTATATATATATATGTATGATGGATTTTGTATGAACATTTTATATATTCGAGATGTGATGTATTATACGTCTAACACTTTGTGATGCAGGTGGCGATGTATGTATGGATCTAATATATGGTGATGCAGGTGACGATAGATATATGGACCTAACATGTAATGCAGGTGATGATGGATATATGGAATAGTACTTTTGTAATTTTAGAGGAAATAACACACGGCCATAAGTGCCAATAAGAACTAACATGATAATGGGAGGTGGGTATGTGGTGATTGTGAAGATGGATATCATTTGGAATCTATCAAAAAGTATCAGTATCCTGAGAAGAATGGGAAAGAATGGGAGAAAGTATTTGCACAACCAAAACCATAGGGTAAGTGTAATGCAATGATTATGAAAATGCAATCCTAATTCAATTTGCCATCTTTGGAGCACTGGTTTTTGCTATAGCATAAGACACGATACACCAACGTATAGAGGACCGAGGTAGATTAGTGTCTAATGCATGAGACAAACATGCCAAACAAGAAGGTTATCCCAACACCCCAAAGTCATGAAGACCTTGTTCAGGTCCGGTATTGAGATAACTACAAGCACAAAAGGATGCCCCAACATAACACAAGACCTTGAGGATCTTGGTGGGTACTATGTGGGACAACCAAAAAGACACAATCAAAGAAAAGATCAAAATATGCCCCTATGTGGACCAATCAAAACACGCTATAATATGATAGATTATGGCAGCCTTGATAAGTGATGATAGGGATAGATTATGGCAGCCTTGATAAGTGATGATAGGGAGCCCAAATGATAAACAAAAACCAAAAGTATCAAAAGATCACAATCAATTTCAAATGTCCATTGCCATAGGATCAAGGGGATAGATGGAATTGATGAGGTCTGTTAGGAAGGATGTATCCTGATGAGACCTATGATGGATGCTAAGTGAAAAGATCGATATGATATAGGATATTCAAAATTGATTAGATTCGTTGGTACAAGTGGGTTTTTTTTGTTAAGGACTAGTTAGATAAAGGCATAGCTTGATGACACAACACAAGGGAGACAAGACACAACCTAAAGACCTAGGGGCTCGGGGGCCGATCAGAGATTAGCCTTGTCTACGTGAAAGCGCAGAGCCCTCGTAGTTCATGGAAAAAAACCATGGATAAAGCGGAAAGAAGACGATGGAGACCGATGATGAAGGACACAACACGCGACAGACAAATGCCCCGGGGGAGGATCAAATGACCAACCTTGCCTACGTGAAAGCGCAAGGGCAACGTAGTTTGATAAAAAGACTATGGATAAAAGTGAAAAGGGACTAGTGAAGACAAATGATGGAGGACCACAATAAGTTGATCCAAAAATTCCACAGGGGCGAATCCCGAATGTCCCTGCGGCCCCTTGCCTAAATGACAATATGGGGGCAATGGATTCGACAAATAGTAAAATAGCAGAGGAGATAGAAATCTAGGTAAGAGCCGGCCACGATGAATGATCCCTACGCTGGCCAATACGGACCGACCGACAAAAGGGGAATAGAAAGAGCATAGCTAAAAGTAGGATATAAAGACTCAAGGCTGAAGGATAGAGTAAGGTAAGGTGTCCGGTACTCAATCAAATACAATAAACTGAAGCTGATGTAGGTGAGATGATAGTCTGAGATGGCTCGAGATGGAGTGGAATGGTCGGCTACGGATAAAGCGCTGTTGATAGGTTTTTCACCATCCATACTTGTCCAAGGCGCCCCCAAGAGGTAGTTTTCACCATAGGACGGATTTATTTTTCTTTACTATTTTTTGGATTTTTTCATACTTTTTTGATTTTTTTTTTTGACTTTTTTGATAGGGTAGATCAAGTGGATTAGGCATAGAACCTCTTGGATGGAGGATATTGACGAGGTTCATCAAGGGATCTCCTTCAGGAATTGAGAGTGCTTTGTAGGCCCCAAATCTGTATTTTGCGGCTATGATATAAGGCCCTAACCAATTTACCTCAAATTTGCCCTTTTTATCACGGTCTGGTTGAGTGCGTTGGTTTTCTTTGAGGACAAGCTCACCAACCTGAAATTGCCTAGGACAGACTTTTTTATTGTAATGACGTTTGAGACGATTCTGGTATGCTTGCAGATGGTCATAGGCTCTTATTCTCCACTCATCCAGTAACTCTAGCTGTGCCAACCGTGCAACATGAGCATCTTCTTCGTTGATAAGGTTCTTCAAAGAAATTCTCAATGAGGGGAGCTCAACTTCGATTGGCAAGATGGCTTCAGCACCGTGTACTAAAGAGTAGGGGGTGGTGCCTGTCGGGGTGCAGGATGAATATGGAGGTGCCAATCTCGTCTAGTGTTATTGACAACCTTTTTGAGAATGCGGATGAGGGTCTTGTTGGTTGCTTCTGCCTGACCATTACCCTGAGGGTAATAAGGCGTCGACCAACGATGCTGGATATGGAAGGTGTCGCAGAGGTGTTTCATGGCTTGGTTTTTAAAAGGCTTTCCATTATCAGAAATGATGGTGGATGGGATACCATATCTACAGAGAATATGGTAGAGGATGAACTTGGAAATCTGAGTACCAGTGATTTGTGAGAGTGGCATTGCTTCCACCCATTTGGTGAAGTACTCAGTTGCAGTGATGATGAATGTATGGTCGTCGGATGATGGTGGGTAAATCTTGCCAATCAAGTTGAACCCCATTGAGAAAACGGCCACGGTGCTAGGAGAGGCTGAAGATTTTGTGCTGGAGCGTGGATCAAATCCGCATGCTATTGGCATGGAAGGCATTTCTTCACAAATTCACAAGCATCGTGTTCCAGTGTAGGCCAATAATATCCAGCCCGTAAGATCCTTTTGGCAAGAGCCATACCATTTGAGTGAGCCCCATAAACACCACCATGTACTTCCATTAGTACCGTTTGAGCCTCGGTCTCATTCAAACATCTAAGGAGGATTCCATCATACCCACGACGATAAAGCGTATCACCAACAATGATGTATCGGGAAGAACAATGGATAAAGGATTTATGCTGGTTGCGTGTAAGTTCTGGGGGTATGATGTTATCACGGAGGTAAGCGTATATGTCTTGGTACCACGGGGAGGCGGGACCTACAATATCACACACCATGTTAGTCTCAGGAACATCATATGCAGGGATTAAAAGTTGCTCGACGAGAAATTCACACTCTGTTCGATCCTTGGGCATGTCAATCAAAGAACCAATAGTGGCCATGGCATCTGCTGCTTTATTCTGTACCCGTGGGATTTGGTCAAACTGTATGAAGGTGAAATATTTCTTGAAATCATCCACCATGCATTTATAGGGTAACAGTTTGTCATCTTTTGTGAGGAGTTCATCATTAACTTGTCTAATGACCAACAAGGAATCATCGAGGACTTTCAAATGAGTAATGTGCCACTGTTTTACAATTCTGAGGCCTGTGAGGAGAGCTTTGTATTCTACCATATTGTTGGTACATGGAAATGCTATCCTGAATGATTTTGGGATGTAGTCACCTTGAGGAGTGACTAATAGAATTCCTGCCCCAGATCCACTATGAGTGTATGAGCCATCGAAATATAACGTCCAAGTTGGTGCTTCTGTCACTGTGTAGATTTCTTCATCCGGGAATTCAGTGTCTAAGGGGTAAGCATCTACTAATGGTGCTTTAGCCAATTGATCAGCAATAACCTGTCCTTTTATAGCTTTTTCGTTCTACATACTCTATGTCAAATTCACTGAGGAGCATTACCCATTTGGCCATGCGGCCAGTCAAAGTGGTTCTAGATAACAGATACTTCAAGGGATCAATTTTAGCGATTAATTTGACCGGATGACTGAGCATGTAATGGCGGAGTTTCTGTGTGCTGAAAACCAGTGCTAGGAAAGCTTTTTCCATAGGGGAGTAATTTAACTCATAGCCAACTAGTGTTCGACTGATGTAGTAGATTTCCCTCTCTTTGAATGACTCATCATGTTGCGCCAATAATGCCCCCAGTGCGACTGAGGTGGCAGAGATATAAAGTAGGAGGGGTTTTCCTAGAATAGGTGGCATCAAAATAGGTGGATGAGCCAAATATTCTTTAATTTTATCAAAACCCATCTGACACTGTAAGGTCCATCGGAAGGTGGAAACTTTCTTTAAAAGATGGGTAAAGGGCTGACATTTATCTGCGAGCTGGGCTATGAACCGATGGATGGACTGCATCTTTCCCTGGAGGCTTCTTAACTGCTTTAGATTGCGTGGAGGTGGCATGTCCAGAATAGCCTTTACCTTGGCGGGATCAACTTCAATACCTCTGCGAGAGACTATGAAACCCAGAAACTTCCCTGACGTGACCCCAAAGACACACTTTTTCGGATTCAGCCGCAACTTATAATGTTCTAACCGCTCAAATATCTTTTTCAGGATGGCGGGATGTTCTGCTCGTGTTCTGGATTTCCCTAATAGGTCATCAACATAGTCTTCCATGATGATATGGATGAGGTCATGGAAGATAACCGTCATGGCTCTCTGATATGTTGCTCCTGCATTTTTAAGACCGAAGAGCATAACATTGTAACAGAAAGTGCCCCAAGGAGTTGTGAAGGCAGTTTTGTGTTGGTCTTCAGGTGCAATTCGAATCTGGTTATAACCGGAGAAGCCGTCCATAAGGGATAACATCTCATGTCCTGCTGTTAGGTCAACCAACATGTCAATGTTAGGAAGAGGGAAATCGTCTTTGGGGCAGGCTTTGTTAAGATCTCTAAAGTCCATGCAGACCCGAATGTCTCCATTTGGTTTGGCAATGGGGACTATATTGGAGATCCATTCGGAGTAGTCAATTGGTCTCATAAAACCTGCGTCCAATAACTTCTCCAATTCCTTCTTGACTAACAACGCGACTTGCGGATGCATCTTGCGGAGCTTTTGCTTGACAGGCTTGGCGTCTGAGCGAATGTCTAAGTGATGAACCACTAAAGCAAGGTCTAAGCCTGGCATGTCTGAGTATGACCAGGCAAAGTTGATGATTCCTTCTCGGAGTAACTGTACAAAGACCGAATACTCCTGTTGCGAGAGTGACTTAGCTACATAGGTGATCTTAGGACTGTCAGCAGTTCCCAAATTAATTTCTTGCGTCTCTTCAATCAGAATAGAAGATCGGGCAGATAACTGAGTTCCCATAAGGGGAAGATGAACATCTCCACCTTTCGGTGCCTCTTCGAGGTTTTCGCCATCAAATGGGTCCTTTACTTTTACTTTTTCCATGTTAGGAAGTGCCTCGGGGAGGTTTTCACTAGATGACCGCTTTTTATTTTTCTTATTTTTATTTTTGTGACTAGAGTGTTCATCCTCCCCCAATCCCATAAGGTTGACATACATGTCCGCAGACATACTGACAGGTGTGGTATTATGTAGGTCCCAATCAATGAGTTCAGGGTGACAAAGGGATAGGCTAATGGTGCAAATGGATAGGCATTCGAACATGGAGGATAAGTTAGTGTGATCAACGTCATCATACGCATGTATGATGGACTCCTCCTCAGGTATGTCTGCCAATGATCCATCGTCCATGGTGATACCATTAGAAGTATTAGATGATGTTGCGGGGCTTTTCTATTTTCTGTCATACCCAATGCCTACTTTCTTTGGTAACTGTGGTGTATCAATGGGTTGCAACCACCCCTGTTCCTCTTTACCTAGGCCTCGACCTTGATAGTTATGTTTTTCCATGAACTTTGTTGGCCAAGGATACTTTTCCTGAAAATATTTCTTTAGAGGAGTTTCTGGTTCGGGCTCTTCTCGGTAAACCCATTGGCTTACGTCTTCCTCTGGTGCATCAATCTTGACACTCGGAGATCTAAAAGTGGTAGTAGGAATGTTTTTACCACTGAAGGTGATGATCTTGTCTTCTTTTTGTGCAGCCTGTGAAGGTTGACCGTACTCATGTGGCGACAGTGGCATGGTGGCTACATTGAGAGCCGTATGCATTTCATATTCCCCACACCCTTTGTCGATGATCTGGACTTTGGTGACTGAAGGATTAGTGGCGGAGGATGGAGTGGTTATCATGGTGGATGGTGGATTAGAGGATGATGACTGGGATGCCCCCATTTCAACCCCAGGACAATAATGTAAATGGGGAAAAGACGCTTCTAAAGCGCGGCAGTATTCGAATGGTTGGGGGTCAGCATAGATGGTGACCTCTTGTCCGTTGACAGGGAATTTCAGGCATTGATGATACATAGAGGGGACGGCTTGCATAGCGTGGAGCCATGGGCGGCCAAGGAGGAGATTATACGGTAAGTCCAGATCAAGGACATGACAGGTAGTATATTGGAGCACAGGTCCCACTTGGATAGGAAGGCTGACGATTCCTTCTGAATTTCTTTATGCATTGTCATAGGCCTTGATTGTAATGATCTAGTTGCTTAGGTCCGCTTGAGTATACCCCACCTGTTTTATGAATTTCAAAGTACATAAATTAAGGGAAGAGCCATTATCTACTAGGACCCTTTTTATTTTATGGTGGGCAACTATGACTTCGATTTGTAGGGGGCAGTTGTGATTGACATCGATGTTTGGCATATCATTTTGGCTGAAATGTAGGTGATGAGACAAAGCCAAGTGTCCCACCAAAGCTTGGAATTGTGTGGGGTCGATGTCATTTGGCACATGGGTTTCCTGTAAGGCTCTATTGAGGATTTCTTGATGTACCGGGGAAGACTTAAGCAAATCCAAAATGGATATATGAGCGGGGGTCTTCCTCAGGTGATCGAGGATGTTATATTGGGGGTTTACAGGAGTCGGTTGGATGGGTGCAGAGGTTGTAGGGACGGTGATGCGGGCCCGTCATGTAGTAACAACACTTTGAGGGTCTTTGGCTTTAATGTGTATCATGGATACTCGGGGTTCCACCTGCTCAATGTAATGAATAACACCTTCATAATTGAAGGGTACATTCTTGTAGTTTACATTATTTGTGCTGTTGTTTTGGGGATTACTGTGGGAGGTGCTAGGGCCTTGACTATGGTTTGGGAAGGCATTCTGATAGATCTGCAGTTGAGCATTGGACGACGAAGGTTGACTGGGGTCAACCTTGATATCTCCTCGATCAATGAGATCTTGGACATAGTTTTTCAAACCCTGACACTTATTTAAAGAGTGTCCCTTGATTTTATGAAAGTCACAATATTCATTTTCTTTAAACCATGCTGGCTTGGGTTTGGACTTGTCAAATGGTTTGGTGGCAGGGTATGTGATGGGGTAATTGATTTGTAGCAATTTATTGAAAACAACACTCAGTGGTTCACCCAATTGGGCGTATTGACGTTTGGTGTTCCCCTGACTTTTTTGGTTTGACTGTTGAGGGGGACGAGGCGCCCCCTGTGGTACAGATATGGCGTTGGGTATAGACTGCTATTGCTTTTGGGATGCATTAGCCACTTGGACATGTTTGGTGTCTGTCACACCATCATTCACCGCATTCTTGTTCTTGTTCCAGAATCATGGTTTATCTCCAAATGACCTTTCTTTATCGTGACTGTGTATTTTGATGTGACCTTTGGCAATAAGGGAACGTTCAAGGATGGGTCCCTTTTCCACTATCTCTGTGAAAGTGGTGACACAATGTAGTCTAAAATTGTGGGCCATGTCAGGATGAAAGTTTTCCACTAAAAGAGTGACCATGTCTTTTTCTTTCAAAGGATTTTTCATTCGAATTGCTAATGCACGCCACCGTTGGAGGTAGCTGGTAAAGGTTTCCCCATCCCGTTGTTTTTCTTTGAGGAGATCTAAGGTGTCTGTATCCTTCTGCAAATTGAAAGAGAAGTAGGATACAAACTCTTCTGATAGGTCTGCAAAAGTTTTTATGGACCCCTTTTCGAGAGTCATGAACCAATCTAAGGCGTGGCTTGCTAGGCTTCGTGGGAACAAGCGCAAGAGATAGTTATCACTGTACATGACTTCTTGACACTGGGAATAAAACTCCTGCAAGTGAGCCTTTGGGTCTTTGTCTCCCTTGTATTTGTCAAATTTTGGTATCTCGAAATGTTTAGGAAACGGGATCAATGAGATGGAGGGATCAAACGGATATGGACATATATCTTCAAATTTGAATGATTGTTTTGTAGTCCCGGCTTGAAGATCCTTAAGTGCAGCTTTGATTTCCAACAAATCCGAGCTAGATGGGGGTGGGTTGGGGGGATATTGATGATAGGATGATAAAGAATCCTGCTGAAAGGGTGCCGGATTATTGAAATACAAGTTTGGATGATTGGATGATGACATGGCTTGCTGGTAGGACGGGGGATTTTGTTGATACAGGGGTTGTTGTTGTGGGGCATAATATGGATTTGTTTGGTAAAAGTGTGGGGTAGGTTGTTGAGGAACTTGGATGGGACGTTGCGTATTGGTTTGTTGGTATTGAGGGTATTGTTGTGATTGTTGGGAGGTCATATAAATCAGTTGTTGGGAAAATTGTTGTTAGTTGTGATAGTAGTAGTGTTGGGGAGGTTGTTGTTGTGATGTCAAGTGTTGCATGGGTTGAGGTGGGATATTGTGTTGTGGTTGAGCCTTTGGACGCAAAAGGGAAGCGAAAAAGGGAGATATGGTTTGGGCAATAGGTTGAGATGGATTTCCTTGTGATTGGTAGGATGGTTGTTGTGAAGAGGCCAAGGTATTGTGTATAGGTTGTTGCGGATGAGATGGCGGAGGTAGCGTAGAAGTGTTTTGTAAAGGGGGTTGTTGGGTACCGCTTGGAATGTTCAATTGGGGTGTGCCTTGTGGAGGTATTTGAGGCAGAATGGTAGATTGGTGAACCTATTGAGGTGGTATATTGGTGGTCCTAGGAGGTGGAAGCGATGTGGCAAAGGAGGTGCCCCCAATGTTGACTGTAGGTTGGTTCGGAGGAGGGGGTGTGGTTAACGTTAATGGCGGAGGTTGTGGAACACTTTGTGGCATACCGTAGGCAAAAGGATTATTGGGATCAGGCACTTGAGGTCCTCCTATAACTGAAGTCGAAGCGTGTGGGGGATAGTTAACCTGATAAAGAACGGCATTGCCAAACTCAGGTTGATGCCAACCCTCAACCGGAGGAACATTGGAGAAGTATGAACCTTCTGGTGCATTTTGGGACCCTTGGAGTAAGTTAGATGGGGCACCCCTATATTTGGACAAGTCAACATTGGAGGGGGGTTTAACACCCTTCTCAATTAGGTGGGCCAAGATTTCTTCCCCATGTTTCTCAAGCAAACGGTCAGTCATTTGTACATTGGTAGGATTACTAAAATGTTCCTCAAGTGTGAGTTCAGGTTGATTAACCATACTCTCTTCACCATGTGGCAAGTTATTCTGATTCTCGGTGTTAGAATGTGATGAAGTACCATTATGAGGATCGTGAGAGACGTTGGTACCCTTGTTAGGATCTGATTAGATGTTGATTGTGTTTTTGGGATCTTGAGGATTGTTTGATTGGGCATTTTGAGCTTGACGGTCGGCCATTTTCTTTGCCTGTGAACGGGTCTGAACGGGCATGCAAAGGTGAGATGAGTAGATTAATGCTTTTGTCGAATGATTTGATTGTGATTGGATGAGGTGTGGTTTTGAATGATGTTTAGATTTTAATCAGATTTATTGGATCGGATTGGATTTTGGTTGGATTGGATTTGGATTTGGCAAGATTGGATTAGATTGGATTGGATTGGATTTGGATTGGACTTTGGATTTAGCACGATTGGATTAGATTGGATTGGATTGGATTTGATTTAGATTGGATTTGGATTTAGCACGATTGGATTAGATTGGATTGGATTGGATTTGATTTAGATTAGATTTGGATTATTTAGTTGATTGGACAATTTGATCGAATGATTGATTTTGATGGATTTGGACTATTGGATGGGTATGATTGGGTGATGAAAGACATGGGAGAGAGACCTTAAGCTTGATCACAGGAAGTTACCCTTAGTGACCTTAGAGCTTTGATTGATTAAGAGGATGATTACGGCACCGAATCCACCTTAAGATAGGAATGGATTGATTGGGCCGAGGATGATAACTTATAACACCGAATTCACCTCAAGATGGAAGCAAATTGATTGGGGTCGAAGTTAAAGACCAATAATCAACTTCAAGTGCTATGGTCAATTTGGGTAACCACTTTGCAATACATGTTTAAGGCAGTTTGGCTATGGGTGGTGTTTGGTGATAAAGTTGAGGGTATGGACTTTTGAATGGAAAATTAAAATGAAAAGGTGAATTAAAGATGATTGTAGATAATGAATGGGGATTTATAATGGTTAACGAAGATTTGGAGTGATAGAATGGAGGTTTAAACGGATCAAATGGAGGTTTTGGGAGGCTTAGAGTGACAAAATGGAGGCTTAGGATGATGGGATAATGGTCGGGAATGATTAAATGGTGATTTAGAGGCTAAACGAATCCAAATGGGACGATTTCGGGTGTTCAGGAGGGCCAATCCGCCCCTCTGCAGCAAAGATCAGGGCGTTGACAGCAAAATCAGGGGCGTAGTCAGCAAAATCAGGGGCGTTGACAGCTTTCTGTAGTAAATCAGGGGCGCTATCGCCTTTCTGTAGTAAAATCAGGGGCGTTTCCGCCTTTCTGCAGTAAAATCAGGGGCGCTGCCGCCTTTTTGCAGTAAGGCAGAGGGTGCTGCCGCCTTTCTGCAGTAAGACAAAGTTTGGTTTTGATGGAAATGGCTATGGCAAGGACGCAAAATGATAAAGTAAGGCCAAAGTATCAAAAATTTGATAGATTTTTCACAAGAAAACACTTCAAGCAAGCACAATCCTACGATTAATATTAAGGGTATGGCAAGGCAAGGTCTTAATCTAGGATGCACAAGGCTTCTAGGGAGTCCTCGATATACTCTCAGTACGTGAGGAACAACCATGAACACCAGTCTGTCACAAGCGTGAGTCGGGAACCCCAGCGAGATACTGAAAGACTCGAACCAACTCTTCACATCTATCTAGGTATCACCCTAGTTTCGACGCTCTGCCAATTACGACGCGACTGGATTGGGGTACAACTTTCGTTCTCCCCCCTTTATATACCCCACCGATACGCGTGGTTGGAATCATCCCTTGGGGTGATGAAATCCCCAAGCAGGTCCCGCTAAAAAGAAGACACTAACCGTTTCCAACTACTCCCCAGGCTCACACAAAGTGCAAGGGGAAAGCGAAAACAAATTAATGCCCCCTTGGGTAACACAAGAACAAACAATCACAGCAAGAAATGCAGTTTACTCCCCCTAATTAGACTATGTTCCAAAACAAAAAGGATAATTTTTTGCAGATCTAATCAAATAGATGGCCCTGCAAATAAATGTTAATTATCTTTTTCTTCGTTCTTGATCAATTACGCCCTAATACGCTACAAAACGTCAGCAAAAAACACTAATATCCTTGCAAAAACAATGTTAGAAGGTTATTACTTGACAATAGCAAAAAACGAGAGCAAAAACAAAGCCAAAATGACTATTTTACCTTCCAAACTGTGCTGTTTTGGGGCGCTGCCGCCTTTCTGCAGTGAACAAGAGGGCGCTGCCGCCTTTCTGCGGTAAGGCAGAGGGCACTGCCGCCTTTCTGCAGTGGACAAGAGGGCGCTACCGCCTTTTTGCGGTAAGGCAGAGGGCGCTGTCGCCTTTCTGCAGCAAACTTTATTATATTTTTAAGAAAAAAATGAAAGTTGTGCCCCTCCCACTACAAGAAAAGTGTTAGAAAAACCTTCTAAATATATCCCTAATTGCAGCAAACGTGTTAGAAGAAAATAAAACTTTCAGATGTAGGGCGTTGCCACCTTTCTGCAGTGGACAAGAGGGCGCTGCCGCCTTTCTGTGGTAAGGCAGAGGGCGCTGCCACCTTTCTGCAGCAAACTTTATCATATTTTTAAGAAAAAAAGAAAAGTTGTGCCCCTCCCACTGCAAGAAAAGTGTTAGAAAAACCTTCTAAATATATCCCTAATTGTAGCAAACGTGTTAGAAGAAAATAAAACTTTCAGATGTGGGGCGCTGCCGCCTTTCTACAGTGGCCAAGAGGGCGCTGTCGCCTTTCTGCAATAAGGCAGAGGGTGTTGTCGCCTTTCTGCAGCAAAATGGGGGCGCTGCCACCTTTCTGCGGTAAGGTAGAGGGCGCTGCCGCCTTTCTGCGACCTTTTCCTACAAAATTCTTAAAAAAAAGGAGATTAAATGCAAGAACCAGTTTGTGGGTCCCACTGGGCGTGCCAGAAATGTGATCTTAAGAATTTTATCCTACTCTAACGTGCAAAATAACTTAAAAATGCAAGTGATAAAAGACTAAGGACACTTTAAGATTAGCCTAAAGAGTGATAAAACAAGAAGGAAAATGGACAAAATAAGATACAAACGATTTCACCTTCCTTGTTGTTGATGTCTCCTTGATTGGCCCTTGCTTGGGATGATTTTGTGTGCTCTTTAGATAATTTTATTGAGTGAGTAAATGCAAGATTAAATGTGCAAAATGATTAAAAGGGATGGCTAAATGATGGCAAAGGATTGAGAATGCAAATTGGCAGCATGTAGTTATCAAAATGGCTAAGTGTTGAAAATGCCCTTGAGGAGGGGGTATTTATAGGAGAGCTTGAATTCTCTAGAGAATTCAACGGTCAAGATTACTCCAACAAGGCCAAGATGAAGGGCTATGGTGGGTTGAGAATCCACAAGCCCTCACATCTTGACATGTGGATGGTGAAGTGGCCAAGAGAAGATGAGGTGTAAATGAGGTGTCAAGAAGGTACATGAGGTGGAGGAAGGACAATCACCTTAGGGAGTGAGGAGATTTCCTCAAAAAGGGATTCCTTGTCCCCAAGTGGGAGTGAAAGGGACATTTGAGAAATTTTGGAATTCCTCAAAAATCTACATGGAAAAAGGAAAGGTGGTTGGGGATATAAATGTGAATTAAAAATTCACATTCCTAGGAGGATCTAGAGGATAAAAGGTGGGCTCCAAAAAGGTGGGACTTGGTCACATGTGGAGATTGTGACAAGTCCAAGGTTCTAGAAGCTTTGGAAGGATGGAATGTGAATTAAAAATTCACATATAAAGGAGGGGAATCTAGGATAAATAAATGTGAATTAAAAATTCACATGGAAAGGGGGTCAATGCCAAAAGAAGGTAAATGCAAAAGTTGACTAAAAAGTGGTGCTAAATCTGGCTAATGACCTTGATTAAGGTTGTGCAAATATTGGATTAGGCTAATTAATGGAAGATTAAAGGCAAGTGGCAAATGTAGGAGGATGTGACATTAATCTTTGATTAAGAGGATGCACATTATAATCATGAATTAATTAAATTAATTCAGATTAGAGCAAGATTATGGAGGATGTGACAAGGAGAGAGAAAGTGAGGAATTTTAAATTAATTTTAAATCAAAAGGGGAAAAATGACCAAATTAAATAAATTGGCGTATTTATTTAATTTAGAGAGGAAGAGGGTGAAAGATAAAGCTTTTAATTATTAAAACAAATATTTCACCGATATGAGATAAAAGGTATAATATTAATTTAATAAATTAATATTAATACGATAGACAGAAAGGCAGTAAATTTAATCATATAGAAGTGATTAAATTTAGATGTCTACACCTAGAGATTGGAGAGATCCAGTTGTAGGTCCATCAGGTACAACGGGACATATAGGTCCAAGGATGCCAACGCCATTTGGAGGGAGCACCACAGAGCTCTAATATTTGATGCTTTATTGTGATGTGGACATGTATACACTAATACTCGATGATTTACTGCCATTTTTTATGATGTATTCCTTCATGTTCAAATATCCTTGTACACTTGACATCATTTTTGAGATATATATGTAGCGATGATGATGGTTTACCTATGTGTTTATGTGTGTTGATCATGGTGGATGCATTTAATTTCCTATTATATATGCTTATGTGATATTTCATGATGATGATATGATATGCCATGGATGCAACATGTGTTATGATCCTATGATTCTTTTATGAATGATGTCTATATGTTATTTTTTTGTACTTTTCTGATGCAACTATGTATGATGAAATGGATGGATAATGATGAATGAATGTTAATGTAGAAATGGACGAATGGAATGATTAAATAATGGTGGATAATTCTACATGTTCTTATGGATGCTTGCTATTATGATGTATGATATGCATGGTGCTCTATGTTTTTGTATTTTCTAATGCAAATATATGGATGCATGTATGAAATGGATGAATGGAAATTTATATATGTTGGTGTTTTGTGTCTAAAAATGTATGACTAAATGTATATGGATGGAAATGATATGATCAATGCATTTTTTTTTGTATTTTCATGATGCAAACATATATATGATCTAATGAATTAAATGAATACTTTAGAGAATGATATGGTAATGCATTTATTTTTAGATTTTCATAATGCAAATATATGATCTAATGACTAAAACGATATGATAAAATGATATGATAAAATGATATGATAATGCTATGAATGATGTCTAATGCTCATGCCTCTAAATGATATTTTTGGTAATGTCAAATGTACTCAATTTTTTAATGATAGAAATAACATCAGCCTTGGAGAAATCTATAAATACCCTTACAACATCTAGTATGAATGCAACCTAAACATGCAACTCTAACAATGCAATGTTGTCATCCCAATAATTAATTCATTGTGCTTGGTATCATCATTGAGATTTTAAAATGTTGAAAGTGAGTACAAGCATCGATGGTATAATTAAACCATGATGACCTAAGTACTACTTTCATGATGTTTGATAGTGCAAGTTAACACAAGCATCTAGGTATAATTAAACCAAGATGACCTAAGCATTCCTTGTGTAAACAGACAAGAGTTAATCATTTTCCCATGTGAATCCAAAATATCATCAGTGATACTTTGTAGAGCACGTCCCACGATGATTCACATGGTAGTAATGATCAACTCATAGACAACAGACAAAGAAAAATATCATTCTCGATCATAGCTTCTCTAGTTCTTGACATCCTTGAGTTGCTCCTAAGAAATGATAACAACAATCACAATGCAAATAGTTTTGAACATTTGTGTTAAAGTGATAAAACTATGATTCAGAGTATCGTCACCAAATGAAACTTATTTTTGATTGACCTTGTTATCGTTGGTTTGGATTATTGTTTTTGGTGAGTCTGATTGGTGTTCAAAGTTGTAGCCTGCTTGATTGTTGTGTTTTTACCAAGTTGTCATACTGTTGTTTGTCTGTCACTTTTAAGCTCAAAGATGAATTGCCCCCACTGAGTTCAGGATTTTTCCCCCAGTGGAAACAAACCAATTTTATTATGGATATGTACAATGATCGACAAGCCAAAGTGAGACATGACCGACAAAGCAGAATATGTACATGAGGCTCAAATGAAGGATGTGGATAGTGATAGCAAAGAGCCAATGGTCGACACAAATTCCAATAGACGAAGAAGTTAGCCTGTCACAAATAGTGCCTGTTGCTAGGTTTTCACCACTTGCTTTTATTGCACTTTTTCAGATTTTATAATTTTTTATAATTTTATAAAAAAAAATTGTATTTTTCTCTTTTTTGTTTTTTTTTTGTTCTTTTTTATTTTTTTGTTTGTTACCAAGATGTCTATTTTCCAAGTTTTCACCAAGGTGACCATTTTTTTAGGACATTTTCTGATTTTTTTGGATTTTTTTAGGACTTTTTCTGATTTTTTGAATTTTTTCAAGACTTTTTCTAATGTTTTTGGGTTTTTCAGGACTTTTTAAGATGAAAATGATATGATATGACTAATTGAAGGAACAAGACGCCCCACAAAAGAGGTAATGTAACCATGGATAAATAATAGATCAAAATGAAAGATTCACTGCAAAACATGTCACACAAGCAACATATCTCTTGTCAAAAGATGATAATGGTTGAGTGAGTAAAATGCCAAGAATGATTCCATAAAGGCGTGATGATGATAAGTAATTAGGATCACTGATTTCTTCTAAGTATGATAAGATTGATGATTGTTGATGATTGATTCACAAAATATATGAGGATTGGATAATGTTTTACAACTCGACTCAAATATGATTTACATGATAAGATTCAAAGTTGCAAAGGGACATGATGACATAGATTTTGATAAGCTAGGAGATATGGAATGGAAGAAGGATAGGATAATGACAATGACTGAGATGATCAAGATCAACTAGATGAGATACAGACACAAGGCCCAAGTAATTTTTCCCTATTCTTCATCAAGACCACAAAAATGAAGAAATGATGTATTTAAAAAGAATAATGAAATATGGATAAGGTGAAGGATATGATACAAAAGGTATGGATAAAGCGTATAGGATAAGATATACGATGTTCAAGAAGATCCTTAACCTTGTCAAGATCAAAGGTGGAAATGTAAGGAATGATAATATGGATGAAACTTGCCCCCCCAAGTGTAGAGTGTAAGAGGAATATGGAAAATAGGAATGGAGGAAGGACTTAAGAATCAAGTTTCATGACCAAATATCCCTTTAGTAAACCATGGTAAATGGGAATTAGACTCATAAATTTTTTCCTATTAAAGGTATGATGGAAGAACTAAGGACTTATCCAAAGGTTTGGATTAAAAAAGAATAATGGGGGATGAAAGTTGAGTAATGGATAGGAGGTGGGAAGACTTGTTGATGGATAGACAGAAAGGATTGCAAGGTCAACATTGGCACACACCTTGAAGGGTGGTGGAGTGATGGAGGAAAAATGGATTTGGAAGGTGAAAGGTTTTTAAATGGAAGATTGGAGGAATCTTTTGGTTCAACAAATTTTGGTGCCAATTTAGATTTCATTGCTTCTATGAGACTTTTAGGAATCCACATGATTTTTGACTTTGATATTTTCCTTATGGGCCTTTTTGTCCTTTGAGATTTTTCTCCTTGATTTATGGACCTTTGTGGTCTTGGAAATTTTTCTTTTTGTTTTGATGGGCCTTTTTTGCCTTTTGAAATTTCCTTTTGATTTATGGACCTTTATGGTCTTGGAAAATTTCCTTTTTGTTTTGATGGTCCTTTGTGGCCTTTTGGATTTTTCTTTTGATTTTGGATCAAATTTTCTTTTATTTTTGCATGCCTCTTTGAGGAGACATATTGATCCTTTGACACATGTGGATTTTGATATGGAAGCTTTTGACATTTGGCACCCAAATTGCCTCCAAGAGAAATAGGAGATATGGATGGAGATGAATGGTATGGAGGTATCATGGATGAGTTGTTGGAGGTAGAATTTTGAAAGGGAATCAAGGATATGTGCCTTTGTTGTTCTTGAGGAATAGGATATGGACCTAGGATAGATGGAAGGTTTGATGGACTAGGATGAGGACCTAAGATAGATGGAAGGTTTGGTGGATTAGGATGAGGACCTAAGATAGATGGAAGGTTTGGTGGATTAGGACACTTAGGTGTATAACCAAGGCCATGGTAATATGAGTTATCTTGAGCAGAAAGGGGTTCTAGGATACCTTATTCATGAAGGCCTAATCCTTTGCCTTTGTAGTTCATAATTTGACACATTTGTTTACCAATGGGATATGTATTGTTTGTGAAACAAGATGCAAGTCCATTTTGGGGAGGATATGATATGGGTGAAAGGAAAGGTGTTGGAAGTAAACCGGAGCGGCTGAAGGTGGAGGATCCCAATTTGTAGGTGTGGGGTCCATGGATGGCTTGTATAGGTGTGATAGGATCTTGACATGGGGATGATAGAGTGTTTTGATCTTGACTTGGAAAAGGATAATGAGGTGTAGAAGATGGAGTAGCTTGCTCTTTATTAGGTGTGGAATCATCATGAAGTGGTGTGAAAGGCATATCTTGATCTTGATGAGGAAGGGAATCATGAGATTTTGTAGAAAGCATATCTTGATCATTAGATGGTAGTACATCATTAGATAGGATGGAAGAACTATCATGCTCCTAGGATGCAATGGAATCATGAGATGGTATGGATGCGTTAGATGTGGTGGAAGGAGGACTTGAAAGGATACTTTTCTCTTGAGATGAAAGGGAATCATTGTGTATGAAAAGTGAAAGGAGAGGTTCATCATAAAATTATTGAGAGATGGGAGTGTGGTAAAAGATTGGACTAAGAGATTAACATGAATCATTGGATGTAGAAGGTATGATAGAAGAGGATGGTTGGATGGGATCGTTAACTTGTTTGAAAGAATCATAAGGTATATTTTGGCTTATGGGAGATGAAGATAGATGCATGACATGGTAAGATTGTTCAACACCACTTGGATTTGAGGACTTTGATTTGGGCTTCTCATTTAAATTTTTGAAAAATTTAAAGACATTGAACTTGGACGATGTAGTTTTTGGTGGAGAATGTATCATGTCTATATTGATGTCAGATTGATAAGAACAGATGTCTAGTAGAAAATATCTCTCTTTAGCTTCTCTTTGCATGTCTAGGATATTTTGTTGAAAGTTTTGCATTTGCCGAGTTGAATCATTCAATTGATCCTCATCTATTTATAATCGATAAACTCTATGAAAAGAATTTCCTACAACTTATGCCATGATGGTTTGATGTTTAGGCACTTTTTAGATGTTTGATCAAAGTCTAGGTAAAGGATTTCACTTGTAAATGCTAGTTTTTCCAAGTTTACAACAATGTTGGGATGAGGAAAGAAATTCTCTATAGAAAAGATCCCTAAATTTGGTTTCAAAATGTCAGATGGGAGTCAAATTCAACTCTCTGGTTATCAATTTTGGTGAATGCACCATAATAGTCAGTGTATGCACTGAAAGGAAAATGTGCTATAGCATGGCTTGGATGCACCACAAAAAAGCTACTACAAAATTTGGTTAATGCGCCACAAAATGTAAGGTATGCGCTAGAAAATGGGGTATATGCGCCATAACAAAAGGTGAATGAGTTAGCAAAAGTAGTGGATGCACTGTAACAGAGGGTGTATGCACTGGAAAAAGTGGTAAATGTGCCAAAATTAGTAGTGGATGCACTGAACAGGGGAATATAACGGTTTCTTGCCAGCTTGTTTGATTTTTTTTGGTTTTTCAGTCAGAGAATGGTCTCTTTCAAATGATGTTTTCTGAATCATAGTTTTGCACTTTCAGTGTGTAAGGTTTGTTAGTGTAATTAAATTAATTATTACACTAGCGTAAGTTAACTTAGGTCATCTATCATTTAGTCATAGGTTGCATTTTAATAAATCATTTAATAATGGGGTAATGTCCCCTTCCTTGTTTGTAGGGATAAGATTCCTTCTAGAAGATGAGTTGTCCTTCAAGAACTTATCTCAACATTTAATAATTTCCTAGATAGGGTTCACATGTTGTCACATGTTGTTAGATCATGACACATGGCAACATTTCATGCATTTTAGGTTTTCTCTTTTGCCTATATAATCAAGCATTTTGTTCATTTGTATCATATCAATAAAATATCAATCAATGATCTAATGTTGTAGATCAATAGTAATCTCTCTTTGCAGCCCTTAGTTGCAACACTTTTTGTGTGGTGTAATTTCTCTTGGCAAGATCCTTTGAAGTGCGTGCAGCTTCATTGGATGATTCAACATCCATCATTTCAACATGATATCAGAGCATGTTGAATTCTAACATGGTATTAGAGCCATTCCATTGAGAATTCATCACATGATCAAGAAAGTTGGGCTGGAGAGATTCTTGCAGGCTTAAAGGTTTCCATTGAAGGCTACTTGTTTCCAACCGGAGATCAAGTTGATTTATGAAGCAGATAGAGTCAAATCTGAGCTCGCCATTGTCTTCAGAAGGCCTCAAAACCCTAGGATCACCTATCCAATCATCAAAATCAGATACATCAACCCGAGAGCCATTAGAGGTATTTGGGTTTACAAAATCAACTGTATTATCCATACAATTTGCAGTAAAAAAAATCACTCCAGTCAGTTGTCCTTTGAGGCAAATTTTTTTTAGTTGCAGGCACTTTTTTTCAAAAAAAAATCGAGCTCATTTATCTATTATATTTTGGCAATTTTTTTTTTTGCGTTTCGTATATAGTTCACAGAAAAATCAAAATCTATGGCTTCGACCTGCAATTTTAATATATAGTTGGCATAAAAAAATTTATCGGTGCATATAGTTGGGGGTTTATTTTTTTTTATCTTTAGTCGGCATATTATTTTTCTCCTGCAGATTTAATTATTATCAGTATTTATTTTTTGAATTGCAATTTCATTTGCAATATTAAAAAAAAATTGTGCTGACCACTCTGCAGATTTCAATCGGCCTATGTCCCATCAGTGACCTCAACCAACATCATCCATTGGCCCCGCTCCCGTCACCAGCCCCGTCGAACGAGCTCCCATCGGTGTTTACTCCGACCGTCTATTGGTGACAGTTCCCTTCACTTGTCTTCCAATGACCAGCCTCCTACCGACATGATTATCCTCACCGCTAATTGTTTGTCGACAATGCTTCGTTCTCCACATACCGCCAAAATTTGTTGTTGGCTACCCCACCGGCGGTGCTCTCCTCCACCAGTGACGCCGTCGATTTCAGTCACCCCACCACTGACAGAGGTGGCATGTTTCTTTTTGCCAATCGCAGCCTTGTGGTCACATCACCACTAGGTGCCAGTGCCCGGGGGGCTTGATTTTTGCCCCTCATTAGCCTGCAGATTGCCTAATCTAGGCATTTTTTTCGTTTTATCATAACTTTCACCCACAATATCAAAATTTGGTAAACAAGATACTGTCGGAAAGAGAATTTTGTCTAATTTCCAGTGGTGCCATCCATTTTAAAGAATTTTTCTCACAGAAAATTCTACAACCAACTAAAGACAAAACCCTAATCTGGACTCAAAGGCTTGTAACTTCACAACCGTTCATCGAATTTTGGTCATTCCAACAGCATCAAGAAGTATTTTCAGAGCTTTTTTCATCAGTCTAGACCCCTTGATTAGTTTCAACTCCAGGTACTCTTGCATTGATTTTTTTCAGTTTGGTGCATTTGTTCAATAACCTAGTTATTTTGAAGCTTGGGAAAATAATTTTTTGATCTGGGTAGCATCACTTCAGTTGTACATCATATTTGGAAGCTTCTATTTGCTGTTGAAGGTCATTTTTTTTTGTGTTTTTTGGAGAAATTTCATTATGGGGCTTGCATATACTCCTTTGGTTATGTTGCACAAGGGAAACTATTCACAATGGTGGGATGGGATCGCACACCATCTCCAATCACTTGATTTATTGCCACATATTTTTGGTATAGTTCCTCATCCAAGTCAAGGTATTCATGAATTTTCTTGGAGTTGCAATAGATACACTGTCTTGGAGATCATTGCTATGCAAGTTGATTGTGATGTTTTGAGATCTATTGATCACTGTGATTTTCCTCACATTCTTTGGGCTAAGCTTTGGGAGATCTATGGAGATTCAAATACTCCACTATTCCCCGATGGTCATGATTTAGAATGTCATTCTTCAGATCAGGTGCCCCATGATGATATTGTTGTGCAGGAGGATGATTGCCTTGAATCTTTTGAAGAGGTTGACAAGGTTCCTTTAGGTGCTTCTTATCCATCAAAGACAGTTGGTATCCCTTCACAATCAGTGATTCCTTGTCCAGATTCATTGATTGAGGCTTCCATCATCATCACTCATCAGGACACCTTCAGTTTTCTAGACTTGACATCAAGGGATGGCTTCATTTTAGGTATCACTAACTTGACTACTTCTACAGGTTTGGAGGACTTTCTTGAGGGGATATCACTCCTCTATTCAGATCCCACTTTTGAGATTTTTCTTGAGTCTCCACATCCTTTTGTCTCAACTATGCTTGGGGATCTTGAGACTATCTTGGAGGCACTTGGTTTCTCTTCAAAGATTTCATTTCTAAGACTTCTTCCTTGTCATTCCATTCAGGACTTGAGGTTTCTTCAGCATCTTCCATTGGGTTTGCTTCAAACTTCTTTCAGTGGTTTTGAGGACACTTCATTCAGGGGGGCAATCAAGTCTCCATCACATTCATCATATCCATCACACTGTCTTTGGATATTATTCAACATTAGTTTTTGCATCCTCCTGATTTGTCACCCTCTTAATTGATTGTGGCATCTTCATCTTTAGGAAAGGAGACATTTGAGTAGAGTTTAGAGACATCATCATCATCAACATACATCCTTCCTTCCTTCCTTCAATTCCTATCCGAAATGGGAAGCATCACTACACTTGCACTTGGTTTTGTTTCTTCTGAAAGGGAGACAAGTTGTTTGTCAACATTAGATCATGTTCTATCTTTAGACACTTACCATTTTTGCAGGTGATCACATCTTCTGGGGGGCTATATAGTCTCCCTCTTTCCCTCCGATGGGGGGGCTATTGTAATGTATCCATGTGATAGGTGGTGTACTTGGGGGGTATTTGGGAGTCCTCTATCCTTCCCATCCTTTCTCTCTCTTTTCTGCATTTTCATCTCCTTTTTGGAGAGGGGTTTTGTTCCCACTAGGTTTTCCCCTTTTCTCCGGTTGTGGGAGATTTTTTGCATCTTCATGTAAATGGGTACCTAACATGGCCTCATAGCCAGGACCCACCATCATCATCGATCATCTTCATTGCATTTTCCTCTCTAAGTTGAACTTATGGGGGGGTGTTAGTGTAATTAAATTAATTATTACACTAGCATAAGTTAACATAGGCCACATATCATTTAGTCCTAGGTTGCATTTTAATAAATCATTTAATAATGGGGTAATGTCCCCTTCCTTGTTTGTAGGGATAAGATTCCTTCTAGAAGATGAGTTGTCCTTCAAGAACTTATCTCAACATTTAATAATTTCCTAGATAGGGTTCACATGTTGTCACATGTTGTTAGATCGTGACACATAGCTACATCTCATGCATTTTAGGTTTTCTCTTTTTCCTATATAATCAGACATTTTGTTCATTTGTATCATATCAATCAAATATCAATCTATGATCTAATGTTGTAGATCAATAGTAATCTCTCTTTGCAACCCTTAGTTGCAACACTTCCTGTGGTGTAATTTCTCTTGGCAAGATCCTTTGAAGCGTGCACAACTTCATTGGATGATTCAACATCCATCATTTCAACATGATATAAGAGCATGTTGAATTCTAACAAGGTTTGGTTTGAAGTTTTATTTGAAGATATTTTAGCAAACACAATCAAGCAATGTACACTCCTATGGCTGTGAAAGACTGTATTCTTTTGGATTCCACATAGGTTTTACCCCAACCACACTTATTCTTAGCGGATGAATTCAAAAGCTTGGCCACATGGGCTCCTCCTTATAATGCACTCACTTCTCAGGTCAACCAAGCTTCCAACCCCCATAAAACTCCCATGGAAAGCTAATCATCTCTACTAAAAACTGTGAGAATGTGGATGCCTTTGCAACAACCGTTGTTGCACCAAAGAATAGATAAAGGTTTTTTTCCAATCTACAACAAGGGTTCTAGTATGGTCATTCAATTCGTGGGGAATAATCCATGCGGTGAGAGACCATTGCTTCCCTTCTCATCAGAACTATCCTTGTGATACTGGCCTTTGTTCTAGTACCCACATTTATATACTGGCTGGATGTTGCTTGGATTTAGTGTGTTACTAGTTTGGTTGTTCCTTTGGGTGATTACTTTTTCCCACAAGGCGGGCCCTCTAGGATAAACAAAAGCAAGCAAGTATACCTGTAGTTTGATCAATCTTTATTTCACATGAATAAAGAGAGAAACCACGCTATATACTCCACTCACACTTGCAAATAAACAAGAATGGGTTTGGCTTTTTGGTCACCCAGTTAAGGGGAGAGCATATTCCTACCATTTAATACACACAACAGATAATGAAAATGAATGGGTCTAGATTTTTGGTCACCCAGTTAAGGGGAGAGCATAGGCCTACCATTCAATACACACAACAAACATGGTGTTCTTTCCTTTCTAATTAGTCTAGATTCCTAATTTAAGCATAAAGGAAATAAATCACTCCAACCCCTGCATCAAATTTATTAGTAGTTTGCAATAAATGTTTCTTTGATAGTGTTCTTGAGTTTCAGTAGAGTCTCTGACAACGTTTATAAAGCCTGCACAACAAAAAAGCATTCATTAGTTTTTAAACTTGGAAGAAACTTGCAGAGAAAATCAAATGCGCCAAAAAGGTAAATGCGCTGCAGAAATAAATCAATGTGCCATATAAAACATGAAATGCACTACAGAAAGTTGTAAATGCACTATAGAAACCCCCTAATGCACCACAGAATGGTGTAGATGTGCTGGAGAAATCCTTCGTCGCATCGGAATAGTCGATAAATGTGCCAAAGAATCTTTCCTATGTGTTGGAGGAATTAGCGGTTGCACCAGAGAAACTCACTTTCGAGCCTATAAAACATACTTTCCAGAAAATATCAAAATAATAGGGGCTGGGCCCCATGGTGGGTGCCAATTTATGTGTGTAAGAAAATATGTGAATTAAACTAATCAATAACACACAACAAATGCAATGTATTACATTAAGGGAATCTAAATTGACAAAACACAATTTGATAAAGTGACTCCTTAAAAACATTCCATCTTCCTCTATTCTTAAATGTCCATGGTAATTGTGCTCTCAGATCTTAATTATGCACTAAATTACTGGGATTCCACCTAAGAAACGAGTAGCCTCTAAGCTAGAATGCATAAACTATGTCTACACCTACATGATTTTGATATTTTTGATTAAATGATGAACTAAGTGATATGCAGAATGGTGATTCGTTGTATACAGAATGCTATTAAAATGATGCACTATTGAATTAAACTAATGTAAATGTTGTGAGAATGATCCTAAATTATATAAACAATCTGATATATATCTAAGAATGCAGCCATGATTCTAAATTACTTGCTAAACTTATTCTAAATGTTGAATCAAATGCAATTAAGCTCTCAAATGCTAAATGGATTTCTGCAGAGTAATATTATGCAATTTTCTCTTATGAAAAAGCTGTAAATGAGCCTTTATTTATAGATTTCACTAAGGAATTGGGTGAGTTGGCAGCAATGGACGATTATGATTCAATTTGGAGAGATCACTGGTGAGAAATGAGGAAGTTGGAGAGAAATAAGGAAGTTGTCCCCTTTAGTAGAACAATCTTGCCAAGTGTAGAAAAGAATCAATGGAAGGAAGAAGCCATGTGTCCTTGAGTTGGTTAAAATTGTTGAGAGTTAATATCTATTTTAGAAATTAGGAATCATCATTTTCATGTGACACATGGTGAGTTGGACGATGAGGTGGAAGGAGGTTAGGGGAATATGGAGAAATGTGACAAAATCCGAATTTAATGAGAGAATTAATCAAATAAAAAAAATTAGTTAAATTTGTTCATTTTAATTAAATCATGAAGAAAGTGGTTTAGATAAGAGGAATTAAGAAATATGAACTATATAAATAAGCTTTTCAATTTATTTATATAGTAGAGGAAATAAAGATTTTATTAATATTCTCCAAACCAATTTTGGATGTATGCAGCTACTGTGACTGGGTTGCCTATGGTTGGTCGTAAATTCTTCAAAGACAAGAAGAGTAATGAGGAGTTAATGGATCAATTTTTCAAAGATGGTGAATGGAATAAACTCATCAAGATGGAGGCTTGGGGCTATGAGCAGAAGTCTCTCAAGAATATATGGGTGAATATTACAGAAATAATAATGCGGTATGTGACTCTGGAGGGCAGGTTCACTACTATCCTTGGCCATCATTTTAATCTTTTGAACCATTTTAGGCATGGGTTGTTTATTTCCTTTTCATTCTTTCTCTTGTCCTCCATGGAGGTCCCTATGTATGCACACTTAAAAAATAGGAGGGTACTGGTTCTACATGAGGGCCTTATTTTGGTAATTATGGAGCATGTTAAAGCCCTTATCCCTGCCTCTTCAATTAAGGGAAAGGAGAAGAATCTTAGTGAGGATACTACCTCTTCTAGCTCGAATACCAGTGTGGTTGAGGAAGAGGAGTGGAATGAAGATTGTGAGGACTAGACCCCTTCCCTTGTAATTTCTCCCTCTAAAAAGAGGAAGAAGGGTAACCCTAAAGGAAAGTAGGTATTCAAGCAACTCATTTTGAATGATTCAGTGTCCCAGTCTGATGGTGATGACATAAAGGTGGGATTTGGGGATTTAACACCCAAGAATGAAGCTATAGACATTGGTTAGGGTGATACCGAGGTCGAAGGTAAGGAGAAGGTGCTTCAAGAGAATGTGATGCCCATGGAGGCCAAGGATAAGCTTAGAAGGTTTCTAAGTGCATTTCCAAGATAAAGAATCAAGCCTCAAAAGATGTGGTAAAGGATTCCACAATGCTCGGCAAGGAGAAGGATATGGAGGAGAAGGTGGTAGAAATTAATGATTCCTTAGCTCGTAACCCTCCTATTGTGGAACCTGTGGGTGAGAAAATAGTACAAGAGGAGGAGGATGTTGAGCAAAAGCAAGCGAAGTTTGAGCCTCTAAAGGTTAATCCCCTGTTGAAGGACTTCTCATAGCTTAATGATGACTCTACCTCTATGTTTGAGCTACTTGACATGGAGAGGGTGGGAGCTACTGGTACTTTCAAATTGGAAAAATGGACTCTACAGGAATTCAATAGGATCAACATCAAAATAAGGGGATTGAAGGAGAACTTGTAGAATATTTTGAAGGGTTCGGCCTCAGATATTCTGATTGATAGAATTGTTGATCTTGAGTGTCTGGTCACTGATTTCAAGTCCCTTTGTGAGCAATGTTTTGGATACCAATGCGGATATCAAAAAACTTCTCCATGTCTTTCACATTTTAGTGAAGAATAGTGCAGACTCTTTGGAGGTACTATTTCGAAAGATCAACAAGCTTAGAGAGGACCAATTGTATTTTTATGAGTTAATGGAGAAGGAAGAATTGGCCAAAGGTAAAGGGTGAAAAGGGTGCAAAGGATGATGCTAAAGGCCCTACTGCTAGAGCGTTGTCTTTCTGGAAGAAGTCCTTTGAAGTTGAGAAAAAAAAATTGTTGGACATGATTGGGTTGCATAGGAACCAAGAACTTGAGGTGGCCAAAACCTTAAGTAGTATGAAGCAGTGTCTTATTTTATTTTTTTTGTTTGTTGTTTTGCTGCTGGGTCTCAGTTTCTTTCCTGTTTGTTTACTTCTTTTTTGTTGATGGCCATTGCTGATAGTTTAATGTTTTATCTTTGGAGAAAATTTTTGTAACTTTTGGTGTTTTTCTTTTTGGGATGCTACTATTTTTGAATTTTAACATCTTCTGAGCAACATTTTTTACCTAAATTTGTGAAGGGTTGCAGGTCCCTTCAAAACTTGTTTTTCTCTTATAATCAAAACACGTGATCAATTTCACATACTAAATCTTGGTACATATAATGTTATTCTAGGTATGATTTGGCTAGATAAAAATAGTGCTTTCCTAGCTTGTGAAAACAAACAAGCTATCCTAAACTCTAACATGGGGACATGTCACATTTTACAGGGGGAGAAAAGACCTCTTCACATTAAAACTATTTCAACCATGCAATTCAAGCGTAGTGCAAGAAAAAAATATAAAATATTTTTTGCTATGCTAAACAGGCAATAAATTTAAAATAGACATTAAAATTAAACCTGTGGTATAAGAATTCTAAGATGTATTCCCCGAAGAATTAAATAAATTACCCCCTAAATGATCTATAGAATGTATGCAATTGATCTAGTTCTTAGGGCAGAACTTGTTTCCAAAGCCTCGTATCGTCGGTCAATCTCTGAATTAATTGAAATAAAAATTCAATTGACACAATTACTTAAGGAAGTTAAGATAATACCAAGTGTCTCTCCTTGGGGTGCACCAGTATTATTTGTCAAAAAGGAAGACGAAACCATGATATTGTGCATAGATTATAGACAACTTACTAAATTAACCATAAAAAATAAGTATCCCTTACCACAAATCGATGACCTCCTTGATCAATTACATAGTGCCAAATATTTTTCCAAAATAGATCTAAGATCAAGATACCATCAAATTCGCATTAAAGAATCTAATATTTCCAAAACAACATTTCAAACACTATATGGCCATTATCAATTTGTAGTGATGCCTTTTGGTCTAACAAACACACCTGCAACCTTTATGACATTGGTGCATGATATCTTTCAACCATTTATAGACATATTCATTATCTTTTTTAGATGATATCTTAATATACTCAAAGAATGAGGAAGAGCATGAACAACATCTCAGGATCTGGTACTAGAAACTGTAACACCCTGCCACACAAACCCCAAAGGACATCATAATATCTAACATTTACAACACTTTTTTTTTTAAAAGTAAACTAATATGAGATGTAGTGTACATTAACATATATCACTAGTAATGAATCCATACATATATAAAAACTAACTCTAGACTCTTGGGGTTACATGACTACATTACATTATATCCTTCACACTTATAAATTTAAAAACATTTCCACAGATACAACACCATTAAGGTTCGCACACTGTGAAGCAATAAACACATAGTAATTCAAGGATCAATATACATTACATTTATAAAAGAAGATACATCGTTTCAAGAATTACATCAATACAATAGTACTTCCCAACATGAATGGGAATAGTACAATAACATGGAATAATACAATTGAAATGCATGAATACAATGCATCAAGACTGGATCCAACTCTAGTACAACTCTGGAGTCACTGCAAATGGTACATCTCCACGCATCTCAATCTTCGGTTGGGGACCCAATGGGGTGCATAGCACATTCCACCCGACCATGTGGACTCTAAGGCCTACCCCCATGCTAGGAGATGACAAGAAGGACCCACAACAAAGGAAGATGGACAAGTGAACAAGACTAACAAAACATCACAACAAGAGCAACAACAAACACAAGACAACATCCACTTCTAGAGGAACAAAAGCAACAAGGGGGAAACCAAAAACATGCAAGGTTGCTAAAGGGAAGAGTGTCATCACATGGCTTGACATGGGTTACCCAATACAAATATTCATAGGTTACCAGCCCCCATCCTGGGTTACCCTGGAAACCTCAACCGACCCCCGGCCCCCATTCTTACACATGCGGAATCAACTCACCTTTCATGAAGACAATGTAGTTGATTTGTCATTTTAGGCCTTCTCATCTCATCTCAAGCCTAAACGAGCACCTAGGTCATGAGAGAGGCATCCATTATCTTTTCGTAGTGTGCGTATACTACCCATCCCCCTAATTATTTATTAGATTATCACTTGATTAACTCAACTTCCACACGAGTTATCCAAGACACCACTTATGGTTCTGGCCCTCGTGGGAAGCCACTCTCCCTACTAGTAACAAAATTCATAAATTCACAGATTGGGTAAGCCAACTTGCACAAAATATCAAAGAAGATAAGTAAAAATGTCAAGTGAGGCATGTACCATCTCACGCTAGGACTCCATAATAAAACAACTTCCAAGTGCAAGGCTAAACCCACAAATCAAATCAAGCATAAGAGCATTAGTTCCCAAAGGACCAAAATGAAAACCCATTATACAACATTTTTCCCCACCTCTGGAAGCCAAAAAAGGATCAACAACCCCTAGAACCCGCAATCAAGGGTAAAATGAAGCAATACGGGTTTCCAAATAAATTCCATCACAAATTCAATGAATAAGACCTTCTCAAATCAAAATAACCCAAAAGATAGACACATTGGAATAACTCAAGAGAAAACTACCACAAAATGAAAACATTAAAACTCAACCTTCCAATGCCTATTATCAATTCAACTATAATTAACTAAGGACAAGCCTTCATTCAAGAGATAATATACTTCATTTGATTAACTTCCAAAACATTGAATGAACAAAACAATAAATATCTCCTAACTCAAATGTAATCCTATTTACCTTATTAGCTTCTAAATATGAAAACAATTATCCAAACACTATTGTCATACAAATATATGTGTATATAAATATATATATATATATATATAAAGAATAATAATTAATCAATTACATTTTATACACAAGTTTCCCTAACACACTCAATGTAATATTTTTAAAGAATATTTTAAATAATTAGCCACATCTTATTTATACATCCAATATGATATCATTTGATTAAAATAACTCAACAACTATCACAATACACCTTTATACACGACAATTGCTCTTAATTAAAACCACACTAAATATATATATATATATATATATATATATATATATATATATACACTTTTACACTTATTTGAATTGCATTGCTCCAAAATTACAAAAATGACACTCAATCTTTTAATGTCTCAATGTAATAGTATACTACTATAATGTTATCTAATCCAGACCATCATTTCACCAAATAAACACATTATACCAAATAACAAACAAGACCCATAATTTGATCAAGAAACTACAAGGTAATCCACCTTCTAACTATTAATTATCTATAAAAGCAATCAACATAAGATAATCTAGTTCATTTACCCAAACCAAACCCCCAATTATCTAGAATGTATAATCAATTCCCTTCAATTTCATAATATAAATAACTATTTGACTTTCTAATATATTTATCTATATAACCGAATAATCTTTAAGCCTAATTATTCTTTAAAATCACAACTACCCAATTTACCTCCTTTATCTCAGGTGGTATAAACCCTTTCATAATTCTTATAAACATTTGATTATCAAATTTATCTTATCTCCATTTTATTACATATTACAATTAATTCGAGTGAGAACTCGATTTCACTCCAATATTTATTTGGATGGAGTCTATGTAATTAATAACTTAATTGTCTTAAAACTTGAAAACTTAATAGAAAGAACGTAAACTTGATTTCCCAAACAAATTGACATAAATGATCATCTGTAATACATATATTCATATACAAACCCGTCTACACAAATATATATACATTTATATAAATATTGTAAATATATATTTATAATAAATCGACTGCCACATCATTACAAATTCAGCAATTTGTTTAGAGACTTAATCATAATCGACTCCTACAGGGATACTACTCTGTGGAAATCAAAACAATTGATTCATTACACTTTAACTTGAAACGATAATCTAGAAAATACCTATGATCTGAAAATGAGACTAAGGAAAAGTTAACTTCATATCAGGGAATGCAAAAGGATTGGTGAAAGCAGTATTATCTATCATGTAAACTCAAATCCATCAACAAGGCAACAATATGAAGGGAAGGATTCGCCATTGAGCAGCAATAAGAGGGACTACTAACAAAGCTTTATGCATGCATCAGATGACAAAGGACGTCAGGAAACATGACCAAAAGAGAGAGGGCCGCTAGAGGAGAAGATTGGACTGACGCAGCATACACATATAATAGAACGCAGTGATGAAACCCATCGATAAAACACCTCAGTCCAAGTTTACAACAGCATCTAAGCAATTGAAAAGAATATGGGTAAAAAAATGGAGGTAGAAAATCGTATAGAGTAAACATCACCTACTTAATATATACCAGAGAGATGAAGAAATCTCCAAATGAATAATAGAAGAAAAGACAAGGGTGGGAGAGAACCCATGCAGAGGATACCAACAATGCAAGTGGTTGCGGTAGGTGCAAAGACAAAGAGAATAGCACTCAGTTTTCCTGTATCGACCCACAAAATTTAGACGAAGAAAATCTATTAGAGAATGGAGGGTGTAATAGGCCGAATACTCTTCAAACATAGGGAATATCAAATAACAAAATTGCATGAAGACCAACTGGGGTTGCAGAAATGGGTGTGAGCAAGGTGCCATCCAAGCTAGAGATGAATAAAACTAAAGTTCATGCTTACTTAAGTCGAATACACTCAGCAAGTTTCCACTAAAATGAGATGGCATAAAATGAATATAGTTTTTCCACAAAAAGGTAGCCATCAAATGCTTTAACATGAAGGCTCAACACTTAAAAAGGAAAATTCATTGTACAGCTTGGGAAGTTGAACCTTCTAAACCATCAAACACATAGGCCATGTTCTAAATCCGCGATATTTGTTTCAAATGCATGACTCAAGCCATACAATTACAAGCAAAGGGCGCACCAGTTGTTTAACAAATTAACCTTTAGAAAACTTTCAGACAAACGCAAAATACAAATTTACAGAACCGACCTGGAGTCCTGCGCTTGAAAATTGGAGAAAGTGTGTTGAAGCTCACTTATTTCGCAGCTATCAATTCTTCCTCCAGAACCCAATCGCTTTCAAAGAACAATTTCGATCCCAACACTGTATTCCTTTCAAATTAATTTGCAGAGCAAATTTTTTTTATTACGAAAACAAAAACAACTGATAAAAAATAAACATTTCTTCAAAAACCAACATGCTTCAAAACAAGCAAGAGTTTTTGTTTTACCAATTAATTAAAAATCCAAGAGATAAGCTTCAAAACTAAAAATCAATCAATTCGACAAGTTTCTTGTTCGACACCCCGTCTGAAGTCGTGCATAGGCACGCATTAGGGGAGAAGACCCAGTAGCCACCCGCCATTGAATAACCGCCACCTCCATGTTCACTTAACCCCCCAAAAAAGAATTGACTTTGATCCATTAAAAAACTTTATGTTATTGAATAACTAATTACAAAAACACCAATAGCCGCTCATTAAGTGCTAAAGTGACTGATTTAAGTGGATTTTAAGTGCTAAAACAGCTATAATTGATTGAAATTATAGCGAGCGGCTACTGGGACAGCCCTCTAAAAGGTGACTTTTTTACCTCTGCGCGCATATTCAATGCTCCCGCACTCAATCAAATTGCCCAGAAGCTGAAACTTTAGTTATAAGCACTTAACTCGTGCGAAAAAAACCCATAAAAATTTTTTCCGATTCAACATACGGTTTGAATTCTACGGTTGCGCGAAGTTAGCACTAGCGGCTACTGGGTCTTCTCCCCTATCTTTTTCCCATCTTTTTCTATTTTTGCTTGTTTTTACATCAGTTTGAAAACTTATCTTCTTTATTTATTTAAAAATCACATTACTTTACATATTTAAACAATCATCCTTACACAATAATAAATTATTACTTATTATTAAAATATGATTTAAAATAGTACTTTTTAGCAAAATATTTTTAATCTAATTATTTAATAGTAACATATTTACTTTTAACATAGCAATTTAAATTTAATTATTTATTAACAAACCATATCCTTTATATTTCATTAATTAATTTAATTATTATTTAATCTCCAACTTTATTTAAATTACCTTGTAAATCAATTTTAATTTAATTAATTAATTACACGAGGCCATATAAAGCTATTAAGTTTTCCACGTAATTCAATAACATAAAATCAACAAAAACACAAATAAACACTTATTCAAATGCCCAGAAAGGCCAATATGGAGGAGCACTACAAAACTTTGTGAAAGCATAAGTTATATCAAAACTTGGCAAGTGTGAATTCTTCAAATCATAAGTATCTTACCTAGGTCATTTAGTTTTTGAGAATGGTATTTCACCTAACCCTACTAAAATTAAGGCAATTCAAGATTGGAATATTCCAAGGGATGCTCACAAAGTCAAGTTTTTTAGGATTGTCTAGGTTTTATCATTACTTTGTTAGAAACTATTCCAAAATAGTTGCACCTTTGATCGATCTAACTAAGAAAGAAGAATGCTATAATTGGACCCCAAAATGTGATAAATCTTTCAACACACTTAAGACTTTATTAAAATTTGCACATATTCTCTATATTTCAAACTTTAGTAAGCCTTTTGTTGTGATTATTGATGCATGTGATATAGGTATCGATGGTATTCTAATGCAAGATAACCAAGTAGTATGTTATGAATCTAGAAAGTTATTACTCGTTGAAAGAAATTATTCTATCCATGATCTTGAATTATTAAGCATTGTCCATGCTTTAAAAGTTTGGTGCCATTATTTATTAGGAAATAAGTTTATATTAAAAACTAACCATCATAGTCTACAACATATATTTACTCAACCTCACCTTAACATGAGACAAAGAAGATAGATGGAACTCTTATCTGAATATGATTTCACTATCCAATATGGTCTTGGAAAATAAAATGTAGTGGAAGACACTTTAAATCGAAAATGATTATATTTAATGTCTTAACCTTGGAGAGAAGTCAATTTGAACAAGACATAAAATCCAAGTTACCCATCGATGATTATTTCCAACCGATATATGAAGGTCTGCAAAATCAATCCTCTAATGTTCATCTAAAAGATCAACTAGAACATTATTTTCTAAGTAGCAATGGTCTCCTTTACTATAAAGGAATATGTGTTCCCAATCTACCTAACCTTAAATCACACATATTGAAATATTCTAATGATATACCAATATTTGGACACCCTAGATTCCAAAAAACCTATCTTTCCATCAAGAAAAACTACTTTGGGCCTCAAATGAAGACTGAAATCCATATCTATGTCCAACAATGTTTAACTTGTCAAAAGGTAAAAGTAGAGCAATGTAAACCTCCTGGCCTCTTACAACCCTTGTCAATCCCAAATTGGAAATGGGAGTCAATTAGTATGGATTTTATTACTGGATTACCTCGAACACGTAAAGGGCATGATTCTATTTCCATAGTGGTGGATAGATTAACCAAGATGGCACATTTCCTACTTATCAAAATAAAATCCTCTGCTTCTAATATTGCCCATATTTTTTCAAAGAGATTTTTTAGGTTACATGGTCTTCCAAAAAATATTATTTCAAGGATATCATTCAACCATTAAGATGTCACCTTTTGAGGTAGTGTATGGTTGAAATTTTAATACACCCATCTCTTGGTTGGACCCGATCCATAAGATTTGGTATGAAAAATAAAACTTGTTATAAATGGATGTCATTATTAACAAATCCAAACAAGAAAGCTACCCAAGATCGATATAAAAGTTGGGTTGATTCCAAAATATCTATTAGATATTTTGATAAAGATGATCAAGTATTTCTTAGAGTCAAACCCAAAAGAAGTTCGTTAAAACTTGGTAAATAATCTAAAATAGCTCCTCACTTTTGTGGACCTTTTGAAGTTTTAGAAAGGATAAGTGATGTTTCTTATAGACTTTCTTTTTCACCTTAGTTACGGATTCATAATGTGTTTCATGTAAGCTTACTTGAGATATATGTGTATAGTGCAGATCATGTAATTGATTGGAAATGTATTTCTATTGAGCCTACTTGTAAATTTAAAATTAAACCTGAGTTAATCATTGAAAAAAGATCTAGTACTTTGAGGAATAGAATTATAGATGAAGTTAAAATTAAATGGAGTCATTAAATAGTATTGATAGTGCTACTTCGGAAAAAGCTAATTTTATTAAAGTATAATATCCACAATTTTTAAACTAAGGTTGCTTCATTTGATATGATGTAGAGATTCCTCATGCTCCTGAGGATAGTAGCTAAATTACAGGGGGAGAATTATTACAAGACATTTTACCCATGAAAATAAAATAATGTAAACTTTAATTTAATTAAACATTGTTATTATTGTGAACAGGTGTGACTTTTGTAACCACCCTTGGAATATTATTTAAACCCATAAAATAATTGAAACAAGGGACACAAGCAAAATAACCAAGGAGAAATAGAGAGCTTCAAATAGCATGAAGAAGTGAGGGGAAAAATATTTGATTGGAATTGGGGACAGTTGGATAAGGGGCGTACAGTGTGTTTCCAACTCAGGGTACAACATACGCTTGGGATTGTCCTATCCAAGGCTTTATTGTAAGACTTGCGAGGTAGGTTATTGAACCATAAGGCTCATGAGGTAGGTTGGGGTTTTGTACAAGAACTGTTCCTCTAGGGGTACCTCCTTGTCATAAAGAGCATGGATCTTCCTCTGCATGTGTTGTACAATAGCCTTTCCAAAAAATTAGGATATGTATTATTAAATTATTATGACATTCATAATTTAAATGTTCCTTGCAATTATTTGTGATGCTTATTGTTATCGTATATTCAGTGATTTAATTATTTTTGTACCTTTCATTATTTTGTTTTAAATTAATATTTATACCTTAGATCATTAAATAAATTAAACATATTTAATTTATCATTTGGGAATTAATGAGATAATAGATCCTGGGGTGTTGGGAGTTCACCATTAACCCCTACATGATATCAGAGCTCCAATGTTGTAGATTCCTTCCTAGATCTAAGGGATTTGTCTTGGATTGAAGATTTTGTTGCATGCATTTTGGGGTTTCAAAGACCTCACAGTTGAATCTAGGGCATCTGAGAAATCCAAGTTTTCCTTTAGTTTCATCAATTTCGTTATGTATTTTTTGATCTAGAAAGGTTTCAATTGAGGGTTATAGTTGCCAAATCTAGGAGGTATCCAAATTGAGAGGCTCGAAAACCTAAAGATCAATAATCAATTTGTCAAAATTTGACATTATTTTCTAGGAGGCATCAGAGTTTTTTCAATTGTCATAAGAGAATATATACCATACAATGGTGGCAAAGTCATCTACAATAGTTGGGTGAATATTCTTTTGTACCTATGACAAATTCAAGTCCTTCACTGGCATAAGTTTTTGGATTCTAGTGTCATCTTTGTGTAAGGGTACAAAACTATCTTTTCTAGTAGTACAAAGTTCAAAGTTTTTTATTAATAAATCTTTGTTTTACAAAATTTTGGTCAATGTTTATTTAAAGTGCTTGGACACACTAGGCATAAGCTTCCAATTGAGCCAAGCAGTGGCAGCTCCACCCTCCGTTCTTTGGCCACCTCCCCTGGCAATAGATTTCTTTAACCCTTTGTGTTGTCATTGATCACATGTGTGACTAGAGACTTAAGCCCTCCGAGCCTAATCTTGACCCTCAGAGGCCTAAATAGGTTTTTTTTCGAACTATCATAACTTGCAATCAAGGAGGCCATTTTTCAAATGAGATATTCTCACAAAGTTGGTTGTCTCAATTTTCTAGTGGTGCAAGTTATTTTGCAAAATATTGCTATTTGATAGCATTAATTTTTATTTAAGTTAGAACTTTTTTGCTTCCTAAGCTCATAACTTTCTATCATGATCTTCAAATTTTTAGACTTTTGCAGCCTTGGAAAGGTATTGAGGAGATTTATCCAGCCATTCATGCACATTTTCCTATTTTTTTCCCAAGTATATTGTAAATTCAATTCTTTTCCAATTTTTATCTTGGAGATTACTTGGATATTTTGATATTTTGGAGGGTTTTTTTTATCATTGTACTTCATTTCAGCCTCATTTCATGTATTGGTCTCAGATTTTAACATTTGAGAAGTGTATCATTGTTATAATCATGGGTTATGCAACTCATCTTTTTGTACTCATTCTGACTAAGGAAAATTATAAGTCTTGGAAAAAAGGCATCCTTACACATTATAGGTGGCTCAATATTTTGCCTCATCTTTATGGACTCATTCCTAACCATAAAAAAACATGGAAGAAATTAGTTTCAGGTAATAATAATGATCATATCATGGGATTGATTGATTACAGCTTTAGTACAAGCATTTTCAAAGAGACCTATCATTAGACTTTAGGAATCTCATGCCCACATATAGTTTCAACCAAAATTTGGGAGATTTTTGGAGATCCACATAATCATCCATTCCCATATGATTTTGCATCAGATTTCCTCATTCCACTTGATGATGTTGAAAATCTAACCTTTGATGATGAGACCTTAGAGGTGTTTGAATATGATGCAGAACTTGAGCATTTTGATGATCCAGAGACTTCTCCTATAAATCCTACTTCTCCAATTGAGATCACACATTCATCTTTTGTTGATGATTCATTGAGAAATTATGGTGATTCATTACAAGATGTATATCATTGTATTCCTGATTTGGATTCCTATTTATCAAACATTACATCATTGTTTGTGGAGTCTCATAATTCAAATTTGGGGGACCAATTTGAGGGTTTATCTCTCCTATTTGATTACAATCATGGCACAACTATTGTCATTCCATCTTTGTCTCTGGAGTTAGTTCAATATCAATTTCCATTTTTTCCTAGTTTGTCACCTTCTATTGTGATTGGGCATGTACCTAATTGGATTATGACGTCATCGTCATCTACCAAGAACTTAGAAACACATGAGTGTATTTTAGAGACACAATATTCATACATATGGGTTTATCTTCGTACCAATTCCTATCTAGAATGGGAAGCATTCCTACATTTTTACTTGGTCTATCTTCTTCCCAAAGGGAAAAACATTGTTTGTAGCCATTGGATTCTATTTTTTCTTTAGGCACTTACCATATTTGTAGGTGATTACATATTGTGCAGGGATATATCATCTCTCTCTTTCCCTCTTATGGGGATTTCATTTATTGTATATACATGATGTATGTGGTCCTTGGGTGGTATCATTGAGTCCTCCATACATTATCTTATTTGTTTCTTTTATCTATTTTGGAGAGGATTTTTATTCCACTGGATTTTCTCCTTTTCTCCATTTTTGAGAGATTGCATTGTAAATGGGTACCTAGTATGGCCTTGTAGCTAGGACCCATAATAATCTACTACCTAATTTTCACTTGAGGGGGGCTTTTGGTGTGAATAAATGTCTTGTACTTATCTAGTCCTAGCAAGGGGGATTTATTCACATGTTAAGTTTACTTAAGTGAACCAGATAATCTTCTAGAAGTCTTAGTTGTCTAGATAGAATCTTATCCTATCTTATCTTGTTGATTTTTTTCAAGTTAGTTGTCTTATAACATAGGATTAAGAAACATGTCACAATCTTGTCTAATCCTATCTCTCACCTCACCTTTATAAGTAAGTAATATCATGTACATTTCGTATTCAATCTTGTAATATTTCTTATGTTATCATAGCAAGCTATTCTTTCCATTTTCTCTCTTGTGGAAGATATTTTTGTCTAGTAGTTGATCCTAGGGTGTTGGGAGTTCACCATTAACTCTTACATGGTATCAAAGCTCCAGTGTTGAGAATTTCTTACCAGATCTAAGGGATTTTTCTTAGCTTAAATATTTTTTGTGTACATTTTTGGGTTTCAAAGACCTCACAGTTGAACCCAGGGCATCGAAGAAAATCATATTTTCCTTTCGATTCATCAATTTTCATTTTATTTGTCTGATCTACAAAGGTTTTCGTTGAGGGTTATAATTGCTAGATCTAGGAGGTGGATGAAATTTTGGGAAACTTTAGGCCAAATCTGACCCTACCATTACATCCAAAAGGCCCAAAAACCTAGAGACCAATTGTCAATTCATTGAAATCTGACATCTTTCCTAGGGGAATCAAAGGTTTATTTTAGTTGTCACAAGAGAATTTGTACCATGCAGTAGTGGTAAAGTCATCTATAGAAATTGGGTGAGTATTCTTTTGTACCTGTGACATATTTGAGTCCTTCATTGGTGTAAGTTTGTGAATTCTAGTGTCATCTCTATGTAAGGGTACAAAACTCTTTTTTGGTGGTATGAACGTCAAATTTTTTATTATTAATTTTTTTTGTTTAGAAAAAGTTTGGTCAATGTTTTTTAAAGTGCTTGGACACAATAGACATAAGCCCATGGTCCAGCCAAGCAGTGATGACCTCCACCCACTACTCTTTGGTGTATGCTCTTGGTAGTAGCTTTTTTTGAACCCTTTATGTTGTCGTTAGTCACGTGTGACTAGAGACTTAAGCGCCTAGAGCCTAATCTTGACCTCTAGATTCTTAAATGGGTTTTTTTTCCAAACTGTCATAACTTGCAATCTGAGAGGAATTTTTTTTAAAAGGAGATATTCTAGAAAATTTGGTGTTACAAGGTGTGACCCTTGGTCTTCCTTGGGTTTGTGACATGATCTAACCACCTCCTATGGTTCTTAACTAAAGCTTGTATTGGGAACTGACAGGCCAATCTTTTGGTGTAACGACAAGTCCAACAATTGGTGTCAGAGTTGGTCACAGATTCAAACCCCACGCTTGTTTTGGGGGGGATTGTTGCAAGGTGTGACCCTTGGTCTTCCTTGCAACACTAGTGCTTGGGTTTCTGACATGGTATAACCGCCTCTTGTGGTTCTTAACCAAAGTTTATATTGGGCATTGACAAGTCGATCTTTTGGTGCAACAGAAATTCCAATAGCTGGTTCTCTCAATTTCCCAATGGTGTGGATTATTTTGAATTATTATTTTTTTTATAGCATTAAATGCTTATTGAAGTTAGATCATTTTTTTAGCTCCCAAGCTCATAAATTTTTGTCACTCTCTGATTTTTTATTCTTGTAGCATTGAAAAGGTATCAAAGAGCTCTATTTAGCCATCCATGCACTTTTTTCCTATTTTTGTCCCAAGTATATTATGAATTCAGTTCTTTCTTTGTGAGTATCTTGGAGATTACATGGATATTTTGATAGTTGGGAGGGTGTTTTTTTATCATTATACTTTATTTCAGCCTCATTTCATGTATTGATCATGGATTACACATTGTAGGTGGCTCAATATTTTGCCTCATCTTTATGGACACATTCATGAACCAAAAAAAACATGGAAGAAATAAGTTTTGGTTAATAAAATGATCATATCATAGGATTTATTGGTTCTAGTTTTAGTGCAAGAATTTTCAAAGAGACCTATCATCATGTTTCAGGAATCACATGTCCATGTATAGTTTGGACCAAGATTTGGGATAATTTTGGAGATCCACATAATCATTCATTCCCATATGATCCTACATCAAATTGCCTCATTCCACTTGATAATATTGACAATCTACCCTTTGATGATAATACCTTAGATAATTTTGAATATGATGTAGAACTTGAGCATCTTGATGATCTAGAGACTTCTCATGAAACTCCTACTTCTCCAATTGAGGTCACACATTCATCTTCTATTGACGATTCATTGATAAATCCTAGTGATTCATTGTAACATGTATATCATTGTCTTCCTAATTAGGACTCCTATTTATCAATCATTGCATCATTGTTTGTGGAAGCTCACATTTTAGATTTGGGGGACCAATTTGAGGGTTTAGCCCTCCTATTTGAAGACAATCATGGAAAAACTATTTCCACTTCATCTTTGTTTTTGGATTTAGTTCAATGTCAGTTTGCATTTTTTTTGGGTTTGTCACCTTCTATTGTGGTTGGCTATGTACCTGATTGGATTGTGGCATCATCATCATCTACCAAGAACTTGGAAACACATGAGCATATTTCAAAGATACAATATTCATATACATATGGGTTCATCTTCCTATCAATTCTTATCTAGAATGGAAAGCATTCCTGCATTTATACTTTGTCTATCTTCTCTCCAAAGGGAGAAACATTGTTTGTAGGCATTGGATTTCATTTTTTCTTCAAACACTTACCATATTTAAAGGTGACTACACATTGTAGGGGAATATTTTGTCTCTCTTTACCTATTATGGTTGGCCATTTATTGTATATACATGATGGATGTAGTCCTTGGGGGTATCATTGAGTCCTCTAAACATTATCTTATTTATTTATTTTATCTCTTTTGGAGAGGATTTTTGTTCCACTTTATTTTCTCCTTTTCTCTGTTTGTGAGAGATTGTATTGTAAATGGGTACCTAATATGGCCTTGTAGCTAGGTCCCATAATAGTATTTTTCATGTTCTACATCTTTACATAATAATCTACTCCCTAAGTTTAACTTAATGGAGGTGTTTGTGTGAATAAATGCCTTATACCTAGATAATCCTAGCAAGGGGGGCTTATAAACATGTTTACTTAGGTTCTAGATAATCTTCTATAAGTACTAGTTGTCTAGATAGGATCATATCCTATCTTATCTTGTTGACTTTTTTTGTCAAGATTGTTGTCTCATTACATAAGATTAAGACACATGTCACAATCTTGTATAATCCTATCTCTCACCTCACCATTACAAGTTAGGTATCTCATGTACATTTCATAATCAATCTTGTAATGCTACATCCATTATCATAACAAGATATTTGTTCCATTTTCTCTTTTGTAGAAGATATTTTGGCCCAGTAACTGATCCTAGGGTGTTGGGATTTCACCATTAACTCCTACATGGCATCAGAGCTCCAGTGTTGCAGATTACTTCCCAAATTTGAGGTATTTTTCTCAGCTTAAATATTTTGTTGCATGCATTTTGGGGTTTTAAAGACCTCATGGTTGAATTTAGGGCAACAAAAAAAATTAGGTTTTCCTTTTGTTTCATCATTTTTTGTTATGCTTTGTTTGATCTACAAAGGTTTCATTTGAGGGCTATAGTTGCTAGATCTAGGAGGTAGCTAAAATTTTGGGGCACTTTGGGCCAAATCTGACCTTGCCATTGTGTCTAGAAGGCCGAAAAAAGAAAAAGACCAACTACCAATTCATCAAAATCTGATATTTTCCTAATGGGAATTAGACATTTTTTTAGTTGTTGCAAGAGAATTTGTACCATATGATGGTGGAAAAGTCATCAACAATAGTTGGGAAAATATTATTTTGTACCTATGGCATATTCAAGACCTTTTTTGGCATTAGTATATGAATTTTGGCATCATCTCTATGTAAGGGTATGAAACTATCTTTTCTCATGGTACGAAGGTCAAATTTTTTATTATTAATATTTTTTTGTTTTAAAAAATTTTAGTGAATGTGTTTTTAAAGATCTTGGATGCATTGGGCATAAGCCCAAAATCCATCCAAGTGTTGGGGGGCTCCACCCATCTCTCTTTGACCATCACCCTTGACAACAACTTATTTTAACCCTTTTTTTTTGTCATCAATCACATGTGTGACGAAATACTTAAGTGCCTAGAGCCTAATCTTGACCCCCAAAGGCCTCAATAGGGTTTTTTTTTTAATTATTATAGCTTGCAATCCAGGAGGCCATTTTTTCAAATGATATATTCTTAGAAAGCTATTGCTCTCAATTTCTAGTGTTGCAAGTTATTTTGCAAAATTATGTTATTTGGTAGCATTAATTGTTGATTGAAGTTAGATCTTGTTTTTTGGCTCCTGAACTCATAACTTTTTGCCACAATCTCTGATTTTCATGATTCTTGCAGCATTGGAAGGTATTGAGGAGATCTATCCAACCATCCATGCACTTTTTCATGTTTTATCCCAAGTATATTGTAACTTCAGTTCTTTTGTAGAGGTTATCCTAGAGATTATTTTTTTTTAAATCACAATTGGGAGGGTGTTGTTTTATCATTATACTCCATGTTAGCCTCATTCTATGTATTGATCTCGGATAAATTATCATTCAGAAGTGTATCATTGTTATAATCATGGGTTATGAAACTCATCTTTCTATAATCATTCTAACGAAGGACAATTATAAATCTTTGCAAAAGGGCATCCTTGCACATTCTTTATGGACTCATTCTTTAGCTAGAAAAACATGGAATAAATAAGTTTGGGGTAACAAGAATGATCAATGTTTCATAAGATTTATTGGTTCTAGTTTCAGTGCAAGTATTTTCAAAGAGACCTATCATTATATTTGAAGAATCTCATGCCTACGTATAGTTTGGACCAAGTTTGGGAGATTTTTGGAATCCACATAATCATCCATTCCTAGATGATCTTGCATCAAATTGCCTCATTCCACTTGACGATGTTGATAATCTACCTTTTGATGACGAGACCTTAGAAGAGTTTGAATATGATGCATAACTTGAGCATCTTGATGATCTAGATACTTCTCCTACAAATCCTACTTCTCCAATTGAGATCACACATTCATCTTTTGTTGATGATTCATTGAGAAATTATGGTGATTCATGACAAGATGTATATCATTGTCTTCTTGATTGGGATTGATATTTATTAGACATTTCATCATTATTTGTGGAGTCTCATATTTCAAATTTGGAGGACCAATTTGAGGTTTTAGCTCTTCTATTTGATGGCAATCATGGCACAACTATTGTCACTTCATATTTGTCTATGGAGTTAGTTCAATATTAGTTTCCATTTTTTCCTTGCTTGTCACCTTCTATTGCGATTAGGCATGTACCTGATTAGATTATGGTATCATCGTCATCTTCCAAGAACTTGGCAACACATGAGCATATTTTAGAGACATAACATTTGTATATATGGGTTCATCTTCCTACCAATTCCTATCCAGAATGGGAAGCATTCTTGCATTTGTACTCAGTTTATCTTCTTCCCAAAGGGAGAAACATTATTCATAGACATTGGATTCTATTTTGTCTTCAAACACTTAACATATTTGTAGGTGATTACACATTGTGGGGGGGATATCTTTTCTCTCTCTTTCCCTCTTATGGGGGATCATTGATTGTATATACATGATGGATGCAGTCCTCGGGGGGTATCATTGATTCCTCCATACATTATCTTATTTTTTTCTTTCTCTCTTTTGGAGAGGTGTTTTTTTTCCATTATGTCTTATCCTTTTCTCCATGATTTTTGAGAGATTGCATTATAAATGGGTACCTAATATGGCCTTGTAGTCAAGACCCATAATAATATTTTTCATGTTTTACATCTTTGCATAATAATATACTTTCTAGTTTTCACTTAAGAGGGGTGTTGGTGTGAATAAATGGCATGTACCTAGCTAATCCTAGCAAGGGGGACTTATTCACATGTTAAGTTTACTTAGGTTCTAGATAATCTTCTAAAATTCCTAGTTGTCTAGATAGTATCTTTTCCTATCTTATCGTGTTGACTTCTTTTGTCAAGTTAGTTGTCTCATAACATAGGATTAAGACACATGTCACAATCTTGTCTAATCATATCTCTCACCTCACCTTTATAAGTAAGGAATCTCATGTATATTTCATAATCAATCTTGAAATATTTCATTCATTATCATAGCAAGCTATTCTTGTCATTTTCTCTCTTGTGGAAGATATTTTGGTCTAGCAGTTGATCCTAGGGTGTTGGGAGTTCACTAATAACTCCTACATGGTATCGAAGCTCCAGGGTTGCAAATTCCTTCCAAGATCTGAGGGATATTTTCTTGGATTCAATATTTTGTTGGGTGCATTTTTTAGGTTTCAAAATACCTCGCGGTTGAATCTAGGGAATCAAAGAAATCTAGTTTTTCCTTTCATTTCGTTAATTTTAATTATGTCTTGTCTTATCTACAAAGTTTTTAGTTGAGGGTTACAGTTGCCAAATCTAGGAAGTTGCTAAAATTTTGGGGCACTTTGGGCCAAATCTGACCCTACCATTACATTCAGAAGGTCCAAAAACCTAAAGAACAATTGTCAATTTGTTGAAATCCAACAATTTTTCCCATGGAGCATTAGAGGTTATTTCAATTTTTGCAAGAGAATTTGTACAATATGGTAGTGGAAAAGTCATCTACAGCAGTCGAGAAAATATTCTTCTATACCTATGACATATTTGAGTCCTTCATTGGTGTGAGTATGTGAATTTTGGTGTCATATTTGTGTAAGGGTATGAAACTATCTTTTCTAGTAGTACGAAGGTCAAAGTTTTTATTATTAATAATTTTTTGTTTTAAAAAGGTTTGGTTGGTATTTTTTAAAGCACTTGGATGCATTGGGCATAAGCCCACGATTTGACCAAACGATGGAGGGTTGTAGTTGCCACTCTTCAGCCATCACCCCTAGCGGTATCTTTTTTAACCCTCCATGTTGTCGTTGATCACATGTGTGACCAGAGATTTAAGCAGCTAGAGAGAAGTATGCAACTCTTCCTCTCTAGCCCATCGTCGAGGTAAAACCCTTTGCACAGTGGGGAATGGACTTCATAGGTCCAATCAATCCACCTTCCTCTATTGGTCACAAGTATATTCTCACCATTACTGATTAATTTACAATATGGACTGAGGCCCTCGCTTGCAAGCAATGTACTTCAGATGTGGTAATTAACTTCCTAGAATCAAGTATCATTAACCGTTTTGGATGTCCTATGTCTTTAGTTTGTGATAATGGCCCTGCATTTTCATCGTTGAAGTTTTCTAATTGGGCTTTTGATCATGGGATTGTCATTAAGTTTTCCTCCAACTATTACCCCCAGGGTAATGGTTTGGTTGAATCTTCCAATAAAAATCTTTTGACTATTATCCACAAACTGTTAGAAAGAAATCTAAAGGATTGGCATACCCAACTCCGATTTTCTCTTTGGGTAGATCGTACCAGACATAAAACTTCCATAGGAATATCACCTTATCACCTGGTTTATGGATTAGAGCCTGTGTTTCCTATTCAGATGAAAATACCTACTTTACAGTTCATTAACGAATATTATGATGAGGGAGATAGACATGAGGCCAGACTTACTGAATTATTACACCTTGAGGAAAAAAGAGATGAAGCCTTGGACAACCTTGCTAAACATCAGGGGGTCATCAAGAGGCGGTTCGATAAGAGAGCCAAGGTAAAAGCTTTTAGGATTTCTGACTTGGTTCTCTACTGGGATAAATCCCATGATCGTAATGGAGAGCATGGAAATTTTGATAAACTTTGGCTTGGTCCTTACCATATTTCAAAAATTCTGGGAGATAATGCTTTCCAACTAAAAACTCTCACTGGAGAAGACATCCCGATGCCTGTCAATGGGCAGTATTTGAAGCATTATTTCCAGTCTTGAGTTGTTTTCATCTCTTTCTTGTGCATAGCTAGATTAGGTTTCCTTTTTGTTTTGCTTTGGTTAGAATAGGTTTCCCTTTCTGCTTTGCTTTTGTTTTGGTTAGAGTAGGTTTGCTTGCTCCTGCTTTGGGGGTTTTCCTGTTTTCTCCTAGATGTGTTGCATCTGTATGGAAAATATATCTTTCTCTGGGATTGTTCTTAGTATTTTATTGGTGGACTCTAGTCTTGTATCTTGAAAGGATGGCTGAAGTCTTTGTTGTTGCCAGCAATCTCAATGTTTGATTTATTGAAGATGAATCACTGGTTTTGATTTGAACTCGAAGTATTCTGAAATCTTATATCTCTCATAAATCTTAAGAATCCTGATGTTACTCTAGGAACCCTTGTGAAGTCTTGTCAAGTAAAAAATCCTATTTCTACTTTAGTGCCACTGTGGTTCTTAGCCCTGAGTGCAAACTTCATTGTTCACCGATTGGAATGCAAAATGACAGTAAAGAATATCAAAAGAATAAAAGCAAAAAATTTGACAATCAGAAGAAGGAATTCAACTTATCGGGGGTATCTGAATAACTCTATCGGGGCTATAGACGTCCAGCTGGCAATAGAGCTATGTTCAGGAGAATCACAGAGATAACCTCATTGGGGCTATAGACGCCTGATTGGTAGCGAGGCCCTATCTTAGTTTCTTTTGAAGCTAGAATCCTTATGTAGCCTACTTTGACTAAACCTGGTTCCTGTAGTAGCCCAAGGAGGGAAATGAACTCATACGCACACACTTGGATTTTCAGTTTATGGAAGGTTCATTCTTCCATTTGGTTCTGATTCTTTAAATCTTTGCATTTTGATTTTTTTTTCTAATAGTGAGATTGAGACCAAAGATTCTGGGTTCTTGATTCATGTTCATCATCAAATGTTTTGGAGCATTTTCCCAACAAAGTCGCCATTTGTTGTGCAGTTTTTTGCACACACGCCCCGCTGAAAGTAGGGACCCTCTTTTGCTTTGTTTTTGGTGTCTTGGCCCTTTCATTTTGAGGTTTTTTCTTACTTTGGCATGTTCTTAAATGTTCATTTTGATGGCCCTAATGATTTCCCTAGGATATTTGTTGAAAACTTATGCTCTGGGTGAATTTTGGGTTTTGACCCTGGTTCAGGACTCTCCATTGTGGACAGATTTTCCCAAATCCTGTTCGAACTCTGGTTGTACAAAGTGGTTTAGAGATTTTCGGTCTTCGCGGAATTCTGCTTGGCCCAGATTTTTCTGTATTCCGCCTTGTCATCAGGTTCCTGAAGTTTTTCTAAATGTCTTATCGGTGGCATTAATGTCTTCGTACGAGCTTCGAATGAGGTATTTAATCAATTTTCGAGGTCTTTTATGCCATTATTCTTATTGCTTGTTGTCATTTGATCTAAGGAGTGCATTCCCACGAGTGTTTGATTTGATTTGAGGCCTTTGAGTTTGCAAAGTGCAGATTTAAGTGATGATTGCTAGTGCTTTGCACCTGTTCTTTGTGGACACCATTGAGCTCACATTTACCATTTTTGAGATCGACTCCCAGGTCACAATGGTATTTTTTTGATTGCCCTTCTTTTAATTGGTGACTTTGGATAGCACGTTGATGATTATAAGAGCTTGTGGGGTTTGAATTTCTTTGCATTATTTGAGCGTTTTCATGATTAGGGTTGTGCAATATTCCTTTATCTATCACCTCCCTAGCAAGTTTTATCTATTTGCATTTTGATGTATCTTGCTTGAGAGTTGTCAGTAAACCCCTTAATCATAAATTAGTAGACGAGGCATTAAGGTTCTGAGCTTTCTTGTGCACTAATGGCGGATGCATTAGGTTTGAGGTCTAGGGCATTTCCATTCCACTTTGTTTTTCTATAAAACGAGCCTAAGATGCAAAGAATATCTATGGAAGGTCTATGCCTAACTTTCCCTAGGCTTAAACCTACGAAATTCTTGATCAATTTGATGTTATAGGTGAAATCGTGTTTCGGTATCGTAGTTCAGGTTTTCGCCCTGGTTTGGGATTTTTCCTTCCCTTGGGACAATCCGTCTCTAGCAGATTTTCCCAATTCCTCTTTGATTTCCCAAAGTCCGCGTGCTTTTGGAGTTTTGATCTTTTCATGGATTTTCGTCAACTTCGGATTTTCCCGGGGTCCTTGGTTCCCTATTTTTTTCGATTTTGCTAACTATCTATGCCTTCGTGGAAATCTGCCTCTAGTTGATTTTCCCGAACTTTGGTGAAATATAAGAGAATATGTAATAGCGTGATGTGTCAATGATTTCTAATGCATTTTATGATTAATTCATGCTATTTTGTGATTTCATATGTGGTTTATTGATTAAAATGATTAGTTATAACTTTTAAGTAGGTGTTTCTTGGCTAACCTGTTAGAATCCGTCCATACTGGAATTTCCCAAAATTCCTCTCTGGCTCAATTTCTGCGAATGGCTCTGAAACCCGAAATCTGCTATGGTCATTTTTTATGAAATTCAATAACACCTTGGTTATATGTTATCCATTTCTAATGGTGTTTTGATGGATTAACGATGATTTCCTGATCTTTATTGTGGTTTGTTTGTCAAATGCAGGCTGAATCTAGTGACAGAGGGATCTTCAATGACTAATGTGGAAAAGATCAAAATGGATATTAGGAGCAAGGTTCCTGAGAGTAAGATCACATCAATTTGGTCAAAGGTGACAGATACTAATGTTGGATTGTGGGATTACGAGGAATTCAAAGGAAGAATGGCGGCCAAGGATCTCCCTTTGGTGGCTAGGAGGATGTTAGAGTCAGGATTGGCGCATGTGGTAGGTTTTCCTTCTACAGTCTAGTGTTATGACCTAGTCCTGGAATGTGTAAGGCATTATGATCAAGATACACAAAGGATAATCAGCCCATAGGGAAGAGTAGTAACAAATCTTAATCCAGTCTCCATCACTCAGAATTTTGATATGCTAGATAGATCTCATGTGGTGGCATTTAACATGGAGGCAGCTAGGGGATTCTATGAGTAGAAAATTGTGAAATCACAATATTTCATCAATTCCTGGCTAGAGAAGCCCAAGTCACACTACTCCAAGTTGCCCAAGCAGCTATACAAAGCTAAGTTTAAGAAAGAATACTATGATGCCATTGCATTACTCAGTAGGGTGGTTGGATTGAGGAGTGTTGACACATTTCAGAATTGGATGTGCCATGTGATTGTGAGGATGGAACAAGAGAAAATTGACTACCATTGGGCAGGAATTATTAGCAGTGTGATCCATCAGCAGTTGTCCAATGTGTTGTAGACAAAGACCTTCACAATGACTTCATACTTGATTTATGCACTTGCAAGATTCAACCCATACAAAGGATTGGATACAAGGGGAATTTTTGGACAGGATGTCATTTATGAGGTCTTTCCCCAATTGCTTCTAGGAAGCTCAAAGTATAGGAGGGTGAATGATGCATTCACCATGCACATCACTAGATTACTTCAAGGTGTAGAGCATGTAAGGATTTTAGATCAAGCAAAAGAGCTCATCAATAAATATGGGGCATGGTTTATTCAATTCCCAACCTTCTCTTATATTTGGATTGATGGTTGTCAAAGGGCTTCATATAGGCTTCCAAGTTATCCCACTGATCACATCTTACTCTTGGAGGTAACTAGACATATTTGTGACTTTGATGCCATTTTTAAAAGGGACAAGCATAAGACTGGTTTTGGTGGAGATTTCCCCTTAAGGATTGGCACTAGAGAGGCATAGCCCCCCATCATTTCTACCCAGGCTTCAGAAGAAGAAATGAGTGCCCTTGGTCTATCCTTTCATTACAAGAGATCCAGGTTTGATATCACGGGAGAGGCTTAAAAGAAGGCCAGTAGAGAGTATAGCCACAAGATTGATTTGGAGGACTACTGGGCCAATTGTAGTGATGAGTTTGAAGTAAGAAAAAAGAAATTCTCTTGGCTCCCAGTTGAATCAGTTAGATTGTATAATGTCAAGGTAGTGCCCGATCAGCTTGAGGATGATGGGAACCTGATTTGGGATCATTCTTATGAGGTAGTAAAAGATAGACCAATTGGTGACATCAACTGGTTGGAAGAGGAAAAAGAAGAACTTAAACAATTGATGGATCCAGTTATCAAGTTTACTAGGATGTGGTTGAGACATAAACTATGGGAGTTGAATAATGTTGGAGTACAGTGCACCTATGCACTAATGGGGGATTTGGATCCACACTCCACTTATGAGGAGTCAGATGAGCAATACCCTAAGGGAAAGGGTAAGTTGGATTCCCCATTTAAGATCAAGATCAAAGGTACTCAGAAGGAGGAGGTCCAAGAGATACAAAAGCAAAGAAATCCAAAATCTAAGAAGAGGACAAAGACCAAGAGGTCTGAGCAGAAGAGAACAGAAGGGAAGAATCCTGAGGTTGATGTTCCTATGCCCAAGAGGAGAAGAGTTATGAAACTGTCAGAGAAGGCTAGCTCCAAGGTAGGAGAGGAAGAAGTTACTCCACCAGTGGTGAATGTTGAAAGTTCAAAGGAGAAGGCCAAGGTGTACACAAGGAGGTCAAGGACTCCTTCTCCCAAGGATAGTGTACCTAAATCAGACCTTCCTCTAGTGATCCCTGATGAGATGTAGTAGGATGATGTTCCTTTCACCCATGATGCTCAAAATAAACAAGGTGAGCCAGGAAATATTGAGGAACATCCGGATCCTAAAGGAGAGGAGTTTCACAAAGGGGATATTTATAGTGCAGAGGCAGAAGTTGAAAAGATAATGCAATCTCCCTTGGTTGCTTATGCAGAATCCCCTATTGGAACTAAAGAGATCAGGTCACCTCCAAGGGAAGAAGAGGCATAGAGGATCCCATCACCTGAATAGGAAGAGAAGCATGTTGAAGAGGAAGAAGGAAAAATGGGTGAGATTCCTGAAAAGTAAGATTTGAGTGAAGAAATGCCTAAGAATGAGTAGGAAGAAAAAAAAGTGAGGTACAATTGGAATCCACTATCCCTAAGTGGTTGTACAAATAAATAAGAAGGAAGCAAGTTGTAATAGAAGATACTCAACCGAATTGGGATGAGCTCCTAGCCAAGATTGGAAAAGATAAAGGTAAGAAGAAGGCTAGGGTGATCTCAAGGATTGAAAGGGATGAAGCTCATAAAAAAGTTGTTCATATTGCCACCCCTGCTTCAGACAAAAATAGAGATGATGTAGTTGGAAAGGACTACAATGTTTAGATTTTCAATCTAGGGCCTACATTCGTTGAGCAAGATATTGAATATTATGAAGGTTCAAGTGCAGTAATCTTGGGAAGGCTGAGGAAGGAGATAAAGACCAAGCAAGAGTTAAAAAAGGAAAATGAAAATCTCAGGAAATGCTTGGAAGATTTGATGAGGCCCTTGCAATCCATTAACCCTTCCTCTTCTACTACGAATCCTCTACTTCAAGAAACCATCATTGAGCTTGAAAAGATGAGGGCTTCCACTCTTGCCACTGCAAATTGGCTGAAAGGGGTGCAAGTAAAAGGTAATGAGGCCATCAAGGACATCTTGTCAACAGGGAAGGATGTTGCAATGGCGATGGATTGGTTGAAACAAGTATTGGCACAAGACAAGGAAGATACAAATCTCCCACTGCAAAAACCAGAACTATCATGGAGTACACTAGGGAAAAGTTGGTCAGTGATAAGATTCTCCCTTCCTCCAGGGCTGCCGAATCTTGGGAATGGTTTGAAGCACTGTAAATTAGGCAGAAGGTGTTGAAGAAGATTTACAAACATAGGAGACAGATTGATGAGACCCTAACTGATATGTACAATGGCTCCATTTCCTTTTTTGAGATTATGACAGGGAGAAGGAAGATTTCTCCCAAGTATTTGAGTTTGGAGCAGTTGAGGAGATGGTGGCAGGATGTTTATGCTCTAGACAGTGATGATTCCATATCTGAGCACCAATTAGATGATGCGGCCACTTATGTTGTTGTTATTTATAAATATATGACATATAGGGTGGATTGGGACAGATTGGTAAAACAGTTAAGGGAGGAGATTGCATCAATTGAGAGATGACTTAGGGTTTTTCCTCTTCCACCTGTGGCCGACCTGGATAGGGTTCTTTTGAAAGTTCATGAGGGGTTGGATCGGAATAAAGGAAAAGGGGAAGGCAGTTAATGATTGGCTACATCGACATTTGTGCTTCCCTATTATTTTTCCATGCATTGGTCTGGGTTGCATTGGAGATCCCAGGCCGACCTGGATGAGATTCATGCATTTAATGCATATTTTATTTTATTTTGAATTTCTCTTGGCTGACTTGTGGTGCCTTATTATTATTGTAAAACATATCTAGGCCGACATGTTTTGGGGGGTTCTATAAATATGGCATTTTGCCTCATTTGTAAGGGTTAAGAAATTCTAGACATAGACATAAGAAGAATAGATATTGTCAAGTAGAGGTAGTTGAGGCAAATTAGCAGGTAGTTTTTTCTCAAGCAAATATTGTAATAGAAGACTATAATTGTTGCTACAATAGATAATTTAATACAAGTTGTGACATTGTGATTTGGTGTGCCATACTTGTGTTTTGTTCATCTTGCATGGTTCTTGTTATTCTATCTTTAGAATTGCTTCGAAGAAACTTGATATTTAAATGTTTAGAATTAGATTTGATTCAATAATGTTTATGGTTTGATATTTGAAGTGTTGCAACAATCTCTAGTCCATACTTTTCACAACCAACTGATTGTTAGTTGCTTTGCAAAGTTATCCTGGACTTCTATATTCATTGTGCTTAGTTCAGTTGTGAGGGTTTATTCATATGATTGCAATAAGGGTTGTTTGAATGAATACTCATGATTTGAAAACCTTAACACCTTAGAAGATTGCACTGTTTCTATAAGATTGCATATTTATTTGGGTTAAGTAGAAATTGGTTTTGAGGGATTGGTCCATTTTGAATGTCTGTCATTTGCATTGTTAATCTTAGGTTCAGTGTTAAGTTTAGAAATCTCTTTGAAGCCCACATCTTTTGTTCTTTCTTTGATTATTGAGTTAAATTTAGGACTAAAGTATCATTCCATTGTTAGATCTAATAAATTGAGATTCAATATTTTTTTTGTAGTAAGGTCCCATTGTGATTACCAGCATTTTCAAATTATCACCGAGTTGTTATGCATTGTCAAGACCTGACATTAGAGACCTTGGGGTTATCTCTTGAGGCTTGCTGATAGAGATTTACCTTTCAAGAGAGATAGGATATTCTATCTTGTCTGAGTTGTTGCTATGTAGAAAACATCATCAACAGGATCAAGATTTGGGACATTTTTGGAGATCCACATAATCATCCATTCTTAGATTATTTTGCATCAAATTGCCTCATTCCACTTGATGATGTTGAAAATATACCCTTTGATTATTAGACCTTAGAGGAGTTTGAATATGATGCATAACATGAGTGTATTGATGATCCAAAGACTTCTCCTAAAATTTCTACTTCTCCAATCAAGATCACACATTCATATTTTGTTGATGATTCATTGATAAATTTTAATGATTCATTACAACATGTATATCATTTCCTTCTTGATTGGGATTCCTATTTATCAAACATTGCATCATTCTTTGTGGAGTCTCATATTTCAGATTTGGAGGACCAATTTGAGATTTTAGCTCTCGTATTTGATGATATTCATGGCACAACTATTATTACATCATCTTTGTCTTTGAAGTTAGTTCAATATCACTTTCCATTTCCTAATTTGTCACCTTCTATTATGATTGGGCATGTACCTGATTGGATTGTGGCATCATCATCATCTACCAAAAACTTGGAAGCACGTGAGAATATTTTTGAGACACAATATTCATATATAAGGGTTCATCTTCCTACCAATTCCTATCCAAAATGGGATTCATTATTTCATTTTTACTTGGTCTATTTTCTTCCCAAAGGGAGAAACATTGTTTGTAGGAATTAGATTTTATTTTGTCTTCAGACGCTTACCATATTTGTAGGAAATTACACATTGTGAGGGGGATATCATGTCTCTCTCTTTCCCTCTTATGGGGGGCTCATTGATTATATATACATGATGGATTTTGTCCTTGGGGGTGTTATTGATTCATTCATACATTATCTTATTTGTTTCTTTTCTCTCTTTTGGAGAGGAGTTTTGTTCCACTAGATTTTCTCCTATTCTTTGCTTTTTAGAGATTACATTGTAAATGGGTACCTAATATGGCCTTGTATCCAAGACCCATAATACTATTTTTTGTGTTTTTCATCTTTGCATAATAGTCTACTCCCTAAGTTTCACTTAAGGGGGTGTTGGTGTGAATAAATATCTTGTAGCTAGCTAATCCTAGCAAGGGGGACTTATTCACATGTTACATTTTCTTAGGTTCTCGATAATCTTCTAGAAGTCTTAGTTGTCTAGATAGGATCTTATCCTATCTTATCTTGTTGGATTTTTTGTCAAGTTGTATCATAACATAGGATTAAGACACATGTCACAATCTTGTTTAATCACATCTCTTTCCTTGCCTTTATATGTAAGGCATCTCATGTGCATTTCATATTCAATCTTGTAAAATTGCATTTATTATCATAGAAAGCTACTCTTGTCATTTTCTCTCTTATGGAAGATATTTTGTTCTAGTAGTTGATCTTAGGGTGTTGGGAGTTCACCATTAACTCCTACATGGTATTAGAGTCAAGTATTGTATATTCCTTCCCAAGTATGAGGGATTTTTCTTAGATTGAAGATTTTTTGGGGTCCATTTTGGGGTTTCAAATACCTCATAGTTGAATCCAAGGTATCAGAGAAAGTCAATTTCTCCTTTCATTTTGTCAATTTTTATTATGTTTTATCTGATCTACAAAGGTTTCAATTGAGGGTTACAATTTCCAGATCTAGGAGGTGGATAAAATTTTGGGGCACTTTAGGCCAAATATGACCTATCATTGTGTTTGAAAGGCCCAAAAACCTAAAGATCAACTATCAATTCATTGAAATCTGACATTTTCCCTCAGGGAATCAAAGAGTTTTCAACCATTGCAAGAGAATCTATACTGTACAATAGTGGCAGAGTCATCTACAACAATCGAGTGAATATTATTTTGTACCTATAACATATTTGGGTCCTTTGTTGGCATAATTCTATGAATTCTAGTGTCAGCTTTGCATAAGGGTATGATACTATCTTTTCTAGTGGTACAAAGGTCAAAGGTTTTATTATTAATAAATTTTTATTTTAAAAAAGTTTGGTCAGTTTTTTTTAAAGTGCTTGGATGTGTTGGGCATAAGCCCATAGTCCAACCAAGTGGTGGGGGCCTCTGCTTGCTGCTCTCTAACGACCACTCCTAGTGACAGATTTTTTAACCTTTTATGTTGTCATCGGTCACATTTGTGACCAAAGACTTAAGCACATGGAGCCTAATCTTGACCCTTGGAGGCCTAAATAGGTTTTTTTTTAATATCATAGCTTGCAATCCAAGAGGATTTTTTCCAAATGATATATTATCCAAAATATGTTTCTCTCAATTTTCTAGTGGTGTAGGCTATTTTGTAAAATTTTGTTGTTTGATAGCATTAATTGTTGATTGAAGTTAGATCTTTCTTTGGCTCCTAAGCTCATAAATTTTTGTTGTGATCTTTGATTTTCACAATTCTTGTAGCATTAGAAAGGTATTGAGAAGCTCTATCTAGCCATCCATGCACTTTTTCCTATTTTTTCCCAAGTACATTGTGAATTCAATTCTTTCTCGATGGATATCCTAGAGATTAAATGGATAATTTTATAGTTGGGAGGGTGTTTCTTTGATCAATGTACTTCATTTCAACCTCATTTCATGTATTGATCTCATATTTTATCATTTGAGAAGTGTATCATTGTTATAATCATGGATTATGCAACTCATCTTTTTGTAATCATTTTGATTAAGGAGAATTATGATTCTTGGCAAAAGGAATTCTTACACATTGTAGGTGGCTCAATATTTTTCCTCATATTTATGGACTCATTCATGAACCAAAAAAAAAATGGAAGAAATTAGTTTGGGGTAATAAGAATGATCATATTATATAATTGATTGGTTCTAGTTTCAATGCAAGCATTTTCAAAGAGACCTTTCACCAAACTTGAGGGATCTCATGCCCATGTATAGTTTGGACCAAGATTTGGGAGATTTTTAGAGGTCCACATAATCATCCATTTCTAGATGATCTTGGATCAAATTGCCTCTTTCTACTTGATGATGTTGACAATCTACTCTTTGATGATGAGACCTTAGAGGAGTTTGAATATGATGCAAAACTTGAGCGACTTGATGATCCAGAGACTTCTCCTACAACTCCTACTTCTCCAATTGAGATAACACATTCATATTTTGTTTATGATTCATTGAAAAATTCTCGTGATTCATTGCAGCAGGTATTTCATTATCTTCTTGATTGGGATTCCTATTTATCAGGCATTGCATCATTGTTTGTGGAGTCTCAAATTTCAAATTTGGAGGACCGGTTTGAGGGTTTATCTCTCCTCTTTGATGACAGTCATGGAAAAACTATTATCACTTCATCTTTTTCTTTGGAGTTAGTTCAATATCAATTTCTATTTTTCCCAGTTTGTCAACTTCTATTGTGATTGGTCATGTACCTAATTGGATTGTGGCATCATCGTCATCTACCAAGAACTTGGCAACACATGATCATATTTCAAAGAAACAATATTCATACATGGGTTCATCTTCCTAGCAATTCCTATTCATAATGGAAAGCATTCCTTCATTTTTACTAGGTCTATCATCTTCCCAAAGGGAGAAACATTTTTTGTAAGCATTGGATTATTTTTTGTCTTCAAACACTTACCATATTTTCAGGAGATTACACATTATGGGGGAGATATCTTGTCTCTCTCTTTCCCTCTTATTGGGGTGATTAATTGTATATACATGATGGATGAAGTCCTTGGTGGCTATCACTAAGTCCTCCATACATTATCTTATTTGTTTCTTTTCTCTCTTTTGGAGAGGATTTTTGTTCCATTGGGTTTTCTCCTTTTCTCTATTTGTGAGAGATTGCATTGTAAATGGGTACCTAATATGACCTTGTAGCTAGGACCCATAATAATTTTTTTCACATTTTGTATCTTTGCATAATAATATACTTCCTAAGTTTCACTTAAGGGGAGTGTGGTGTGAATAAATTTCTTGTACCTAGCTAATCCTAACAAGGGGGACTTTTCACATGTTAAGTTTATTTAAGTTCTAGATAATCTTATAGAAGTCTTATTTGTCTAGATATGATTTTATCTTATCTTATCTTATTGAATTTTTTGTTAAGTTAATTGTCTCATAACATAGGATTAAGACACATGTCACAATATTTTCTAATCATATCTATCACTTTATCTTTATAAGAAATACATCTAATGTACATTTCATATTCAATTTTGTAATATATTGCATCCATTATCATACTAAGTTATTCTTGTCATTTTCTCTCTTTTGGAAGATATTTTTGTCTAGTATCTTATATTGGGGTGTTGTGAGTTCACCATTAACTCCTAGATAAAGGTGGATGTTAGTGTAAATAGTGTCATTATCCACCTAGTAAGCTAATCACCTTTCTAGGATTGACCTATTCACACTCATAGCTTAAGTTTACTTAGGTTTCTTTTTCTTTTGTCTCACTTCATAGCATTGAGACATGTGTCCTCATCTCTTGAGACACCTATTGACACTTTCTCATACACTTTTTAAGTGAGCTCACAAGTGTTTAATCTTTGGATGGTTAGTTAGTTATTCAATCCTACCTTCCTACCTCATTCATCTTGCCTATATATGCAAGTTTCTTCATTGTATTTACACACTCTTCATATTGTATGATAGACATAATATTATGCTCATCATTTCACTTGTGGAAGGTTATCAATTCACGCTTTCTGATATTGGCATTCTCCAACACAACTAGGGAAGGAAGTGTTTGGGGAGGATGGGAAAGAATTCGGGTTTAAAAAATTTTGCAAGCATATATAAGAAGTGATTACTATAGTTTGGAAGGTATTTGTTGCTCAAAAAAACAAAAATCACATTTGAAACATGGAGATTGTATTTCTAAGGAAAGGACAACTATTTCTATCCATGAGTCTAAAAAGGGAGCACAATCAGCCACAACAAATAAGGAAAACTTAGCTCTTTTATTTTTCCTATATATGAATATTGTAAAATTTCCCATTTTTTTATATTTTCTATCTATTATGATTAGTGAGTAGAATTTTTTTTAATTTTTTCCAATGTGTATTTCTTAGTAAGGTCTTATATGTGTGTGAAAGGATTATATTGCTTATAAATTTTTTTATTGAAATGATGAATTTTTAGTCTTTTGTTTGGAAAATATGTTCTATCAATAATGGCTTGCACTAAAAAGATATCTATAATCCATTAAATTAGACTATGAGTTGTCCAAGGATGCCTAGTGGGATTCATGCTTATTTAGGCCTCCCCTAGAATTGCATCAGTATGTTAGAAAAATAGTGTCTCAGCCTTACAATTACACAAGGTTACTATTTATAGTAAGTTTACATTTGAGTACGGATTGATGCAGAATTTTACCCAAAGCTTATGATCGGATAAATAAACATTCTCATAAATTTTTGTCACAAGATCATGTCTGGATTTGAAGATATTAAATTTTTAGTTTTTCAAAGTTTCAATGTCCATTTTGAAGGCCTTAGAGGCATTTTTGGTCCTAAAATTGGTCTTAATCAACATAGCGGGTTATAGCTTGATAGATCACTTCAAATTTTTGACGCTTCAAATGGTTTGTCAATCAAACAATCGGGTCAAAATTTATGGCCTCTAGAATTTGGGTGTCTTGAAATGGGAGATGTAAAAATGTGTTGGACACATAAATGAGATATAAATGGGGAGTTACATGTGGTGGTGTGTGTTTAGAAACATCATAGGAATTCGTTATTGGATATAAGAATGGGTGCCACTTTTTAGGTAGTTTTAGCTCATGGTTTTGTAATATTGTTTGGAAGTTTCATGTATTTTATTTCCTATATATTAGGTGCATGAGATGGAGGTTGTGTGTAAAAGTCTTATAGTTGTTGAGTTTTCTTCGGATCTCTGGTTTCTTATAGTTGTTGAGTTGCCTTTGGATCTCTAGTTGATGATACTTTATGAGAAATCTTGTTATGCAAGTATATTGTAATCTTGTTGATTTCTAAATAATATATTGGGTGACTTTTAGAGTGTGGAGTTTTTCTCCTAAAAGGGTTTTCCCCACGTAAATCATTTTCTTGTGGTATGAATATTATTTATGTTTATTTATGTTTAAGTTTCTATAACTATTCAAATTTGAAAAGGTTTTTCATAACCCTCCTCTCAATATTAGTGTAGGAAGTTGTTGTACTACCGTAATAGCTTCCTTACATAGTATAGTATCAAACAAATATATTATCTCTAGAAAGTTTAATAGAGCATAATAAAAAATGAAGTCCTCCAATAAGTGAGTTGGTTAGAGAAATAAAGGTAAATATAAAGGCTATCTTGTGTTCTCCATTGAGAAAGTAACTTGGGTAGAGGATATAGAAATATTCATTTTGTATAGGTGGGTAGAGAATAAGTAGTGAAGGAAATATGGCTTACAAAGAGTTTGATTTTGCTTGGGTCAAGAGAAGCAAAGGGGGGCGAGGAGAAACCCAAATGAATAATCATTCAGAATATTAGACACTTTGGAGGATACAATTTCACATAATAAATATGAAGAGGAATTAGAGGTACATTGAGCTCCAAATATGACTAAAAACCCCATGGAGAGATTAATTCAAGTTATAACTAGTCAAGGAACAAAGGTCAAGCCTAATGTATCAAATTCTACAAGGGATTTAAACTCACATATCTTTGTGCATTGGGTGGAGTTGGAGATGTACGTACACATGGAAAACTTGGGAGAAGATGATCCTAAGATGGTCAAATTAGTTTTAACTAAAATAAAGCCGCATGCTACCTTATGGTAGGATAATATTCAACGATCACATAAAAGATAAGTCAAAGAGTAGGTAAGGTATGGGCCAAGATGCTAAAACATATTATGGAAAATTTCTTGAAGAGACCAAATAATGTCTCATTAATTATCAAAAGACATTGTATATTTTTTGCTAAAACAATTATTATGGTGAACTTTATTGTAGGACTAATAGCTTATAAATATTATTATAATTTAAAATATATGATATTTTTTTCTCATTTATTCTTAATGTTAAATAGTTTAAATGATTATGCAATATCTTATTTTATTTACATTTCCAATGTATTTATGTGACAAATACAAGGCCTTGATAAGAGAAGAAGAATCTAAAGTGAAAACATGATTATCCATAGTGATTTTAAGCCTTCCAAATTTTTCTAATATCCAACTTCAAAATAGGTTATCTTCATCTCTAGAATTGAGCATATTCAACTCTAGAACTAAACAAAAGCGGCTCTAGGCTTGAACAATTAGCTTTATAACATGTAGAATCAATGGTTTTCACTTGAGATGTACCTTAGGAACTTGGCACATGTCTTATGAAGTATAATTTGAATTTGAATATCTTTAGCTAACATAACTATCAAGCGCTTCTTGACCACCTATTTTTTTGGGTGCCTACATGCATATTTTATTTTTAGGAAATCAAATTCTCCAATCATACATATAATTAAAGTGTTACACCTTAAGTTCTTCCCTTAGATCCAAGAGAACTTCATCTGAACTAAATTATTATCACTTCTTATTCATAATTTATGAAAAGTCTTTAATTACAACTAGAGCTCATCTCTTTCATAAAAATAAAGAGCTATCACATGGATTCATGATTTGGAAATCTTAGGTTAGTTAGTATTTTATCAATCAATGGTTAAGATAATTTGGTCAGAAATTCGTAATAGGAGGTAATTAGATTATAGTAGTTGAAACATATAAGAACCTATTTTATCATTTTTGAATAAAAATAATTCAATCTTGACATCATTAAAAGAGTAGATCAATTTGGAAGGGTAGTAGGGTTCACTCCACCTAAAGGAGAATACTTGTAGTAATTTTTGTTTTGTTTTAATTAGTTTATTTTGTTGTTTGTGAAAATTTTTGTTTTGTTTTAATTAGTTTATTTTGTTGTTTGTTTCACTTAATTTTTCATGTTTAAAAATATATTTTTATTTTCCATATAAATATTTGCAAGCATTTCAATTTTAATATTCATAAAAGAGAAATTTATTTTCCCTTTCCATATTTCATTTTTCAAAAGTGTTTTTATTTCCAACATAGTGTGTTTCACTTCAGTGATGTGTTTACTTTCTAGCAAGTGTGTTGATTTATGGTATTAATAAATTGATTTGGTTATAATTTTATTTGTCATAGGAAAAGTCAATGTTAATTAGGAAGAGTTTGTTATCCTTAGGACTTAGAACCATATTACATATATTCTTTGGAAACTAGCTTGGATTGATAAACACTAAATGGTCATTAATTGAAAAAACTATAATTACCTCATTAATTTTTATGTTGTTATTGGGGATCTAAAAGTCAAAATTTCTAGGTAATAATATATTCAATTAAACTTGAGTACTTAAGGTTGTAGGATTCCTTTATTTTATGAATATACCTAGGGATTACTTATGTCAATTTGTGAAGAAATCCCAAGTTGAAGCTATAGGATAAACACAAGAGGAAGTTGATAGGCTTGAAACAAAAAGTATTTTTACTCTAGAGATATCACCTAAACACATCCAAGGTCCTCAACTCAAGAAGAGGTGGAAAAATTAGGTATCTCACCACATTAGATAGACAAAGAGTTCCACAACACTCCTAAGATAACCTACATTATGACCAACAGAAACAAAACCGAAAACTAAAAATTCTACGTATCTAATCTCTCTAACTCTAGAGAGAAATGAATCAAATATGTAAATTATTTCCCCTTCTATCCTACTAACTTTTAGGGAAAATATTTATTAATATTACAAACAATTTTTGTTTGAGTTTAATTTTATATAACAAACCTATGATTATGAGACCGATAACTAAAAATTGAAACTATTTCACTCCACATTTTAGGAATCATCTTTACACTAGTCCATAGAGTTGACATCCAATTCTATCTATACATGGGATGTTATGGAAATATATATTTTAGATAAGTATCAATACTATTGTAGGATTAGAGATAAGAAAGATGAACTCTTAGGATGAAACAACTAGAAGATGAAAACCTAGAATACTATTTAGACCATTTCTTATTTGTCTATAGAAGTTATGGTGGTAGTTTAGATGAGGAGAAAATTAAAAAATCCATCCTCCTAAGAGGAATTGATGAAGAATACCATGAATATTTAAAACTAATGGGAAGAGAGGATATAGATAAATTGGATTTTAAGGACATTATATAAATCAAAAAATTGCTCTCATACTAGGGTATGAATTAGAAAGATTAAACAAGGAAAAAGTAGTGGTGATGTCACCAAGGTAATCGAGGAGCTAGTGAATTTGAAAAATGATATATTACTCCACCAAAATACCACATTAGATGGGCTACAAGTCAACAAGAAAATCATAGAACCCTTAGCTATCTATTATCCTAAATGTAGAGATAAGAACCCACTCAAAGAGTTTCCCTTAAAAATAATTAAGTTGTATGGGATTTGTGAGAAAAAACACTTGAAAAATGAGTGCAACATGCTAGTTGAAATCAATAATAGACTAAATAAGGTATCCTAAGTTGAAGAGTTGTTAAATTACATTGGCCAAAGATGGTCTAATTTTTGTTCTAACCAATATCTTCGATAATTTGGTACAATATCTCCCTCTAATTAGATGTCAAATTAGTGAGAAGGTCATGGAGTGTACCAAAAACATAGGAACCATCTAATGGGGTTCTCCATGGTTCCAACTTAAATGGGAAAACCCATCAAGGAATGCTTCTCCATGGCCAAATAAAAATATGAATCAATGCTAGAATCCTTGGATGTCTTAGCATAACTAAGGTAAAATGAGATATATGAACCAACAACAAGATTTTTTGTCTAAACCATCACAACAACCACCCCAAAATATAAGTAGGTAAATCAACCATAATTTTTTCTTAGCCTATAGCTATCCCTAAGAGCACCTAATTATAACAACTATTCTATAATGTAGATCAAAACATAGTAATTTTTATCATAATAGAGATCAATGAGATATAATTGTATTAAAAAAAAGACATTAGTAGAACTTTCCTTGTCCTCTCAAAATCATCAAAAGAGAGGGAAACAATACAAGAATGGAATGAAGATAAAAATTCTCTAGAAGGCACATCACAAATAGCTCTGAAAATCTCCAAAAAAAATTATAATCCATCGTCAATGTCATTTCCAAAGTGACTAAACAACCATAGTCCACTCTAGAGAGCTATGGAAAGATCCAAAATGCTTCCCACAAATCTGAATTAGTTAAGGAGCTCTATAAAATTAACATTGAAATTTTTCTATTATAATCATTTAAGGATATACATGAGATAAATAGAATAATAAAACAGCTATGCATAAATACACTATGATGGAAGAAGAAACTTCCAAAAACCATACAAATGGGGGGATTGTTTTTTGATGTTCTGTCAAAAAAAATATGGAGATCCAAGGTGCCCCATCATTTCAATAATAATAAGATGAGTTTTAATGTCCAAAATGTTAATTGATTAAGGAGCTACCATAAATATGATGATAAAAAACACAAAAAAAACATTTTTTCATTATTGGGATACAACCCATAGACATAGTGTTGCAATTGGCTAATCAATTAATCACTAAGACAGAGGGAGTTATTGAAGATGATACTATTATGATAGATTATTGGGAATATCCAGTGGGATTCCTTATATTATCCTCTAAGAAAGAAAAAGAAAATTAAGATAAATTTTATTATCCTAAGATGTTGGCTAGCCACAACAAAAACTCTCATTGATTGTAGGTCTAAAAACATGACCATTTCCAATGGATCACTGTTGAAAGATACCATCTATCCACCAATTCGAATTTCCCTATAGTATGAGAACAAGCTCTAGGAAGATGACCTAATTAATTTTGATGAAGAAGACATCTCTTCTTTAGCCATGGTTACTATTACATAAAAACTTAAAGAATTCCATGATCATGAGAAAAAATATGGATAGAATTCCCCAATCTTAATACAACAAAATGTCATGATATGGGTACAAGAATCTCCTAGGGGGATTTTGAGAGTATTTAACTATCAACTATTGGAAACAATCTATATAAAGGTAGTAAATTTACAACACATCAATACACTACATGCAATACTCCCTCATACCTTCCCTCACAATACTCTAATGAGTCCGAACCTTGGGGTCAATCCTATCAACCTAGGGAAAAAATAAGTTATTTTCTAACCAAGTGGTTAGTTAACTATTAGTAGTTGGTTGATAGGCAAAGAAGACCAAGAGAAAAAATTGTTACAAGTCCATACACATGAATTTTCTTGGGAATACAAAGACATAAAAAATATTCCAACTAATTTTATACACAAATTATATATATATATATAGAGAGAGAGAGAGATAGGATGTTATCCTTGTTAGACAACCTCAAAGGAGAATCTATCTTGCACTAAGACAAAATGAATGAGAAAATTGAAAAGTTTTTATAGGTAGGATTCATCCCTCAATTTTTTGCTCTTTTGATTGGACAGTTTTCTTCTTTGTTATGCTTTGTTTCTATTATTAATTTGACTATGGTACTCAGTTACTATTTGATCACAAACTGTAAATCGATGTGAATGTTATATTTTGATGTGATGGTATTTTATTCTAATGTTATCATTATGGCATGCTTTGGGATTAGCTTAGCAGATATTTGAATTAATGATGCTTTATGCTTTTGATTATATTATTGATGTTAGATTCCTTAGTTAGTAATATTGTATTGGTGAAGGGGATGGGATTGCACCACTCGCTTACGAGAGCCCTGCGATTTTGAGATTTCCTCCTCATGGTGTGTTTTATTATGTTTATATATGCATGTTCGATATATTATTTGTTCACAGGATTGACATGTTACGTATGTATGTGATGGACCAGCAGACGTGATGGGAAGATTATCTCTATTTGGTAGAGTTCGCTTATAATAATGGTTTCCAAAGTTCTATCAGCATGCCTCCATTCCAAGCATTGTATGGGAAACCATGTTGCACTCCCTTAAGTTGGGATCAACTGGAGGACAAAGTAACTTTGGGTCCTGATATGTTGTAGGATATGGAGCAACAGGTGGATAGGATTAGAAAGCACTTGGTGGCAGTGCAAGATAGGCAGAAGAAGTATGCAGATGCACATAGAGTGGATCATCAGTTTTATGTGGGCGATAGATTCTTCTTGCAGGTGCATCCGTGAAAGAGTCCAATCTTTTATGGGAAGGGATCTAAGTTGGTGCCTCGCTTTGTTGGACCCTTCAAGATACTCAAGAAGATTGGTCCAGTTGCTTACCGTCTTGCTTTACCACCCAGTATCTCACGTATTCATAATGTTTTTTATGTTTTAGTTCTTCGGTCGTATCATCCAGACATTTCTCATGTACTTGATTGGAATGCATTACAGGTAGAGGACAAGCAGCTAGCTTTGGAGCCCGTGGCCATAATGGAGCACAGAATGCTCACTCTTTGAGGGTGAGATATTGATCAGGTTAGGGTCCAGTGGGATCCTAGGGATGATACGTCATCCACTTGGGAAGATGCAACTAGAATGAGGGAGCTCTATCCCTCTTTGTTCACAGGCTTCCAGGAGTAAGCCTGACCCTAGGGGGGAGGATGTAGCACCCCCACCATTTTTTACTCTTTTTATTAGACAGTGTTCTTCTTTTTTATACTTTGTTTCTGTTATTACTTTGACTATGGTACTTGGTTACTATTTGATCGCAAACTGTAAAGTGATGTGAATGTTATATTTTGATGTGATGGTATTTTATTCTAATGTTATCATAATGGCATGCTTTGGTATTAGCTTAGCAGATATTTGAATTAATGATGCTTTATGCTTTCAATTATATTATTGATGTTAGATTCATCAATTAGTAATATGGTATGGGTGAAGGGTACAGGATTGCACCACTCGCTTGTGAGCGCCCTGCGATTCTAAGATTTCCTCTTCACGGTGTGTTTTATTATGTTTATATATGCATGTTTGATATACTCTTTGTTTGCAGGATTGATAGATACAGGACATTGAATCCACCTAGTTTCACAGGTTTGAGCGAGTCCATTGGCCAACAGTATTCAATTGGGAGATAGTAGCTAGGTTTTCTATGTCAAGTCATCACCCTGGTCATAGTGTGTCGTCGGGTTTTAGTCAGGTTAAGTTGCTTCTTTGTTATTCATCTCTCCTTGATTTTATTTATTTGCAAGTTGGAAAAGGTAAATAAATGGCTTTATCTATTTAAGTTGTTTATTAAATTTATCCGGTTATAATGTTAGATATGTTATTTAATTTAATTAATAAAATAATCTAATCTTGGATTAGATTTATTTTATTGATTAATCAAATTAATTGTGTTGAATTGAATTAAGTTATTCATTTTGGAATTAATAGATATTTTATTTGAATTTTAAAAAATGAAAATATGTTTTAATTTGCTTTTTTTTTTTAATTAGAATGTAAAAGAAATTAAGATATTTCTTATTCTGTTTTTGAAAATTGATGAGGGTGGTTGGATAGATATTTCATTTTTTTGCTATTATTGGTATTTTGATGGATTTTTTAAGAAGGGAATGAAAAAATTGAAAAAGAAGGGAGGAAAGGGATTTCTAGTTTTGTTTTTGGATTTGGAGAAGCAAGTTGGATTTCTTGGGGGGAGAATGAAAAATTGAAAATTAGGAGAGGAAATAAGTTTTTGGTTTTGGTTTTGGATTTGGAGAAGCAAGTGGGATTCTTGGAGGAGCTGGAATCAAAAGAAGAATTCATAGCACCATTGTCAACCTTTCAAGCTTTTGGAAAACTAGGTTTTCTTCTATTAATTTAGTTTTCATTTTGAAAGGGTTTTACAATTTTTATTATGCTACTGTAAATATTTAACTCTGGTTGATTGCAAGAAAACCCATGTTCAAATCTTGTTTCAAAACTTTGAAACCTCAGTTTAGAAATGAATTTCTTCAAAATTATTTGCTCAACTAAACTGTTATTTTGTTAAAATTGAAAATATATATATATTTATATGTAATATGTATTGTGATTTTTTTTAGGGGAAATAAAACCCTATTTTGAAATGGAAAAAATCAGATTTTAAAAAAAATTGTAGGGTTTTTTGTGTTTTGGAAAAAATTTATAAAAAAAAAATTAAAACCCAAATTTTTTGTGGGTTGTTGGGAGCTCACCCCATTGCACCCCCCATGGGAGGCGTTGTGGAGTGAGCCGCACCTAGAGCCCCACACAGCCACCCATGGTGGAGGGAATGGTTGTGTTAAACACAATCGCCGCCACAGTGGTGGGTTCGGTTATGGTTAACATAGCCAACTCCTCAGGCTCGGCACGCGCCCCAACAAACCTGTGCTTTTATTTCGTGCTTTGAATTTTTTTCAAAAATAATAAATAATAAATATATTTTAATATTTAATATTATATATATAATATTCAAATATTAATATATATAAGTCATTAAAATATATATATTTTATATTTTATATTATGTGTATAATATTAAAATATTAATATATATTAATAATAAATATATATGTATATATATAATATGAGGTTATATTATTATATATATATATAGTTATGATATAGTAAAATATTGATTAAAATGGTGGAATGATTTAAATATAATTGTGAAATTTTAAATCAATGTATAATAGTCAAATTAATGGATAGATTTTTAAAATAATATACATTGATGGAATAGTTATTTATTTTAAAATGATGTACTCTGGATCATAGAAGTAAATGTTTATTAGAATTTAAGAGCAATTAGGGAATTACATATCTGGTTAAATTTTATCCTTTGTTTGAAAGAGACATAATTTAATTAGTTTTATTGCAGAAATAAACTATTGAATTTTATTAAAGGAAGTGGATTTAGGGAATCCAAAGTAGATTTAGTTCCTATTAAATTGCTCTTTTAAATGTGATTTATTTTTCTATCGCTTTGGGGGAAATTGAATTAGAAGGTTTGTTAGGTCTTCCAGATGGGGTTTTCATGTAATTATGTGAGTTGTCATTATATGTTAGTCAACCTTTGGATTGCCTTGGGTAGTGCATTTAAATGTATCCAGTTAGATATTCGGTTATCATGAATGGGATGTGTTGACTTTATGTCATAGAAAGGGATTTAATATCCTTAGGTCGCACTTGTGTACCCTTGGGTTGTGGAGTTATTCCACGTGTTTTCTTAGAGGAGTGGCTTGCAATGAGGACCGACACACAAAGAGGTGTCAGGGTAACTCATTGTAAGTTAGTTAATCCAGTGATAACGTAAATAAACTAATTAGAGGAATAGGTAGTATCAAACACTTAATAAGATTAATTTTGCCTTGCTCATGGACGCAAGGGCTTGTATAGACTTGGGATGGGATGAGAAGGCCTAGAATGGAAAGATCGTTATCTTGTCTTTATGAGAAATAACTGATTCCGCATTGGTTTGCATGAGGGTCTGAGAGTCGTTAGAAGTTTCTAGGATATCCTGAGAAGGGGGCCAGGACCTAGGAAGACTTACCAGGATATCCCATGTAACATTGTGATGACACTTCTCCTAAGTCAGCAGTATGTTTGTATCAGTGATGCAATTGATTATTTAACTCTGGAAGCATTGTAACCATTATGTTAAGTGATGTTGTATTTGTATTTCATTCAGTTTAGTTATTTATTAGCATGTGTCTAGAGGTAGATGGTCTTGTCTAGGAATCATTTTTACTATCTCCTAGCACGGGGGGTGAGCCTTCGGGTATCACATGGTTGGGTGGAACGTGCACCTTACTCCGTTGGGTTTTCTTCTTGTTCGTGTGGACAAGATTTCCAGTTGGAGAGCTCATGGGAACCAGTTTCATTTCATGCTTTATTTATTTCAGTTGAATCTTGTAATTTATTACCCCTCATTTTTTATTGAGGTGGAAGATGTATTATGTAACCATGCTTATTGGATTTACCTCATTTGAGGAATGAGAGTTGTAATCTTATGGTTCGATTATGTTATTTGAAATCATGAGGTATCAATTATTCTTTCATGTAATTTATCATGTATGGAATGTATGTGTTCTTAATTCCTTAAGTAATTCAATGTTATGATTTCAATTCATTTTTTGTTGTTTGGGTTTTAAATTAATCTCAGTATCATAACCTTAGAGGTTGTTGGCAATGGGTAGTGAACTTGCACGTTAATTGTACTTAAACAAAAAAAAATTGTGCATTTGAGTAGTTGTTTGCAACTTCCTCTAGGGTTGCATGGTGGGGAATTACATATTCAATTTTAAATATTCAATAGGTCTCACCATTAGTAATTGTGTCTAAAAATAATAGGAAATAATTAATTTTCATGGATTATATGATCTCAACAAGGCCACCAAGAAATATTACTCGCCTCTCCCATTCATTGACAAGTTTTGGATAATCTAGATGGCAGTAGCTACTTCTTATTTCTAGATTGTTCTAGTGGCTATTATCAAATTCAAGTAACCTTAGAAAACATGAAAAATAATACACTTACTTATCCCTAGGGTTCCTATCCATACAAATTCCTACCATTTATATTGTGTAATGCCCCAATAACATTTCAATGTGCTATCCTAGAAATATTTTTTGACTTGACCAACACATTTGTTGAGGTATAAATTGATAATTTTACAGTCAATGGACAAATATATGAAGAATATCCAGATAGTCTTGAAAAATATCTTGTAAGAAGTGAAGAGAATTAGCTATCATTAAATTATGAAAATTTCCTCTTTGAGATGAGTGAATGAATAATATTGGGGCACTATGTTTCCCAAGAATGAATTAAGGTAGACTCTAAGAAGATTGAGATAATTATTAAAACACCTTCCCCTAAAATGACAACTAAGGTAATAAGTTCCTTTGGTCATGCCACTTATTATAGAAGATTCATTAAAAAAATTAAAAATAAATCTATTCCATTATTTACTTTATGAAGAAAATATTGTGAATATAAGTGGACTAACTAGTGCCAACAATCTATTGAATTGATCAAGAATTTCTTAATCAAAACACTTGTTATATGAGGAATTCATCGGGAAGAGCATTTTTACTTGTGTATCGATGCTTCTAATCAAGCAATAAATATAATTTTATTATATAAAAAAAAAATCACGTGGTATGTATGCAATATGTTACATTAGCAAGAACTTGAATCCAACAAAGAAAAACTACACAACGATAAAAAAAAAATTCTTTTTAGTATTTTATGCATTTAACAAATATTGCCACTACATTTTAGGGGACAAAGTGTTTATCCATATAGATCATTTAACCATTAGGTCTCACATAAACAAATCCATAGTAAAAGGTGTAATCATTTTTTGGTTATTGTTGATGTAATAATTTGACATAAAAATTGTTCAAAAACCTATAAAGGATAACAAGGTTGCTAATTTTTTGTAAAGGTTTGAATTCTAGGGAAATAGTAAACCAATAGATGATTATTTTCTTGATGAAAACCTATTTTCCATTTCAATTTATTCACCATGGTTTGAATTTATGTCTAACTACTTAGTTATGGGGAAATTCCCTTTATATTTTAAGAGAAAATAAGTAAAACAACTAATTATAAATAACTCACATTTTAAATATTTGAATGGTATGTTATTTAAATGATGTCTTGGTCATATTTTATGAAGAAATGCGAAATAAACTAAGTCATATGAAATCATTCATGCATGCCATGATGAGACATATGGTGAAATATTTTTAACTTTAAGGATTGCTCACTATTGAAGTGAGCAACTAGGATGCAACCAAGATCTATGGTCTACAACACCAAATAACCTTCTACACACACATGAGATATTTTATTCCACCAATCAAGAATACAATATTCACAAGATGGTCAAGATGATCTGATGATTACAATATGTAAGAGGGGACTTTATTATAAAGGCAATTTGAGAGATAGGATTAGACAAGTTTATGACAAGCGTCTTAATCCTATGACATGAAACTAAAAAAATATTAAATTACCTTGGACATAAGAAGTAAATGACAATAGATAAGATAAGATGTAATGACAACTAAAACTTATAGAAATATTCCTAGGAATTAAGTAAAATTTACATGTGAATAGGACCTACTAGGTGAACTTTTTAGGTAAAACACCTTATTCACACCAACATTCACAAGGTTCTTTGAGATAAATATTATTGTCCTACCATTAGTAAGGATATATATTAGTATAGTTATGTAATCAATTTCAAAGGATGGGACACCTTACACTTTCCAATGAGAATTATCTTCACCCTCAATGTATTCTTGAACTATTTGAGAAGTAGAGGATGGAATTTGTTGAACTTATTGGTACACCATCTAGGGTTAATCACTAGATCTTGGTTTGTACATATTATGCAACCAAATGGGTGCAATCCAAGGCCTTACTAGTTTCTTGTGAATAGATTATAGTATATTTCCTATATAAGTACATCTTACAAACATTTGGAGCCCCCAAAACTCTTGTTTTAGATTAGGGACATTATTTTATATTAGTGATTATTTGTGTATCCATGGCAAGGTATCAAATCAGCCACATGAAATCATCTCTCAATCACCCTCAAACCAATGGACTAGTGGAGGTGACTAATAGAGATCTAAAAATACTTTTAGAAATCCATAAAAACAAAAATATTAGATTGGATAGATCGGTTATCATAATAAGCTTGGGGCTACAACATCACTTGGAGAACCACTACCTATTTCACCCCTTATGAGTTGGTATATGGGAATAATCAAACGCTTCCTTTAAAATATGAGTTGGAAACTTTGAGAAATACAATAGAATTAGGATGTGATCTGACTAAAGACCAACATCATAGGATATAGCATATTAATAAGTTGGTTAAGAACATGTTAGAAACACTTTGGCACATATATATCATTGAATAATTAAAAAAATATGGCATGATAAATATCTAGTCAACAATTAGTTCACACTAGGAGATTAAGCTCTACCATATGATTCTAAATAATAAAATTTAGAGGTAAGATCTACTAAGGAAAAAAATCATGATCCCATTCCTTGTGTAAAATTCTTCTTGATAGTGGTTTGTGGCTAGGACGTGGTGTAAAATGAGGACTTCTATCAACATAGGGGTCTGGTGTGTAGATCATATGACCTTTTTTCTTCTTTTCCAAACCTTCACAATTAGTTGTTGGGTTCTTTAAGTCCTATTGTATTGAAAATATTGAGATATTCCCTTATGCTAGAGGTTTCTTCATTGCTTCTTTTTTTTACGAAGGACAGAGATTCAATGTTGTATAGTAAATTGTTGTCTTAGGGAGAGCACTCTCTCTCCTTAAATCCTTGGTCAAATTCCTTTAACCCTCTTATTAAACCTATAAAATTATGTATAGTTAAGGAATATAAAAGAAATAATAAAAGTGAAATATTTATAGAATGCACAATAGAGGATATATAAAATTTAAAATTAACCCATTACTTTCATTCTCCATTACATTCCAATGCATTGTTGTATATATAGATCTAACAATAATATTGAAGCCTAAAATTACCTATAAAAAAATAACTAATTCCATAAACTAATCTTCACCATCCTTCATTCTCCCCCATAATGAACATTGAGAAAAAAAATGGTCATTATTTCATCCTTTCTCCCCCATAATGAACATTTTGAAGAAAGTATCCAACACACATGTTGAAACACTATCTTAACTTAGGGCTTCTCCCTATCCATCTCCAAAAAATTGTGAATATTCATTCTCCAATCATCGATGTAGTCACTCTACAATCAAGGATGATCAACCTGCAGGTGACCATTGTGATTCACTCTTCTAGTGCTCACTCCAATCAAATATGCTCAAACTATAGTTGATCATCATGAGCCACTCTTCTTGTGCTCACTCCAATCGGAGATGATCAAATTATATTTGACCATTTTGAGTCACTCTCATCACTAGTGCTCACTCCAAATCATGACCATACATAGTCATCTCTTCTCTATATGCAATGTCCAAAACTCTCGAACCTACAATCTCCAAATATTGATCAAACTAGATATCAATAATCCTAGGACCTTTCTTACTATCCAAGCACAAATTTATAATTTATATAACCAAACAATGTCCAAAGCTATCACAAACAACTTATACAAAATTTGAAATAAACCAACAATGTCATATAATCAACAAATCTACAAACATCTAAAGAATTTATCATTCATCTTTATAAGTCTCCACCCAAATAACAACAAAGATTCCCTTTGGAAGTAAAACACAATACAACAACTACATCAAAATCATCACAATAAATCATAAAAATTAAAATCAAATGCATCTCAAATATAAAGGGAATCCATAACACTCTCAAGACAAGAAAATTCAGTTTTATCATCACTAATAACATTGTCATCGTCAACAATATTATCAATATCATTATCATCACCAACAATATTACCATCATAATCATTGTCAATAATAGCTTCAAAAACACTCAATATATCCTTATTTGGAGCATCTAACTCAATCTATATCAAAGATGTTACAATATGGTATCTAAACAACCATTTGATGTCTTCCTTGAGACTAATTCAAATAAAGGATTAGTAACACATAACATACATTTTTGTACTTTCTTCTAAAAATAATGAAAAGAATCATTTGTATGTTGACTACATGAAGAACAAGGGTGTATATAAAAGCAATAAGTTAGTGTATGACCATGAAGACTACAATAAGAACACATTTTTGGCCTAACACTTATAGATGAAGATTAAAATTGGAATGCATTCATAAGCTCTCTAGATACAAATTTGATGTATTTTGAATACTTTAGAAACATAAGACCCAACAACACCCTTATAACCAAGACCATTTTTTCCTTTATTTATTTTCTAATATTCCCAAACTCTAACACAAATTTTCATTCACTTGATGTTTGGAAGTACTAGAATAAGGAACATCTTATTCACCATCTTTCTTTAGTGCTAAGGCAATAGGTGTTTTCTTTAACAACCTATCTATTTCTTGTTGAAGTAAAATATATTGAGCACAAAAATTCATAAAAGTGGGTTGAAATGACCAACATTTTTTTATTTGATTTTCTTCTTTGGATTTGTCAATTTTAATATGTAGAGATAAAATGCCATCTTCATACAAAGTATATCCCATAATGTAGGCTCAACAAATATTTCTTGTAAACAAAAAAGATGTCAGCCTTAGATTTGAAACACACATGGTCACTTTATAACTTCTATTTACACCTTATAACTCCAATAATTTTAATCACTTTTGTATATCCATCTATTATTGCACTAAAATAAAACACTTGTTAATTTTCACAATCAAACTTGTCTTTTTTTTCTTGGACTCAAAATCTTGATTATAAAGGTCACCCTTTCAAATGCAGATGGTGCTTCTCCATTGTTCACTTGGCTACAAATTGTCCTATCTTGATTTAACATTGCTATTACTTGGTGGATGAACACTAATGAAGATCACCTAACTATTCATGCCCTTGATTCTCTATCATAAGTCTCCACTCAAGATGATGATGCTTACTTATCTTTTGGTGTGACTCTAATATTCCCTTTGGACCCTATTATGGAATCTCTTATCTTGATCTCATAGCCGGATTTTCCTTTAGCTTTGAATCGGCTCTAGATCACTCATGTGGTGGAAGGTCACCTTTTTCCTCTTCCTTTTATTGCTCCTTCTTCACACACAGATGGGATCTCTATGGAGGAATCTCCCTACCCCCTTCCCTTTGTTCTGATAGATAATTTTGTTGGCCTTGTCATTGCACCAAAAGGTCAACCTATCAATTCCTAATAAAAGCTTCAAATAAGATCCACAAGAGGTGGTTAAACCATGTCCCAAACCCATGTGTCATGTTGTACAAGGAAGACCAAGGGACACACCATCTTTCAACAATCCCCCCAGCACAAGCGAGGGGTTTGAACCTATGACCTCCACTTTGATACCAATTGTTGGCCTCATTGTTGCACCAAAATTTTGACCTATCAATTCCTAATACAAGCTTCGGATAAGATCCACATGAGGTGGTTAAACCATGACACAAACACATGCATCGTACTAGACAAGAAAGACCAAGGGACACACCATCTTGCAACAAATTTCTCACGAACTATTGTTATGAGGAATAAATGTCTTCCTAAATATTTATCCAAAACTCATGTTAGAGTTTCAGGTGAGGCTAGCTTGTATAATTCTTGGCATTGTCTAAGGTGGGCCCTAGGGTTCCCAACTCTTTCTATTGTTTGTAATTGTTTACAACAACTTAGTTGCAACTATACCTCACTCCTTTAGAGTTGTTATTCTATTGTTTTTGGCCAATTTGGGTAATGTTTTGTCTTGCCTTATGATAGATTTTGTAAAGGTATGGAACCCTCGTTTCCCACTTTTTCTAATAAAAAAAAATTATATTTTAAAAAAATTGGAATGGGAGTAAGAAAATGCAAACTTGAGAGAAGAAAACTAGGCCACACTATGTCATATAGTCAAATGTAGAAAAAATCTCTAAAAGTTGAATGGGATGTGTGTGGTAGTTAGAGAGTGTTTCTAAGGGTAAGTGTCAAATTTGTGCATTAAATGAATTAAATTGAGTGAAAACTCTATGCATTTACAACATAAATTCAAAGTGATGTAGAAAGAGCAAGAGTGTAGTGCATGTACTTTTATCCCTTACATAACCAAAAAAATTTATATAAATGATGATTTTATAGTTTATCAAATTATTTTTTGATTTAATGGGATTCATAAATCCATATTTCATGACTAGTAGTTCACAAGAATCAAGCATGCATAACTATGAATAGCCACTTAGCACTCATTGCATCTATGAAACTACATATTTAAGCATGTGCTAGTTGAAACCTACCATTACTTAATTCTTTTAATTTGCATGGGTATCATCATCCTTTTTGCAATGCTAATTTTTAAATATGTTAGAAAAGAATAGGACTTATTACATGTGTGGCATGGGTTCTCAATACTTAGTGATAAAAGATTAAAATATAGATTTTGAAAAGTCCATTTTTTACTTGTAGGATCTAATATATTCAAATATGACATTTTAAACATAAATGTAAAGAAACAATTGAGAAAATTTTATATGTTGTTTTTCTATTAATGAGAATTCTTGTCCAAAAAAGAACTTTCTTTGGATCGTTCTTGTTTAGTGAAAAGGTCAAACACCATGTAGGATAAGGTTAGTTTCAAGTCCCAAATGAATTTGGTGGAGTAGATATCTCTCAGTCCTTCACACCAATCCAAAGGAGGTTGGTGATTCATGCACCCCTTAGTTATTGATACTAAGCCAAAGGAGGTTGGTGTTTAGTGATTCATGCACCAAAGTTCAATGAGCTACATAAAGTATAGAGATGTTTATCCTCCTAACAAAAAAATATAGACATCGTTGCAAGGTGTGTGCCCTTGTTCTTCTTGTGTTGTGTAGTGCAACACTTAGGTTCGTGACATGGATTAACCACCTCTCATGGATTCATTAAATCTAGTAGTTGTATCGAGCATTATCAGGTCAATCTTTTCATGCAACATCAACCGTTTTTGCAAAAATTGGTATCAAAGCCTTGGTCACAGGTTTGAAACCATCACTTGCGTTGGAGGGATTGTTGCAAGGTGTGCACCCTTGGTCTCCTTCTATTTTCCAACACAGTTCTCGAGTTCATGACATGGCTTAACTGCCTCCCATGGATTCATTAACTCTAGAGGTTTTATCGGGCATTAATAGGTCAATCTTTTGGTGCAACGACAACCATCTTTGCAACAGGCCTAAAGTTCAATATTTTTAGCTTCTATTAAAATATTTTTGAAGCATTGATTTATCTTCTTTTTGTGGAAAAGTATTCAAAGCTTTGACCTATCTTATTTTTTATGGCTATATTTCATGAATAATATTTTAAAATCTTCTTGGCTTTGTAGTTTTTTTGTTAGCTTTTTACTCCAACTATTAATTACTGGTATGTTAGATTCATCATGTTTTCCCTCATCACATTAATTAAGTTATCCATTTTTTCATGGAAATTTGTCCAACAAATATGGAAGTCATTCAATTAATGTAAGAATGATGGGTCCAACATGATATAGGAAGTAGTAACTAATTCAATCCAAAATTATTATTTTAGAAAAAGTGATAGTATTGTCATCACCACTATTTAAAATTCACTAAAAATACCATAAAAACATCCACAACACAAATTTTTAGTAGTTATTTTTTTATTTAGATATATAGATTTGAAAATCACTTCCTTGGTTATTTCTACATTAAACTTTAAACTATTTATAAAAAGAGATAGATCTCATATAATTAATGCAATCCAATTAATAACAAACTCATCAATACAATTTGAAACAAGGTATTATGTTACTTGTAGTTTGTGTCTCACCCTTCTACTTTGTTCCCCCATCTAAAAGACCTAGATTGTTGTGAAAGAAACAATTTGAGAAAATTACTCATATAAAATATTCAACAATTTTCTTACCAATAGTAGCTTTCCTAAGTAAAAGGTTTGTTGCAATTTTGGAATGCACGTCCAACTCCTATAACCCATTCCATGTTGACCACAGACCTAAGACTAAAACAACTTATAACAATGAGATTTTTGGTGATGATTTTCATGTGAGGGCCCTTATAAAATTAAAAACTAGCAAGTCCTATCTCAACTCCACCCTTATTAAGCTACAAATTTTGGTGACCTTTGTCATGCTTGGCCTTTATGATATTTCTATTGAACACCAAAAATACTAAGATGGGGGTGAATCAATATTATTTTACACCATTCAAACATTTAAACATTTGGACCACTTATCAAATTCAATTACAGTAATGAAAGAAACCATGAAACATTAAACATCACATAACACATGAACATCAGGATTTTTACATGGAAAAATCAAAATGTGAAAAACCACAGAGAGGATCAGCTCACAATATATTATAAATTATTATAGGATATTTACAAAAGTGCTCACAACAGGTGGACTCACAGTCCAAGTGGACTTGCCGCCCACCGAGAGAAAAAGAGATAGAAGAGAGTTTATGGCTTATAGCCTAGATTGAACTATTACATTTGCATCTAACATATGCATGAAATACAGTTCCAATGAAGCCCAATAAATTGACTTTACACACTTCATTTGATTATGAACTAACACTTTTCTTTCCTTTGCATTCACATCACTATAATACTCTACTCAACATTCACAACTTAAGCTTGCATTTATCTAATAGTATTCACTCAATTCACATCATATTCATGTCTCACACCCATCAAAACAATGAAAATGATCTAGCATATATATCCACTTCAAGCATAGCATAAATTAGGCCAACTTGATTAGATGTATCATATAAGATATACAATATATAACTTCCTCAACTTAAATCCTTCCATAAACGCCTCGCGCCAAGATTCAATTCTTTAAAATAATCAAAATAGGTCTACATGGACCTATAATAGCTCCCACATAACTCCACGATACTTATTTAACCTTCACATACCTTCACATCTATTAGGTTGGCATTGCAAAAGACCTAATATAAAAATTATCCAACTATATACCCATATTTGGACACGCGTACCTCAAAACATCATGCCAACTGAAATTCATACTCTATTGACATGTGTTAGTATCTCCATAAGACCATAAATTCAAATTATTATACGCAAAGAAGTGTGAAATCTCCTACTCATATGCACTATACAAGAAATGATAATAATTTTCCAGGCCAAACTTCTGTTATTCAAATATTTCAAACCAAAAGCCAAAACAAGATGGAATTCTAGAATTAGATGCTTCTACCAACCAAAAATATTATGCTAGAACTGCAAAGTGGAATGTTAATTCACAGACCAATGCAAACCCAAAAAATGAATTCTCTATACCCAAAAACACTTGTAAAAATACTTAGTCATTTTTCATTATAGATGTCTTCACCAGATCAAACCATGTTACAAAAAATTTCTTCCACAAACATCAAAAAGCATGTTAGAATCAATCAAAATTATTTGCACGAAATTATTCACACCAAGATGCAATGTTGATATCAATGACAACACCACAACACATAATAGTGTAACTTGTACTTATCCTACATGCTCATGTTTCCAACAACAACATCAATGACATCTCATTCTTCTAACAATCTCTCCCTTTATCATTGATGGCAACATGCCAAAACATCTCCAAAATATCTCTAAAACATTCTCTCCCTTTGACATCAAGGGAAAAGGGAACCTACAACAACTATTCTAACATGTACCAAATCTCCCTCTGAGAAATATGTGCATATGTACAAACTAAAAGATTGAATCAACTCCCCCTAATCCATACCAAAGAAAAATACCAAGAACTTTTACTGGAAACTACTCTATAAACTCCACATATGTACAAAGAATTTGAAACTAAAAATTGGAAATGCATAAAGAATAAGAAATGTTGTCAAACAGAAGAAGTTGACTCTTGTAGCTTCTGCACATGGGTTTTCCATTCATGTTTACCTTCTTCCCATGTTGTCTTGGTTGCCCCAAGCAATCTGCATTGTGTTTCAATATCCATCAATATCTCTTCTCCTTCTTCTAGGGTGTTAGGTACAAGATTCATTTGTGTAGCTTTGGTAGCACTCAAAAGGGCTATTGAAACAAGTATGAATTTTGGATTCACCATGTTCCTTATCTCTCCAAACTGTGAATTGATATGCTCCTTTTGAGCCTGTAGTTGAAATAATTTATTATGAAAATCCTCTATAATATTCCTTGTAACTCCAACAAGGTTGAGTGTTAGATCATAGGCACTAGAGGCATTGTTGATTTGAGACTCGATGGAGTCCATTTATTTTTTGATGCTATCTATGGTTTTGGGCCACTTCATGCCATATTGGTAAAGAGTCTTTGCCTCATCTACACACACTTGTGCAACCTTCAGATTCTCTTGAAACTTTTTATGTGCAAGAGCACATTTTTCAACAATCTCCATTTTCTTATCACTTATTCTCTTTTCAACCTCATTCTCAATTTATTCTTTAAGACCAGAGCATATTCTTTAAAAGAATCAATTAACATTTTCAAATTCTCCATACCAGAAAGTGGTGTATTTATGTTTGCACCAAGTATGGCCTCTTGCATTGCCTTTATTTCTTCTTCCATCAACTCTCGACTCTTTTGATGTGTTTCTATGATCTCCTTCTGGGAAGATGCAAGGAATGCATCTCCCAATTGTAGCTTGTGGAGGGGGGAAATCTTGTCTAGATCTACATTTATTTGTTGCATTAGTAGTTGTAGTAGTTGTGATGATACAACAAGCTAGAAGTTGAGTTGCATACTCAATAGATTCTTCAAGGAATCTCCGAAGGAGCTGGAAGATTCACCAAAAGCCTTTGTAATCTCTACAAATTTCTCTTTCAACTTCTTTTCCTCATTCTTATCAGAGTTTACTCAATTTTCTTCTTCTATTTGTGCATCTCCAGATGCATCCTCATTCTTACCTTCATCTTTCTTCTCATTATTTCCTTGTTCTTCTTCCTTTTTTGCATCAACATTATCTTCATCACCATCTTTAGTTGCATTATCTTCCTCTGTAGACTGATTTGTATTAACTGAAGGAGTAATATTTTCTTTAGGTATCGGAGGAGGATTGGATGTCCTTCCTTTGTTGCTACCTCACTGATGACTATCTCTCCCTCAACATTCTTCTCTCCTTCATCTTCCTTTTTCCAGTTCTTCCACTACTAGATTGAAATTTTCCTAAATATACTCTTCATTTGTTACATGCTCATGTTGAGCATCAATGTAGAGCAGTGTTCTCTGAAATCATTCCATATTTTTATGCAATGTCTGAAATTTTGTTGATTGTCTCCTTTTGTAGCTTTTTAAATTCATTCTTATCTCTACCCATTAGGGTAGTTACCCTTTGCTTCACTCTAAATTTCGTGCAGTATGGCTTAGCCAATGTGGCTCTATTTTCCTCAGACATAGGATTTCCAACCTTCTCCAAGTCATATTCTTTTATCTTTCCTTCTTCAATTTCCTCTTTTCTTCTTTTTACCAAGACATTCCATAGTTCCTTAGGAATTTTATTCCCAATATTTTTCATACCTACTTCTAAAACAATAATGTACTTAATAATTGCCTCAACAATGTTGGCCTTATCTATTGCAAGGTGTGTTCCCTTAGTCTCCTTGTGTTGTGCAACACATCACTTGGGTTTGTGACATGTCTTAACCGCCTCTCATGGATTCATTAACTAGCATTTGTATCGGGCATTAACAAGCCAATCTTTTTAGTGTAACAACTGTATGTGCAAAAATTGGTATCAAAGCCTAGTTCACATATTCAAACCCCTTGCTTGCACTAGGGGGGTTGTTGGAAGGTGTGTTCCCTTAGTCTCCTTGTGTTTTACAGCACTATGCTCAGGTTTGTGACATGGCTTAACCGCCTCTCATGGATTCATTAACTCTGGCAGTTGTATCGGGCATTAACAGGTCAATATTTTGGTGCAATGAAAATCATTTGTGCAACATCATCCACCTCATCTACTTCATTATACAAAGCTATAGTTTTTACAAGCATATCATGTTGAATCATTCCATTAACAAGTTCACCTACCTTCAAGGGACTGTGATCTCTTATCAAAGATGTTTGATTTTTCTTTTTTCTTTCATTTGAAGCCTTCTTCTGTCTTGTTTATGCTTCTTCTTCTCTAGTGATACCTTCTTAGTGGCCTCTTTCTTCTTCTCTCTCATGTGATCTATGAATTTCTTTTTTTCTTCCTTTATTTCTTCTTCACTTTCAGTATCAATAATGTCAAAAAAAAATTTAACACTTGTGAAGCTTGTGAAGCTTCACTTATCCTTTTGTGGACCAACTCTGGTCCTTCCTCCAATTCTTTTTCTTCTACATTCACACTTACATTCTTCTCTCTCACTTTCTTTTACTTTTTCCTCTTCTTGGCAGGGGTTGTAGGTGGTGTTGCTATAGTGGTTTTCTTCTTCTCAACCCTTGTAGTCCACACAACCAAAGAAGGTTTCTCCTTTATCGAAGGACTATCAGTAGTCTTTCTCTTTTCTCCAATAGGTTGCCTAGTCCCGAAGGACTTCTGGATAGTAGGAGGGGTGATATTTTTCCTACTAGATCTTCTTATACTTCTGGATCCTCCTATAACACTATATTCTCATTATCCTTTTCTCTTTCCTACTCCACTTGCTCCTCGGTGAAGCACATATCCTCTACATACTTATCAACAATCTTCTCATTCATCTTCTTTATCTATGGTTTTCTTTGTTCCATATGCACCTCCATATATTTTTCTTCATAGGTTTTGTTGGAAATATTGTCATTGATGTCAAGGGTATACAGATAATTAGAATTTTTCATTGATGTCAAGATAACATATTTGAAAGCATGACTAAAGATAACATATCGATAACACATTGATTTGAGGAGGAAACAATGTATGAAGATCAAAAGACATCAATGAGTCAAGATTATGAATAAGAATGTTGAGAACAATAATATAATGAACAAATATACAAGTATGTGAATTTGAAAGAAGAAATAACATCAACTTATGAAGGACGTTGATTTGTGAAGGACATCGATTCTTAAGAAAAAGAAAATATAAGAATATTGTCCAAATTCATCAAGAATAAAGCAAAATCAATTTGAAATTGAAGATAAGAATCATGCTAAAAAAATTGGGATAACAAACTAGTTAACATCTAGAAAAGCACGATTTAGTTTGTGAAGTAATGTGATCAGATTTGGAGGTGCAATTTGAGTCTTATGTTGATTGTTGAAGAGATTTGATTGTTTTAAAGAAAAAATGATTTTTTATTAAAGAATTAACAAATGATCATGGACACATCTCTCTTTGAAGGGAATGATTTGTCTTTTCAAAATAAATCAAACATAAAATGGTGATTAAAGTGTTTTATTAATGAAGTGGTGCAATTTGACTTATTGCAGCTTCAGATTTGTTAACAATTTAGAATAAAGAAGTGTGATTTATTTAGGAGAAGAGGTTTTGTTTAATAAATGAAGTTGTGTGTATGCTAAGTAATAAAAGGATAAAAAGGGTGTGATTTGTTTGTTATGAAGAGAAGCATTGTAATGAAAGGAAGTTTGTAATAAGACAAAAAGTCTTAAAATACATTAACATTTGAAAAGATGCAATTAATAAGGCAGTGTTTTATACAATGAAAAGATGTGAATGTTTGAAGAAGATTTATATGAAGCAATTAATATATTTATTTGTGAAGGGACATCAATGTATTTGAAGTGTTGCATCCATTGTGAAAGGAGGTAGTCATTATGAAAGGGTGTGCCAATCACCCTCATTAAGGACATAAAAGATAGGAGAAAATAGAAATAGAAAGAAAGAAAGTATCGAATGAAGATTTTCTGAGTATAGAGAGGAGGAAGAGCAACACTATGAAGTGTAGATCAGATTTATTCTAAGAAATATAAGAGTGTGGATGGTTGTGTAAGATCAGAACAGCAAAGTGTTGGAAGTGTGTGTCAGAATCATATTGAAGAATATATGCAACCATGTGTGAAGGATAAGTGCAGATTTTTATAAAGAATATGTGTGAAAATTAAGAGCAGATTTTGAAGGAAGATATTGCCATGTTTATGATCAATCTTGTGAAAGAACATGTGCAATATTTATGAATGATATATGTTGAAATATACAAGAATACATTGATAAAAATTTTATCATATTTGATGGAATAACATTGCATAGATTGGACCAGAATTGTGAAAGAAGAGTGTGCACTATTTGAATCAAATTTGTGAAGGGTTGAACAAGTGTGATATCATAAATACACCAGAAGATCCAGGACTATGAAGACACTCAGATTTTAAGATGGATTTGTGAAAATTTAAAAGAGATAGAAGAGAACATTGTGAAGATATATTTCAGATTTATAAAAGAGCATGGTGCAGATCTGAGTAAAGATATATTACAGATTTGATAGCAAAGTTTCAGGACAAATTTGTAATAAGCTTTATAAGGAGATCATTTGAATAAGTGAGTGAAAGAAGGAATTAGTTTGAAGAAAATTAGTGTTGACTGGTACAAATTTGAAGGAGATATTTGAGCATAATTGTCCATCATTTGTTGAAGAAGCAACATTAAAGGTGGAACATTATTCTTTAAGCTATTATTTTTGTTAAGTTGGTGCTTGGCAAGTGGGGGTTGGTGCCTCCAGTAGTTTGGTGCCTACGAAATTTAGGAGTTGGTGCTCCTTGTAGGTTGGTGCCTACTAAATCAAATATAGGAGTTGATGCTCCTTGTTGGTTGCTTCCTACTAAATCAGAGATAGGTGTTGGTGCTCCTTGTGGGTTGGTGCCTACTAAATTGTAAAAGTTGGTGATTCAAGTAGGTTGGTGATTACATTCATTGTAAAACTTGTATAATTCATAAAGTACATTATTTGTACCATGGTTTTCACCCATAAGGGTTTCCACGTAAAATCTTGGTGTCAACTTGTTCATATTGTTATATTCTTGCATGGTTGACATTGTGTTAGAGTTTAAAGTTGGTATAAGTTGAGAGGGTAAAAATTTGTTAATATACTGATTCACCCCCCCTCTCAGTATTTTTTGTGCTCTTTTGGTTCCATATCTTGCTTTAGTGGTATCTTTTGGACTCTTCAAAAAAAAATCAGCCAAACCAGTAATCTCTTGTTCATTGATTTCATATCCCAAAGTTGAGATCCACACTGTCCTTGGTTCTACTACTTCCATCATTCACTCATTTTTTGATACTAGGAATGTGATATCATTTTGATATTTTTCTACCATTTTCCTAGGAATTATGTCTCTTTCATGCATCCTCTTTTGGAAAACTACAAAGAAAGCAACAAGGTTATCATCTTGTGCATTTGCATCACCAAGACTTCTCATAAAGTCTACAATCTAATGGGAAATTGGTCTTCCTTGCAACCATTTCACCTTTTAGTTCCTAGAAGTTCCTTTAGGAAATAAAAGAGTAAAAACACAACTGGGATTCCATACTTAAATGCATACTTCTTCTCATTGATTTGTTTCAATTTCTCCATCAATTTTTGTCCTAATAGTTCACAAAGATAATAGTCCATTCCTTTTTCAATCATTTCATATGCCACATTGATTGTAGTGGCAGATACATAGTTTTCTATGTTTTTGAAATAGATTTCATAACCAAATGAAAGGAATCTAGGTGAGTTGAAACAACTTCCTACACTAATCTAAGCAAAGGGGAGTTACAAAAAAAAAATTAACACCTTTTAATAGTTACAATAAGAGAAGCACATAGAGAATAAATGAATAGAACAACAACAATGCACAAAACAGTGACACCAAATATACCATGGGGAAAACCCTTTCAAGTAAAAAACCCCACCCTCCAAAAGAACAATACTTCTCTATTGTATCAAATAAGAGTCACAACATATCACCAAGTATAAATCTTCTACATAAGTGCTTCAACACGAACACCTATTTTGGAGTGATATCGGCAGTACTTCGTTACCTGCAAATAAACTATGCATTCTACAACATAAGGCACTCAATAAATAGAGTAATACAAGCTTCAAGAAGGATCTAGAAGGTGAGGGGTGTCCAAATCCAAAAGGCACAACTTTCAACACCTTAGACATGCATTTGGACACATTTTCAATATTCCCTTACACCCCTTACACTTGTTAAACATGTATATAGTATTCTTCCAAGATTGGATGCCTAGAATATGCTAAAAATAGGCTATAACATATGCCTTACACATATTACAGCTATCATAGAATCCGGCATAGCTGATAGCACTTATAGCAGTAAGAGAACCTATCATAACTGGCTAAAAATAGTTGATTCTCTTACATCCTATCATAACCCAACTTGGGCACCAACTTCCACCCATGCATTCAAAGATGACTTATGATGCATCATAGAATCTATCATATTTCATAGATTCCAAAGTGGGATGCCTATGTCCAATTGGGATGATGATGTGTCATCCAGTCACCTCCAACGAGGATGCCACCCAGTTGGTGGGTCCCAATTAATGACATGACACCATAGGTAATTAAATAATACAAATAAATACATTAAATTACAATAATTAAATCAATGTTAGGACTGTAAGGTTGGGACACCTTAATCCCAACATTCTCCCATTTGTCAAAGACTTGCCAAGAGTCATAGAAATCATCTGCTCAGGGCCCCAAGGCCCTTGGAATTAAAATACCATATGAACTTCTATGTTCTCACTGGTTTTGTCAGTGCATCTACAACATTCACCAAAGTTTCAAACTTCTCCAAGTTCACCTTTCCATCTTCTACCATATCATGAACAAAATGATACTAAACATCTATGTGTTTTTTTCTGGCAAGGAAAGCAGGATTCTTTGTTAGGAAAAATTCACTTTGACTATCGCAAAAATAGTAATATGTCCTACATCTAAACCAATATCAGAACACAATCTCTTAATCCAAATATCTTCCTTACAAGCATGAGTGCTTTCCATATACTCTACCTTTGTCGTGGACAACTGAACTACAACCTATCACTTACTCATCCAACTGATAACTCCACCAAATATCATAAACACATAACCACTGATGGATCTTCTACTATTAATGTCACCTACCCAATATTAATCCACATATCCTTGAATTCTCACAGAATGCTAAGATCCAGTAGGATAACCATGTCAACACAAGGCATACTCATAAGTGCCCCATAAATATCTGAACACCCTCTTAACCACATCCCAATGCACCCATCCAGGATTAGCCATAAACTAGCTAAGGACTCCCACTGCTTGGGAAATGTCTAGCTCATACACACCATCACATACATCAAACTTCCAATTGTCCTCCATCTCAGTAGGAGATTTTGGACAATCATTCATAGAAAGTTTTGTCCCTTGTATCACAAGAACAACTAATTGTCTTCAATATACCATGTTGAATCTCTCCAACATAGAGTTCACATACTTGCTTTGGCTTAACCAAAGCTTTCTATTAGCTCTGTCTCTCATGATTTCCATTCCCAGAATGTACCTAGCTGCACCTAGGTCTTTCATCTCAAACTATGTTGACAACTGAAACTTAAAATCTGAAATCATAGTTTTACCATTCCCAATAAACAACATATCATCTATGTATAGAACAATAATGATAATCTGACCATTATCAGTTTTAAAGTATACACAATGGTCAGATTTAGATATCTAAAATCCCAATGATAACACATAGGTATCAAACTTCTGATACCACATTCTAGGAGACTTCTTTAGTTTGCAAACCAAATTTTCTTTACCTTTTTCAATGAAATGCTTTGGATGTGACATGTAAATCTCTTCCTCCAAACCACCATGAAGGAATTTTGTCTTCACATCCATCTATTCCACTTCTAAGTTGTATTCTACTACAAGTGACAACAAAAGTCGGATAGATGTCAGCTTTTCTACATGAGAGAATATCTCTCCATAATCAATTCCCTCCACCTAAGAAAACCCCTTAGTGACCAATCATGCCTTATACTTCTCAACACTACCATCAAGACCACATTTTTTCTTAAGAATCCATTTACAACCAACAGGTTTACGTCCAACAGGAAAAGGTACCAAATCCCAAGTCTTATTTTTCTTTAAAGAATCCATTTCTTCGTCCATGGCTTGCATCGAGGAATCTAAGTCATTCATACCCATAGCCTCTCTAATAGTCCTAGGCTCATCAGTATTAGTAATCAAGGAAAATATGCAGTTGGAATCCAAAAAATGAATACCCACACATTTTTGGTTGTCACTTAAATCGTGTAGACCTCCTCAAACGTTGAGGTTGAGGTTCTCCTTCAAAACTTTCAAAGCTACTTGAGCTCTCCTCATCATCAATTCTAACAAGAGTACTTGGTTCTTCTTTCTTCAGAGTAGGTGGAATCTGAACCACCTCCTTCTGTTTCTCCTCTTTCTCTGGTTGCAACTCAATAGAGGAAGGTTTCATCTCTTTGAAGATCACACTTCTCTTGTAGAGAACCTTCTAAGCTTCTGGATCCCAAAGCTTGTACCCTTTCACACTGACACCATAGCCGATAAAGATTCACTTAGTAGCCTTGTTCTCCAACTTTGACCTCTTCTCAATCGAAACATTAGCATAAGCTTCTCAACCAAATACTCTGAGATGTCTTGTCGAAGTATTTTTACCAGACCATGCCTCCATGGGTGTCTTTCCAACAAGTGCTAATGTAGGAGATCTATTGATCAAATAACATGTAGTGGCTACCACTTCAGCCCAAAATTTATGTTCAAGGCTAGCACCACTCAACATGCTCCTAGCCATCTCCATCAACATTATGTTCATCCTCTCTGCAACTCCATTTTGTTGTGGAGTATAGGGAGTTGTCTTATGTCTTTCAATCATGTGCTCTTTACAAAACTTATCAAATTCTATGGAATAAAACTCACCACCATTTTCATTCCTCAAACACTTAATCTTTCTGCTAGTCTAATTTTCTACCAATGCCTTAAACTCCTTAAACCAACTAATGACTTCAGCTTTACTTTTGAGAAAATATACAAATTTCCTTCCACTGTAATCATCTATGAAAGAAATAAAATATAAAGATTTTGATAATGAAGGAACATTTATAGGACCAAAAACATCTTAATGTACATAGTCCAAAACCTCAAAAGACTTATGAGAACTACAGTAAAAAGAAACACAATGTTGTTTTCCATATACACAATGTTCACAAAATTCAAACTCAAGATTACAATCATCAAGGCCTTCAACAAGGCTCTTATTTTTCAGGGTTCCACGACCCTTCTCACCAATGTGACCAAGTCGTTGGTGTCATAACATTGTATTCTCTACATGAATCTTAATTTCCATGGAATGAGCACCCTTAGGTACCCAAAATGAATGACCATCTAATGTAGCTGCAACACACTTCTCTGCACAATTTGATGGTGAGGATGAAGAATCCAAAGGTCTCTTCTTTGGTACATCAGAAGAACTATTGCACTATACAGTACATGCATCAAGCTAAAACAAAGTACCAATACGAAATCCCTTAGCCAACACCATAGCTCCTCTTGTCATCTTCCATCCTCCACCAAAGAAAACAACTTGCACTCCCAAATCATTCAGTTTACTTATAGAAAGTAGGTTTCGTGCCAAACCCACGATATGCAAGATACCATCAATCCTCTTCACTCTTCCATCAGGAAAATGGATTTTTACTCTTCCACAACCAACAGTCTTTAGATGAGAGTCATCACCTAGGTACACCTTCTACCATTATACTCCTCATACTTTGAGAACCAATCTCTATGAGAAGTAATGTGAAAGGATGCACCTGAATCTATCAACCACACATCATCAATGCATGGGCTGCCAAAGCTACAATAAATGCTTCTCCATCATCTTGGGATGATTTATCAAATTCAAAATCGGAGAAAGACTTTTTTTTCTTCTTCTCCTCCTTGCAATATTTTCGAATGTGACCAGTTTCACCACAATTCCAATATTTTTCCTTGGACTTCTTACCAGGAGACTTTGATCTCCCCAAAGACTTTGACTTAGATTTCTTGTCTTTTTTTTCTTCTCTCTTTTGGTCAACCACGGACTGCAAGGACCTCCTTGGCCATCTCAGAAGACTTCCTTTGCATCTCCTCAGATAGGAATGAGGAAGCAACCTCATCCATATTGAAGGTGGAATTAATGCTTCTAATAGCCATTACCAGGTGATCCCAAGAGTCCGACAATGAGCACAAAAGGAGCGTGCAATGGTCTTGTTCATGTATTTTGTCTCCAACGGAACTTAGTTGTGCAACCAACATGTTAAAAGAGTTTAGGTGATCTGTAATGGATCCTCCATCTTCCATTTTTAGAGAATACATCTTCTTTCTTAGGAAAATCTTGTTTACCATGGATTTAGTCTAATAGACATCACCAATCTTCTTCCACAAAGAAGCAATTTTTTTCTCTTCATGGACATTCAAGAGAATGGAATCAACCAAAAAAAGTCTAATAAGACCCTTCGCTTTCCTATCCATGAGATCCCAATCCTCTTGTTTCATGCCTGAATGTTTGGTTCCAGAAATTGCAAGCCATAAGTCTCAAACTACTAACATGTCTTCCATTTTAAGCTTCCACAACTCAAAATTACCACCATTAAATTTTTCCATCTCAATCCTCCCAGATGTGCCTACCATCTCTTTCCTCCAACAAAGTTACAAAATACACACTTCTGCAAAACTCCTAGTGAAATGGAGATTAGCTCAAAAACCCTTCTACCCAACAAAGGAACCAAGGCTAGCCACACTCTGATACCAACTAAAAGGAAGTCAGGTGAGCATAAAAAACTTCCTACACTAATCTAAGCAAAGGAGAGTTACAAAAAAATCATTTTAACACCTTTTAACAATTACAATAAGAAAAGTACATAGAGAATAAATGAATGTAAATCATTATATCCTATATCAGTAAAACCCCATATGGAACATGCGAAAAACCACCTAACGGGTTGTCTTCTATGGATTTTGTAGGGTATTTCTTGAATTTGGGTTGTGGCTTCTTAGTAACCTCAATAACCCTCAGTGTATCTATTTCAAAATAAATTTAAACCACTTTCAAACAAAGTTCTATGTGAAAATAGGGCAAAAAATGATTGTAAATACCTTTTCTTTTGCTTGTCAAACTAGGGTTTGTGCGCCCCGATTCACAAATCACCTTGATCACTCCAAATCACTTCTTCTCTACTCTATTCCTTCTCAAATGCTTTTGTAAATGAATTTGGTTAAGTAAAATCACTTTTAACCCTTCAAATCTGACCTAATTTTATATTGAATGCTTCAAACAATAAAGTCAGAAAACCTTTCGTTGTGTGCAGAGTCACCTTCAAGTGCTCCGCATATTTCCACATTATCATATTTTCTTCTACAATCTTCATCAATGGATCAAACATGTCGATCTACATCACATATATTTTTGCTAAGGCATTAACACCATTTTCTTTAGCAGGGGATAAAAGATGTTCATTAAAGCTCCCTCTAACCCAAAGCTCTAAACTTAGTTTCTGGAGGAAACATCTGCATTGTATATTGCTACAGATTCATCCTTAACCTCGATCTCTTCCTACCTTCTCCAAATATTATCCATCTCCTTTGTTTTTGCAAGATCAATATTTTGTATTGGTTCATTCTTCTTTACCAGATTATCCTTCATCATATTTATGATTTTGCAAAACTTACAAATGTCTTCAAGCCTATTGCAATTGTGACATATAACATTTTTATGACTATTATTCCTTCCATTCATTCCATATCTGCATTGATTAGCTTTATGGCCAAATCCATATCATGTATAACAATATCCTTTGAAATATTGAACCATTCTACCATTGTTATAACTATTCATCATTTGACTTATGCACTCATTAGCTCTATGACCAAATTTCTTGCATGTAAAGCATTGACCAGAAAAAGGTAGAACTTTCTAATTCATTCTGCTTCTAAATTAAATTGACTTATGTCCAAATTTATTGCAAGAATAACAAAAAACATTAAAATATGGGAACCTTTTTGCATTTTGTTATCTAACTGGTGGTCTTCTAGCTTCATTCCTTTGATTGTGGATTTGCTTGTCATTGTTATTCTTTTTTGCATTTGGTGTCTAATCTGATTTTGAACTTTCACCCTTTTCAAATCTTAAACCTTCTTTATCTTTAGAGCCTTTCTAATTTTCAATCATTTCATCAAGATTTGTAGAAATCATCTTTAATTTGTCTTCGCGACTTATTTCTTTCTCCAAATTTTATCTCAGATTCACAACTTCTTGTTCAAGCTTTGTACATTCTTTAGATTTTCTTTTCACCATTGCATTCATACATTCCCCAACTCTTTTCTTTTCTTCAACTTGCACCTCTAGAGCAATGATAGTTTCATTTGCTTTCTTTAATTTTTCATTGAATTCCTTATGAATTTCTCTGAATTTATTGATTTGATCTCTCAATTTTCTAATGCATTCATCTGCTTCTTTCATTTTTTCTTTTAGATCTCTATTTCCACCTTTAGTGCTTTCAATATCTTCAGGGTCAACTTTGAGTTCTCCATCTTTTTCAAGCATGCAATCTTCTTTTGTGAATTCAATAGTAGGAATCTCTTCCGGAGGAGTAGGTAGTCTTCTAACAGCCATGTGTTCAACCTCCAAGATCTTCCCAAAGTGGTTAAACTCCTTCCAAGGAACCAGGCTTTGATACCAATTGTTGAACACCCAGAATACTAAGAGGGGGGGTGAATAAATATTCTTTTACACCATTCAAACATTTAAACATCCAATCAACTTAGTATATTCAATTATAGTAATGAAAGAAAGCATGAAACACTCAACAATATCACATAACACATGAACACCATGATTTTTACGTTAAAAACCTAAAATGGGAAAAACCACTGTGAGGATTAGTTCACAATATATTATAACTGGTTATAGTATATTTACAGATGTGCTCACTACAAGTGGACTCACTTTCCTAGTGGACTCACTACCCACTGAGAGAAAAAGAGATAGAAGAGAGTTTGTGGCTCAGAGCCTAGATTGAACTATTACAATTACATTTGACATACACATGAAATACAATTCTAATGAAGCTTTATAAACTGACTTTACACACTTCATTTGATTATGATCTAACACTCTGATTTCCTCTGCATTCACATCACTCTAATACTCTACTCAAAATTCACAACTTAAATTCACATTGCTCTAATAGTATTCACTCAATTCGCATCATATTCATGTCTCACACTCATCAAAACAAAAAAAATGATCTAGCATACATATCTACTTCAAGCATAACTTAAATTAGGTTGGCTTGATTAGATGTATCATACAAGATATACAATATATAACTTTGTTGGCTCAAATCCTTCCACACACACCTCGCGCCAAGATTCAATTCTTAAACAATTTGAAATAGGTATACATAGACCTATAATATCTACCACATAACTCTACAATACCTATTTTAACCTTTGTATTCCTTCACATCTATTAGGTCGGCACTGTAGAAGACCTAATACAAAAATTCCCCAACTATATACCTATATTTGAACACACGTACCTCAAAACATCATGCCAATTGGAATTCACAATATATTGACATCTTTACCAATATCTCCTTAAGACCACAAATTCGAAATCCTATCCACAGAGAAGTGTGAACTCTCCTACTCATATGCACTGTACAGGAAATTATTGTAATTTTCCAAGTCAAACTTATGTTATTCATATCTTTCAAACCAAAATCCAAAACAAGATGGAATTATAGAAATAGATACTTCTACCAACCAAATATATTATGCTATAACTACAGAGTTATGTTAATTTGAGGACCAATGCGGACCCAAAAACTAAATACTCTATACCCAAAAACACTAGTAAAAACACAGTCATTTTTCGTCATAGATGCCTTCACTAGATCAAACCATCTTGTAAAAATTCTCTTCCACAAACATCAAAAAGAATGTTAGAATCAACCAAAATAGTCTACACCAAATTCTTCACACCAAGATGCAATGTTGATATCAATGACAATACTGTAGCACATAATAGTGTACCTTGTACTTATCCTAAATGCTCATGTTTCCAACAATAGCATCAATGACATCTCCTCATTCTTCCAAAAATTTCAACATCAACTAAACAAGAACCTCAATAAAATTTGAAAACCCTTGTAGGAGATATGCATCACATTGGTAGATTTTCATATGTAAAACACAAAATTCTCCAACAAAATCTAGTATCTTTCCAAAACCAAACACTTTAGTGTTAATTAAACAACACATTATATTTGAGATGATTTTCCAAAAAAATAGACTATTTTTCCCACTTAAAATGATTGTCCAAGGTACTACTAGCATTAGAAAACCATGTCTAATAAGCATCAATTGTGCATTGTCTTCCTAGGCAAACCTTGCCACTCCTTTTTTTTGCTCACTCAAAATAGTGTTGGAACTTTATGTAGAAGTTGAAAAACCAACTTCACAGTCCCCAAGAATCACTTGCAAGCAATCACCTATCACATGCAATAGATATTCATAACAAAAAGGAAGAGATGTTTTGTAAACCCTCGGAGCCAATATGTGCAAGTAAAAACTAGAATGACGATTATTGAAAGTAATTTTTTTACAAATAATACAAAATTCTTCAAAAAGGAAATCATGCACAACCCTAATCTTATCTTGAGCAAAAAGATAGCTCAACTAGATAAGGATAAGAATTAACCTAGGAAATAAAATATGCCTAAGTAAACTTATGCTAAAGTGTAATTAAATAATTAATTACACCAACACCTCCCCATAAGTGCAACTTAGGGAGAAGAAAATTATTATGCAAGAGATGATTCCCGGCAACAAGGCCTGATCAAGTATTCATTTAAAAATGCAATGCAAACTAAATCAAATGGGGTAAAGCAGAAAACCACATGGGAACAAAACTCCTCCCCAAAATAGAATGCAATAAACTAAGTGATGAAAGATGGAGGACTCCATAAGACCCCCCAAGGACACCATCCATCACAAAGATACATGAAAGAACCCCCCCCCCATAAGAGAGGAAGAAAGAGGCCACATAGCCCCCCAAAATGAAGTAGCTCCAATAAGACTGAAGAAACCACATCTCCTGAAAGTAGTGAGAGGGAAGAAGCCAAAAGAAAGCAATCTCTGAAAGTGAAGTGGGTGTAGCCCAAGATGTCTCCATAGAAGTAGGTGTGACCTCAACCAATGAAGAAGTCAAAGTAGGTGAAGACTCAAGAGTAGCCTCTAGAGATGGAAGACCAACAAGATCCTGTTGCACTGAAACAAAAGAAGCCGCATCGGTAGACACAACAATAGCAATAGGAGGGGGAGGAGATGGAATGGAAGGCTTGAGAATAGGATCTAAAGTGAGAACACCAATTTTCAAGAAGCCAAATCTCTCCTATGAATGATGATGCACACTAGAAGTGTGAGGAACAGCTATAGGAACATAAACACCATTAGTAGAAAAATTGGTAAAGGAATATAACCGAGATGAGTGATCCACTATCCCAGTAGCAATAACTGCTCTACTCTCCAAGTCTCTGATAATAACTGAATTAGGTGTGAACTCCAAAAATCTCCCAATGCCTCCATGTGTGATATGATAAATGGAAAGAAGGTTGTTTTTCAAGTGAGGGACACACAAGACATCCTGAAAGGAGTGGTCCCCAAAACTAATAGACCCCTTCCCTATAACACTCATGTAATTGTTGTTTCCCATCAAAATGGGAGACATAGTGCAAGGCTCAAAGGAAGTGAACACAATTTGTGAAGATGCCATATGATGAGATGCTCCTGAATCTAGAAGCCATTTCCTTGATCCAACCTAAAGAAGCACAAAGAGCATGTCCCTTCATATCTGATGAAGTATGTAAAATAGTTGTGCCTGTGTTATGTTGTTCTGAAGAAGAAGAATGAGGAGAAGAAGATGATGCAGACATCCTAGAAGGAAAATCAATATGATTTTTTTGAAGAAGATGCTTCAGCTCATCAATGTCCTTCTTGTAGCAATTATGTTTTGCATGTCCTTCTCTCTTGCAATATGCACGTGTAGTCTTCTCCTTCCTACATGATTTCCCCTTAGAAGAGGAGGATGAATCAGAGGACTCCTTTTGCTGCTCATGAGGTTTGGAATCCTTTTGTTTCTGTTTCTTTCCTTTTCCTATAGAAGCCTTCTGATCTTTGGGATCCTGTGAGGCAATAAGTGCCTGTGATGAGGAAGAAGGTTTCACTGTGCCCATGCTAGCTAACTTAGCTTTCTCTCAAGTGAGAGATGAATAAAATTCATCAAGAGATGGCATAGTGAATCTTGTATCAAGTGCATCCCTAGTGGCATAAAAGGTAGATACAAAAATTGAATAATCTAGTCCAAGCTTAGAAAGAATGGACAATATCAACTGAGAGTCTTCCTTCTGAACACCACACTATGACAACTACAATCTAAGAGACTTGAGTTTGGTGAAAACCTCTTGGATGTTATCAAAATCCCTAGGATTTAAGCCAATAAGCCCATTCTCTAACTGAAACCCTCTCATAGTATCCTACTTCCCAAACAAAGACTCTAAAGTAGTCCAGATCTCATTGGGTGTAGTGCAAGACTCAATATGAAAAAGAAGGTCAAATGAAAGAGATAGATATAATGTACCATAAGCTTCATCACACCTATTAAACCATTTTCTCTTTTCAGTAGCACCTGTAGGTTCAATTTGTGTACCCATGGTTACCCTGTACAACCCTTTGTGTTTCAAATCAATCCCCATTTGTTTTTTCCATCCAAAATAGTTAAATGGAGTAAGGGGTGCAATATTATGTGTATTCATGATAGAAAACAACAATTTATACTCTCAAATAAATAAAAAATGCTCGTTGATCTCAAAAAAATAGCCTGATTGCATGCTTCCCAAGAAAATAACTAAAAAGGTAAAGTCTGAGATCAAACAGGAATATCAAATACCTAGTAAAAAAATATGAATAAACAGGCTTGAGATCTATGTAGAGCACTGAAGTAGCTTTCCAATGCCTATTTTTTTTCAAAAAACGAAGTCAGGATGCAAAAGTTACGCCTCCCGGAGTGAAAACAACAACTTTTGGCTTTGACAGGCGAAAAAAGCATCAAAACTACTAAATTAGGAAATCAAACCTCCACCACTAGATAGAGTGTCAAACCAAATTTTCGATGATATCTTGTTTTCAAAAAAAATCCTTTGTTTTCCCAAATTATGAGAAAATGAAAAAAAGGCTTGTAAAAAGGCCTTTGCAGCACTAATTAGGTGCAAAAAATTAGCACCTTCTCCTTCAACTCCTAGTTGCACATAAAACTATCTGCAATAGAAAAAATCTATTGGGGCTAAGGAATGAAGTGCTTGGTCATGGATGTGACCACCTGGGAGCAAAAGAGGGCCCGAGGGCTAGCTCCCAGTCGCAATAGGACCGCCAGCTAGTGTTTCTGGGGCTGCTCATCCAATAAAATTGTGGGCTCGGTGCTTGGAGCTATAGCAAGTGGTGGAGCGGTGATTTTGGCCAGCAGTAGTGGTGGGTGGGAAGCCATCAAGCTGAGTAGTGGTGTAAAAATCAAATGAAATTTTTGATTTTTTTATTATTTTTTTAATTTTTCCAACCTTGATCTGTGTGCCCTGGGGCTGTACAACCTTGGGGTTAAAAAAAAATATCTTTTTTCAACTTTCTCCAAAATCGACGAAATGAAAAGTGTTTTTGGGGCTTTTGGGCTCTTTGAACGCAATGGCAACATCTATTTGCCCCAAAAATGCACAAAAAATTAGGCTACCCCCAAATCTACAAAAAATCAGCCTGGCTTCAAACCCTTGCACAAAAAAAGACGTGAGAGAATATCTTCAAATCACGAACAGGAAGCAACAGGTTTGGAGCTCTGAACCATGTAGAAGTTGAAAAACCAACTTCACAGTCCCCAAGAATCACCTGCAAGCAATCACCTATCACATGCAATAGATATTCAAAAAAAAAGGAAGAGATGTTATGTAAACCCTCAGAGCCAATATGTGCAAGCAAAAACCAGAATGATGATTATTGAAAGTAATTGTTTTACAAATAATACAAAAGCCTTCAAAAAGGTAATCATGCACAACCCTGATCTTATCTTTAGCAAAAAGACAGCTCAACTAGATAAGGATAAGAATTAACCTAGGAAATAAAATATGCCTACGTAAACTTATGCTAAAGTGTAATTAAATAATTAATTACACCAACACTTTAAACATCTCAATGAACTGAGCATTCACTCTAGCCTATTCATACTTATAAAGGAGATGAAACATCTTGGAGGATAGGTTTTTGCATTTTTTCGGAGACCTTGTTTCATATATGTTATGTTCTACTTAATGAGTGTGGATTTATAAGCACCAAACTATCGATGATCAACTACATAGAGCAGTATACCTATAAAAGATGGAGCATTTTGGTGGTTGCTCTACCATTCTTTTAATTGACTCAATCCAATAGTCTTGAATGAAAACCATATCATTGTATGCATAAAATTTGCATAGAACTAACCATTGATGCAACTTTGGCACAACCGTCACATTGTACACAATTTTGCACCCACAAGGTTACAATCCATCCCAAATGAATTTTTGGAGCCTTTTATTGAATATTGAAAATCTAGAGCCAAGATTGGTGAATTGAAGGCTTATCTAGTCTCAGTCTAGTGCATCTTTATCTCCCAAAGCGTGTATCGTGCAATTCCTAGTAGAAATTTTGATTATTCTTTGCAAAACCTAATGATGATTGCTTAGAGTCCAAAATCATTTTATATAAAGGATAATAATTTATTGTAGTTGCTATTACCCTTGTTAACAATGTTGTCAAAGAAATTGGTATTCTCATCAACAAGGTTAGCTCTAGGCCCTTTAAATTGCTACTGTACACAGTCATCAATGTCAAACGACAACAAGAAACTATTATGCATTTAGAAAACAATCCACCTTTTGTGTCAGTAATTTCAATCAAGCATGGAAGTTACAAATGAGTTCTCGTTAAGATGGCATGGGCTCTAATAATTTAGTAAATTTCAAGGAATTACTTATCTAGGACAGTAGTTCACATTCGTAGCATTAAATGATAGGGTTTGATATTTACCATAATTTCAAGGGTAAGGTCACCACAAGCCTTTATATCTCCTTTATCTTTACATTTTAAAGTTTGTGAGAATTCAAGGCAATGTATATGTGAAAATAATGACACAAGAGGATCATCTTTGTACAAGATTATTAATAACAACTCTCATCCCACCCCTTCAGATGACTTATTTTCTTTGGTACACTCAATCTTGCTTTTCTCGGGCTACTACATGCAATAAACGGTATCATTGTTTGTAAGACTCACCCTAGGTTTATGCTTTTTTATTTACCTTATGTATACCCAATATTGATTCTTATCTCCTTGGTGCCTTTGCACTTCCTATAGCTACATTGCTACATATTTTGACCACTCTAGAAAAAAAAAATCAATATTTTGTTTACACAATAGTGCACAATTGTTAGTCACACAATATTTAAAAGACAATTTTTTCCAATTAACCCTTCAAGGCCATCATAGAACTTCTATAACACTTCTAAAATTCATTTTATTGATTTAAAAATTTAGTACAATAACTTACTTTTCTTATCTACTTGGTTGTACATACTTGTGACAAATACATAACAAAAATTCCAATGTCATACATGACCCTTAAGAGGTGTACTTGCACAAAAGTGTGAGTAAATAGCACAGCAAAAATTCAAAGTAAGAAATTAAAAATATGGCAGAAGGCATTTAAACTTCCTTAGATCTATATGGGTATGTCATTTTCCCCTAGGATGAGTTCCAATTTATACTAACTCAATCATATTACCATTTTTTAATAAGGAAAATCTACTCTTTCCAAACATGCTAACAAGTTTATCTCTAGCCAATTCAAGAATACCCTTGTGCATTCTTGTACCTACTTCATTCCTATATTGCTCAGTAATTGTCATGATTAACTCTCAATTCTTGGGTTAGTGTAGAGTCTTGACTCATTTCATTTGGTAAAATAAATTGTATAGCATACATAATTACAACAATTGATCTAAAATCAACATTAAATTTTTGAATGAATAAGAATGCATTGAAATGAGATCCATAATAAATTTATTATCATTATATCAAGACATAGAGTAAAAATTTGGAAGTCAAAAATAACAAAATAGAACACAACCCCTTATTTACAAAGGCTTTTGTGGCCCATGATTAGGTTAACTAATTTGGAAGGTAATTGTCAATTTTCTTGTGGATTTCATCCTCATTCATGACCTTGTTTAGTATATTCATCATTATCCAACAATTAAATCTTATTGCATGATTATTATAACTAAATAACTTTTTTGAATTGTTCCACAAGGATGCAAACCCAAGAGTTTGGTTGACATTCCCAACATCTTGAGGACTTAAGGACTTGGAGAGGGCATACCCTTTTACAAATACTAGACAAAATACTCCATATAGTGAAAAAAATTAAAATTAAAATAACTCTTACAAGAAAAATGCTAAAAAACGTTAAAAGCTCAAAGGTGGAGAGAATTCATTGAAAACCAACAATTCCTATTTACTTTTCAAAATTCCAACTAGATTTTAATTTGTTTGAGTCATTTTATCCTCAAAATTTTGAAAAATTTATGTTATCTCAAAAACTACATCCCCCTAAAAACTTGAAGAAACATTATTTATTGCTTGTCCAATGCTTATCTTGTACCAACTAATGAATGATATGAAATCTAAAACTACTTTTTGTTTAAGAAATACTTAGCATTGTCATCCAATTTGTTGTAAACACATATACATTTTGATATCTCCTAATAAATGCTTATTTCATCTTTTATATCTCCTAGTTGTTGTTGCTAACTTATGGATAAATGTAATAATCCTTAGATAATAGTGTTTTCTTTTTATTTTTTGGTTACTTGGAATCTTGAATCAATATCTTTGAGATGTGTCGGATTGTTAACAATTGACATATGTGTGTAAATATATGTACACATAATCTTAGGATCCTCCACATATGGCCTCCTACTTTCATGGTGAGATTTATTCTCTTTGTACCTTTCATCTCTACCTCTTTGTCAATTATGCATATCTCAAACTTTTTTTCAACTTTTTTTCTACAATTAGGGTCATATGATATTATTCTATTGTCTAGATACTTAATATACTCAACTCTTCCTAAATTGACTCTCTCAAACCATTCATGAATCTCACCACTTTCTTCATTCCATCAAGATGTCTTCAACATATTATTAGTCTATAGTATTATACGATGGTCTTTCACAATTATATATTTTTGCTTTAGATTGTACAATTCCTTTAATAGCTATAATGGATAATTTGCAAAAATGAACTTAGATTTTAGTTTCTTCACCATTTTGTTACATCTCCCAATACTAGGTTTACCTTTCCTATTTCTTTCTAGTTGAAATTTCTTCCACCAAATGGTGGCATTACCCTTCAATTTAGTTTTCATAGATTTTAACCTATTTGGGTCCTCAATATCTTTATACTCAAAATTTACTTCTAAATCATTTATCCAATCAATCAAATATTTTGAATTTAAACTACCAAAAAAATTGGAATATCTACTCTCACTATCTTACCAAACTTGATATAGCTTTCAACATATTTTCTTCCTTGTCTTCTCCTTCACTTTTTCTTTGCTCAATAGGTCTAACTTCTTGTTCTCTATCACTTTCATCATCTCTATGGTTAGAATCTCTTATGTGGTCCTCTTCAAAGCATCCATCTAGATCTTCATAGCCTTCATTGTCTCAAACATCTATTACATCCTTCCAAAAACATTAACAATACCACATCCTCTCTAGGGAAACATATTGGATTTAGTGTAATATGCCTCAAGTTGATGATCTATTCACAATCACTCTTGCGAATTGTTCAACAATTAGCACTTTTCTTACAAGATTACTATGGACTACCTCAACTCAGTGATTTGTTTACAACCAGTTCAAGTCATAGGTATCTTCTACCCAACACTCACCTACTAGTAGATTCACAACATTCTCTATCTTTTAATCTACCTACAAAACATGGGTAATTTTAGAAATTGCTCTATCATTATTGTAGTTAACTTAGGCCAATAGTCTCTAGTGAAAAATATATCATTATATGCACAAAAATTGTATGGAACTATCCTTTGCAACAAACTTTGACACAATTGTCACATTGGACACTCTTACACCCTCAAGGTTATTACACATCCCAGGTGAATTCTTGTAGAATTTTATTGAATATTGAAAGTGTTGAACCAAGATTGGGGAATCAATGTCTTATCTACTCTCAATCTAGTGCATATGTGTCTCTTAAAGTGTGTACAATGAGGGTCCTAGTATACAATTCAACTAATCTTTGAAAAACCTAATGATGGCCACTTATAGTCCAAAGTCAAGAGCAATAACTTATCCCCAAATCTAATTGTGGTTGATATTGCCCTTGTAAACAACAATATCAAATAAATTGGTGTTCTTGTCAACAAGTTCAAACCTAGGCTCCTTATTGTTGATTATTTGTGATCATCAACTTCAAACAATTACATCAAGCTATCATGGAATACAAAAAATCCACATTTTGTGTCAATAATGTAATTAAGCATGAAAGTTGTGTACAAATTCTCCTTGAGATGGCATGAACTCTAACAATTAGCAAAATCCAAGGCCTCACTTATCTAGGACAACAATTGACATTTGTAGAAATAAATGATAGGGTTTGATGTTTACAACAATTTCAAGGTTAAGTTCACCTTAGACCTTTGCATCTCCCTTATCTTTCAATTATAAAGGTTTGTAGACTACAAGATAATGCATATGTGAAAACCAGCATACAAGAGGATTGTGTTCATATAAGATTATCAATAATAACTCTCATTCCACTACTTCAATTGACTTTTTCTTGGCACAATCAATCTTGTTTCACTCCCTACCCCATGCAATACATTATGTCATGCTTGGAAGAATGTTCATAGGTTCATGCTTTTTTATTTACCTGTAGTGCACAAAAATGTATCCCTTTACATTTTCACACTTGTTTGGGCCCTCCTAATTAAAATAGACTTAATAATGCCTTAATATAGTGTTGAAAAATGTATCCTTTTACATTTTCACGCTTTGTTTGGACCCTCTTAATTAAATTGGACTTAATTATGCCCTAATAAGCCCTATTTTACATCTAAAAACCTAATAAATTATATTTTTCGAAGGGGAAACCCAACAGCAATTAATGCCAACACATAATTAAACACCTTAGGAAATATGTGTTCCAAGAATAGGGAGTTGGGACCCATTCGCTAGTGCAGGAGCACCTTGGAAAATGGGGTTAGGTGATGTTTAGTGAGTCATGTTTTGAGTTTTTGTTCTTTTGAGTTCCAAATAAGGTCTATTCAGACCAATCCAAATGCAATTGATGTCATGTAGGGTCTTGTGGTAGCTTTGCTAAAGTTGTCAAGAATAATGTAAAAGTTGCATAGTAATGTTGTCAATTTTGGTTTGTATTGGAATATCAACGGCCACCCATTCAAAAATCAGTTGGTGACCATTGGAATTTGAAGGGAACATGTTTATAAGCCTCCAAAACATTTGAGGCAAGGTTGTTGATGATTTTTATGTGGTGAGAAAACAAAGGAGATACTCTGTTTTGGTGAAATTTATGTGTTTTCTTGTGTTTTCTAACTCTATACGGTCTCGTACAGCAACATAATCATCTAAAACTTATGTGAATTGTTAGAGCATCATGTATACTTTCATTTGAATCCAATTTTTTTGGTTTTCATGCAAATTTTTGGGAGATTGAAGCATTTTTCTGTAAGTGGTTTAACTAGTTAGGGTTTTAAGGGTTTTGAGATAAAATATGAAAAACTAGGTCATTCCACCAATGGAAAAATATGAAAACTGGTGGAATGGACCTCTTAGGTTTGATTTTAATGTTTTTGGTAGTTTTAAGGCAAGGTGATGGTGTTTGTAGGGGTCTTTCTCAAGCCCTAATCTAACATCTCTATGTGTTAGGCTTAGTTTGATAGGAATTTGTTAGGACAACAAGATTTTGTGAAGATTTGGGGAAACAAACTATTGAATCCGACCCTATGTGACCTGGGGAGACTATAGGAGAATATTATTGGTGTTTAGAAGTTGAAATTAGAGTACTTTCTTTGGAAAAGAGGGGTAATTAGGCCTAGTTTTGAGAGGATAGTCCATTTTAGTGCAGATTGTTACGAAACAACCATAGTTGAAAGTCAAGTATGTTGTAATAGGCCTAATGGGTGATGAGTCCAATTAATGGCTCAATTTTTATAGAGTTTATTATCTATTTTTTGTTGCTATCATAGACTTTGGAACTTGGTTTTTGACATTTTCTGTCATTTCCTTAAATCCATAGACCTTTGACATAAGTTCATCACTGTGACTTTTAATGACATTAACATGTTATGTGAATTATCTATGTTAATTTTACGTGTGGATTGAATAGATATTACTTTAAGGTAATTTTGGGTATGCAATTGTTTGTGCATGCTAATATCATTATGCAGATGTTCATGTCAATGAAGCTTGCAAAGTGGAGAAATTTCTACTAGTTGGTCAATTGTCAAGAGAATCAAAAAGGTGGTCATTAAAAGGTCAAAGGAGGGAAAACTCTCAATGGAGGGAAATTCCTAATTCAAGTAAAATATTGTAACTACATTTTTAATAGTCATATTTGTTTGTTAATCAATTCTAGGGAGTGTGTTGTGCTAGATTCTCGTTGGAGCAAGTCTACTTTGACTAATTTGGCACATGCATAACTTCCTCCATCTTTTTCTATGCTTTCAATAAGTGGCATCCTCCTATTTTGATGGAGTTGATTGCCTAGGTGGTTAGGGTTAATTAGAAGATTTTCTCTCTATAAATAATGGTCAGATGCCCCTTTTTTATAAGGTTGGACGTTCTGATATTGTACTTGCATTTTCTAGTTTTAGTAATATAGTCATATTGTTGAGATATTGTAATCATGTTTTCAAGAAATAATATGATATTCTAAGTTGTTGCATTTGAGTTAGCTTAAGGGAGACTCACTCAAGGAGGCACACTTGGTGAGGATTCCATTCATTTAGTTTAAAATTTATTTTTTATTCAACAGTTAGTTTCAATTTCAGCAACTGTTTGTTCCTACAGCCACTGGAATTCTATTTTGTGACTATTCCTACAACCAAGGCATACAAAGTAGTTTCATGTCTGTTTGCTGAGATTTCCATTTCTATCATTCATTTGCAGTCCAGTTATTGATTCTTAGTGAAGATGTTAATTTATTCTTAGTGTTTAAGTTGATTTCTTCTAGCATTTCATTTTTCAATATTGTTTATTTCCTAGTTTATGGATGATTACATTGAAGTCCTAGTGCACATACAATGCTGACCCATTTCAAGTTTACGTCCTTGGGTTGAAAATGAAATGCACCTTCATGATGAGTGAGATAGCTACTTAGTTCAAATGTCTAATCTCTAAGTCATAGCTCTAAGGGCTTAGTTATTAAACCATTAGAGGAGGCCAACATTTTTGGCGCCATTGTCGGGAATGGTGTCAAACTAGGAAGTTCTTTGGAGTCATTGATAGTTTCTTTCTTGTTGTAGTATTTTTAAAGTTTTTTATTAGCATACCCTTCATTTAGGAAAGTAATGATATGCTATTCTTTCACCAATTCTTTGTGTGAGTTGACTGACATTGAGTTGATACCACATGCATAGAGGAAGGAGAAGAGATGTTTATGGGAGATTCCTTCCTAATGACCCATTTCAGCTAGAAAAGCTTCAAAATCTTCCAAGAGATGAAAAAAGAAGAAGAGGCATGCCCTTTTTCTGATGCATTTCCCAATCTAACCAATTCTAACACTTCCTCTGAAGACCAAAATCTGATTGAGAATCCACTTGCTTTGGAACTCCACCAAGCAAGCATGGTTGATGCAAATAGAAACAGACCCAACCAGCCATCTTTTCCATTTCCAATCACTCATCATAATGAAGTTGACAACCTCAAAAATATCCTTGCTTTAGTCCTTCCTAAGTTCTATGGGCTTATCATAGAAGACCCTAACACATTCCTTTTTGAGTTTGATATCTTTTGCAGAAGCAATGACTATACCACTAATGCTCATAAGATTAAGTTGTTTCCTACCACCTTGAAAGAAGCTACATTAAAATTGTTTATGAGCTTAGGTAGGAATACTGTAGAGACCTAGGATGATATGAAAATAAATTTTCTTGAGAAATACAAAGAATATTATAGGGGCAGTGATATGAGAGGAGATGACATCTTTAGGATGCAACAGAAGGAAGATTAGAGTCTGGAGGACTACATTTCAAGGTTTTTGTTTTTTTTGCAGAAACCTCTACATTATACACTCAATGAAGAGTCTCAAAAGATTCTCTTTCTTAGAGGGATCAATGAAAATTGCATTGATGCTTTGGACCTAATGGGAGGAGGTGATATCACCCAAGTTCCTTGCGATGACATTAAGAAGATATGTCAGAACTATTACAAGGCGGCTTCAAAGAAAGGAAGAGGTTACCAATCCTCTATGGGTAAATCATCCACCAATGGAGTTTCAAGGATGGATATTACTCACTTGTTGGAAAAATTCAAGCAAGACATCATAAATAATTTGGCTACTCAACTAAATACACTTCAAGCAAAGAAGAAACATGAGAAGGCAAAGGCAATGTTGGCAGAATATTTCCCTCATTACAGAAAAAAGGACTGTAGATGCAAAATGGTAGCTAACATTGATAGCAAGTAGATCCCACTTGATCTCAAGCCAATCCAGGGTGATGATGATCAACTCTACTACATTGCACAATGGAGACCATGGGCTCCAAGACAAGGTATGCCACTAGATCCATTATCTTTTGTTGGGCCTTATTTCAATTCTTATGCATCTAGTAACCAATGGAAACCCCCATATCCATACAACTATGGAGGATATCCACCTCAACCTTGGAACAACCCTCCAAAAAATTGGCCTAATAACCAAAACTCTCCACCCTAGTGGCAACAATCTCAGGGGAATTGGCAGCCACCTCTAGGAAACTGGCAGTAGACATCCCAATGGAGGGGAGGATAGCAATGGCCAAACCAAACAACTACGTACATGCATCCACCTTCATAGCCTCAGCAACCTACTATAATGCCTCCTCCTACTAGCTCAAGTTCTAGCACAACTAGACCTACTCATTTTCCTGCTCATCCCACACCTAACCCAAATAACAAACCACAACAATATTCAATCTATTCTACAGATCCTAATCAATTACCTACATATGTTGTGAATGTGAGTGACATCCATCTATGTTAAGGAACCACTTTTCTAGCTCCTTCCACTCCCATCATCACTGAGCTCCATGTGGAAGAAGAGGAGCCTCTAAATGTCCCCATTTAGCCAAGTGTGCCTAAAAATCCTGAATAAGTTCAACAGACTGATCAAGATCCAACATTTCCTCAAAGGTTAGAAGTTTTTAAAAAAATGGAAGAGGAGGAAACAACCTTTGACATTTTAGATCAATTGAAACATATGTGTCAAGATACCTTTATTTCAGGCCATAAATGATGTCCCCATATAGCAATCAAGGAAGCATGCCTCAGAAAGAAAGGTAGGAAAAAGAAATACCCCACTAATATTCATGTGGTGGGATAGTTAGCAGATATCATGTTTGGGAAAGTTACCATTCCCAAATACATTAACCCAGGTAGTCCTATGGTAGGAGTTGTTATAAATGGGATCCAAATAAAGAATGCTCTAATTGACTTGGGAGCAGCAATAAATGTGATGACTAAGGATATCCTGTAGCAACTGAATGTTTCAAACATGAGACCTACTCCTACTGTCATGCAGCTTGTTGATAGTTCCACTATCAAACCAGGTGGTATAGTATAAGACCTTGTGGTAACTCTAGACTCTTGGGAGTACCCAGTAGATTTCATGATTCTTTCTCCTAAAGCTACACTAGGTGGGTATCCGATTATTCTAGGAATTCCATGGCTAGCCACAACAGATGCTTACATTGGATGTCAGTAAGGGGACATGACTATTTCTGATGGGAAAAGCACCAAAAACCTTGTTCTCTACCCTCCTGCTCAACCATCCCATGATAAAGATAACTCCATATGGCCACATGTTGGAGAAGAGGTTGAGGAAGTCAATTATGTGGCACAACTCATGATGATAGGTAGAATTCCTTTCATACAGCTTCAGGAAGAAGATGAAGTATTGTCCAACATAATTCAGAACAATTGTGAGGTGCATGAAGCATCATCCTCTCAGGAATCTGGTTTTGCAGATCCAGTGAAACACTTTTGCCCACTCTTCCTGCAACTAAAATTCCTATAGCAATTGATATGTTTCATAAATTATTGCCACATGAACTAAAAGTGCCAAGTATTAGTGAAACAACTATGATTCAGTTAACCACACAAGTGCAATTGTTAGAAGGGAAACATGTGAATATTAATAGCAAGTTGAGTCAAAAGCAGTAGTTGTCCCTAACAAACCTATTGAAGACCCACTAGCATGCATTTGCATGGGACTACCATGACATGAAAGGATTGGATCCCAAGGTCTGTACTCATAGGATATATATCGGAGATGACTATACTCCAGCAAGGCAGCCACAAAGGAGAATTAATCCTACATTGAGGAAGATAGTGAAAGGGGAATTACAAAAATTATTGGATGCAGGATTTATCTACCCGATCTCAGATAGCTAGTGGGTGTCCCCATTGGTGATTGTAACTAAAAAGGGAGGTAATTGGAGAGATTTTGTTGACTACAAAGAGATAAAATTTTCCACCAAAAAGGATCATTTTCACCTTCCTTTCATAGACCAAGTATTGGATTCACTTGTAGGGAAGCAATACTTTTCTTTTCTAGATGGATTATTCGGGTATAATTAGATACAAATTGCACCTGAGGATCAAGAGAAGAAAAATTTTACCTATCCTTGGGGAGCTTATGCCTACTCAATACTTCCATTTGGTTTATGCAATGCACCTGCAACTTTTCAAAGACAAGTCATCAGTATATTTTCAGATATCTCACATGATTGCATGGAGATCTATATGGATGATTTTACTACCTATGGTGTTGATTTTGTAGAAGCATTGGAGAATCTAAGGAAGGTTTTATAGAGATCTGAAGACCGTAATATATTCTTGAACAGTGAGAAATTCTTCATGATGATGCAGGAAGGAGTAGTCCTTGACCACTACATCTCTCAAAGAGGAATTCAACTAGACCCCACCAAGATTGAGGTGATTACCAATTTGCCTATTCCTGCAAAACAAAAAGATGTTATAAGTTTCTTGGGACATGTAGGTTACTATAGGTGTTTCATCAAATATTTTAATAAAAAGGCTACACCACTATACAATATCCTAACTAAAGATGTTGAGTTCTAGTGGACAGAGGACTGTGACAAAGCATTCTCTGATTTGAAAGAAGCTTTAACCCATGCTCCTATACTCTATGGTCCTAATTGGGAGCTTCCTTTTCATATTCATATAGATGCATCAGACTATGCTATAGGAGATATCTTGGGACAAAAATAAGGAGCAATTGATAATGTAATCTATTTTGTTATAAAAAACCTCCAAGGGGTTGAGTTTAATTATACAATGATAGAAAAGGAGATGTTGGCAGTCATATATGCCCTTAACAAATTCAGGCATTACATAACGGGGTATCATATCTTTTTTCATAGAGACCATGCAACCATAAGATACCTAATGAATAAACCCTTGATTTCAGGAAGGCTAGCAATATGGTTGTTGCTAATGCAAGAGTTTAACATCACCATTGTTGATAAACCAAGGAAGGAAAATGTTGTAGCAGACTTTCTCTCCAGATTGACTACATTAGAGGACACTCAAATCATTCATGATTCTTTCCCTAATGAATTTTTTTTTCCATCAGTGTGCATACAACTTGGTATGCTAACATAGCCAATTATCTAGTTACATAGAGAGTTCCTCCTCATTTCTCTCCAAAAGAGAGAAAGGTGCTCATTAAGAAAACTTTTCCTTTCTCATGGATTGCAAGATGTTTATTCTACACTGGACCATATCATGTGATGAGGAGATGTGTAAGGGAAGATGAGACATATGACATACTACATGCATATCACAATGAACCCTGTGGAGGGAATTATGTAGCCAAGAGGACAACAATGAAGATTCTTAACATAGGATATTATTGGCCCACACTTCACAAGGATGTAGGAAAGTATACTAGGAACTATGATAGATGTCAAAGGATAGGTCATCCAACTAAATCTAATGAGATGCCTCTTTACCCCCAAGTATTCATCACTCCATTTGATAAATGGGGGCTTGATTTTGTAGGCCCCATTGATCCTCCATCAAATAGAAAATCCTACATCTTGGTTTGCACTGACTATGTGATCAAGTGGGTTGAAGTTAAATCCATGAAGCTTGCCAGAGATAATAAGGTTACAAAATTCCTCTATGAGGAAATATTCACTCATTATGGGGTCCCAAGGGGGATAAGGACAGATCAAGGGGCTCAATTTACATCAACCCTTGTTACAACATTAGTTAATGAATATAATGTGAGGCACAAAAAATTTACCCCTTATCACCTCAACCCAATGGCCAGTCTGAGATGACCAACAGGGAAATTGAGGCAATTCTAACCAAAACAGTGGCTATTCACAAGAAGGATTGGGAGAATAGGTTTCTAGAAGTTGTATAGGCCTATAGAACCACCTAGAAGACAACCACAGGTTTCATTCTTTTTGGATTGTTGTACAGGAAGATGGCTATGATGCCTATTGAGTTTGATCATAAAACTCTTAGGACCACACTGTATTTTGGGATAGACATATCTAAGGCACAAAAGGAAAAAATCATGTAGTTGAATGCTTTGGATAAGATGAGAAAGATAGCCCTACATCATACTGAGGTAGTGCAAAATCATTGGGTCAAATGGCATGATAGATACATACAGGAAAAGAAGTTCTAGCCAAGTGATTGGGCACTCCTTTATGACTCTAGGTATCAAGATAATGCAGGAAAACTGCACACAAGATGGTTGGGACCATATGAAGTTCCAGAAGTCTTCCCCAATGGTGTTGTACAACTCACAACCATTGACCCTGTTAGATTCAAACTATTGGTCAACAGCCACCATCTAAGATTATATCATAAACTAGTCTCCAAGGAAGAATTCATGCAGTAATTTCTTTAGCGCCCAGCCTCTAAACTTCTTGTAGCCAAAGGAAGTGGACCTAGTGTCCCTCCTTCTGACTAATCCAAGTACACATGTAATCAATTCATAATAAATATTTCCACCATTTTGGGAATCCACTTCTTCACCAATAAACCCATCCACCCATCCATCTCCATCTTCTCTCTCTTCCATAACTCCACCATCACTTCACCTCACCATCATTATGTTCCATCACCACTGCATTAATTGGTCAACTGTACTTTTAAACAGTAACTGGTACTTCCACCATATTCCTTTCCAAAGATACTCCACATTTTTAGGTATGTGCATGACAATTGGTTATATCTTAATTATCTTTAGTGCATTTATTTAATTACTATAAATTAATGTTGATATTTCATATGGCATATAATTGTACCCTGCCCTGTCAAATCATAATTACCACCTAGCTTGTGCAGACACGTGCTCTAAATTAGGTTGGGGGGAGTGTGAATTCACAAGTCCACATGTCATCCATGTAAACAAATTTCAAATAAGGCAATTTGAATGATAGAGTGAAATGGCGGCTTGCATGTGTGAAAGGACACTGAATTGCCACCATTTTTCTTGATAATACCCTTTATTTATTGTTCTTTATTGCCTTATTCACAATCTTAAATTTCACCCAGAAGATTTAAATTGGTGAGCACCATGACATTGGTGTTAGCACTACAGAAGAATTGCAGGAAGAAGAAATTGGGTTTTCAAAGAGAAATTACAGGAAAAGGAAATTTAGCAAAAGTCCTTGTTTGATTGCGGGAAGTTGAAACAATGGGAGGTCAACTAATTAGGAATGAACCCATGGTTCATGATGTGGTAATTTAGGATGCACTTTCTCTGGTTGAGTTCAAGAATTGTGGTTGGTTGGATTATTTCCTCAAACTTGACAACTACAATGAGGACATTGCACTAGAATTTGTACAAACATTATTTGATGGGAAGGCAATGGTAAAAGCTTTAAAGATGATCGCTACTGATGAGATAATTATGGAGGTAATAGGTTTACCTATTGATGGAGAGCCATAACCTACTACCAAAGATACAAGGTCATCCAGGGCTGAATTTTTTGAACTCAGTGACCCTCCATTGGTTGTAGATAAGCAAGGTATGAAGAGAACTCTACCAAAGCCATGGAAACAAGTGGTCATCCACATTGTCAAATATATTACTTGTGAGGGCCACCATTCATGACTCCATTTTGTGTACTTCAAGCTCCTAAACCATATGAGGCATGGAAGAAGAATGAGTGTGCCCAATGTGTTGTATCACCTCCTGGAAATCATGGTGGCTGAAACGCAGAAAGGTAGGGATAATTTTGTCTCTCACCATTGTTTAATAAAATTTATAGTAAAGAAATCTTTGTAAGAGGTGTTTGATATGACATGGGAGGAATTTGTAAACATTGATCAGTTTAGACTAGAAAATGTGCAACCTAGAGGTCAATCTCAACCTCATAGGGTTAGCAGGCGAGAGAGGGTTGTTGAAACTACTCCTAGGGCCTCAACCTCTGGTGCAAACCCTAGCTCAAACCCTCCTATAGCCAAACAAGCTATAGAAATTGGTTCTTTTGAGTCAGAATATTCAAATGAGGATAGTTCATCCCCATACCCTGATGTTGATGTTCTTCCCAAAACCCCAATTTGAACTAGGGCTTCCCTTAGGAAAGAACAAGAGAAAATGAAAGAGGCATAAATGAGAAAAGGGAAGGCCAAGAAGCAAATAGTAGAAAAAGAAATGCCAAGCCTTAGGAAACAAAAGGTTGATAACACTGTTCTTCCTACAGCCGAAGAGAAAGATAAAAACCCTCCTAAGAAATCAAAACCAAATGGGCTAGTAATTGGTGTACCTCCAAAGAGATGCCCTATGCTTAGAAAAATATCTAGGGAGGAGACAGAAGCCCCAATGGGGTAGGTGAATGTTGAAGAAAAAGATATTATTTGAAGAACAAGCAAATATAAGGTTAGCAAAGCTTGCTACTATTGTAGAGTAGGTTGGAAATCAAGAGAAAGATGAGAATCAAGAACCCCTATAGCAATAGCAAGCTGAGAATCAAAAATTTCTGCAGCCAGAGCAGGGTGAGCAAACAGAATCACTGCAGCTGGTGCTATTTGAACAACAAGAGTCAGTGCAAAGGAAGATTTTGGTAGGAACACATAAACCTCTTTTTTTTTCCTCGAATCTTGTAGCTATGAATCTATGGAGTGAAATGAAAAGAAAAGAGGAGGAATGGAAAAAGGAAAAATGCAAGCTATAGGATGAGATTAAAAAGAAAAATATAGAAATTGAAGAAAATAATGTAGAAGTTGTTGCCTTGAAAGAAAAGGCAAACAATGTGGTAGATTTAATACCCAAAATGTTGGCATGCAGAACTCCTCCAAGAGTGTATGCCCTGCATTTGAAGGAATGAAATATTTGCTTTAAACTATCAAGGATTGTTTCAGGTTTGAGCCCTTCTCTTGACACTCCACATGAATTTTTCCAAGCTTATCAGTTTGCCCCTCCTAAAGTTAAATTTTTTTCATGTGAACTATACCTGCATAATTATGTTGTGACTGATGATAATGATTGGAATCCCTTACTATATATTGGAGATCTCTATTTAAGAGAATTAATGTCCTCGATTCATAATGAAATTAGTTGGGTGCAGTAGTTTAGGACTTAGAGGGAAAGAGAATCTCATACTCCCTTGGCCCTCAAAGCTAAATCTAGTAACCTTGCAAACATTTTTCAAACATGGCACATATTTCTTTATCACCCAAGCTACAACAAGAGGATTATGCTTATTAGGGAAGAAGCTTACAAGGAATATGAGAAGGTAGTTGAAACTATAGGAAAATCGGTAATGGGGTACTTATCATAGAGGTGGAACAGTTTTCCAGATGAGTTGAATCAAGTTGAACCTCGCTCTTTGCAAAATTATGTTGCAGCATAAAAACAAGTTGATAGATACATACAGATTGGAAGGATGAGGTAGTATTTTTGGCTTCCATTAACATTTCACCCACCTACACTATTGTGGCATGTGCCAGATTACAAGTTTTATCAGTATGACATAGTTGTAGAAAGGGAAAGATGGAATAGATTGGAGAACAAGCAAGGATTCTACTGGGATCCCAATTTAGACACTACATAAACCAATGTGGAACAGTTAGCAATTGTTGATTTCAAAGTGTTGACTAGATAGAAGAATAGTGCCCCCTCTACTAGAGGACCAGCAAAACATTAGGTTGCGGGGAGATGATGAGTCCAATTAATGGCTCAATTCTGATAGGGTTTATTATCTATTTGTTGTTGCTATCATAGACTTTGGCACTTGAAATTTTCCATGTTATTTCCTTAAAACCATAGACCTTGGGCATAAGTTTATCCCTGTGAATTTTAATGACATTAACATGCTATGTGAATTATCTATGCTAATTTTACATGTGGATTGAATAGATGTTACTTTAAGGTAATTTTGGGTATGCAATTATTTGTGTGTGTTAATATCATTATGCAAATGTTGGTGTCAACGAAGCTTGCAAAGCGGAGAAATTCTTGCCAGTTGGTTGGTTTCCAAGAGAATCAAAAAGGTGGTCATTAAAAGGTCAAAGGAGGGAAAACTCTCAATGGAGGGAAATTCCCAATTCAAGTAAAAGATTGTAACTACCTTTTTAATAGTCATATTTGTTTGTTGATCAATTCTAGGGAGTGTGTTGTGCTATATTCTCGTTGGAGCAAGTCTGCTTTGACCAATTTGTCGCATGCATGACTTCCTCCATCTTTTTCTATGCTTTCAATAAGTGGCATCCTCCTATTTTGATGGAGTCGACTACCTAGGTAGTTAGGGTTAATTAGTAGTTTTTCTCTCTATAAATAATGGTCAGATGTTGGATGTTCTAATATTGTACTTTCATTTTCTAGTTTTAGTAATACAAACGTATTGTTGAGATGTTGTAATCATGTTTTCAAGAAATAATATGATATTCTGAGTTGTTGCATTTGAGTTAGCTTAAGGGAGACTCACTCAAGGGGGGGAACTTGGTGAGGATTCCACTCATTTAGTTTAAAAATAATTTTCTGTTCAACGGTTAGTTTCAATTTAAGCAACTATTTATTCCTACAGCCACTAGAATTTTGTTTTGTGGTTGTTCTTGCAGCCAAGGCAGAAAGAGTAGTTTCCTATCTGTTTGCTAATATTTCCATTTCTATCATTCATTTTCAGTCCATTTATTGATGCTTAGTGCAAATGTTGATTTATGTTGTGTTTAAGTTGATTTCTTCTAGCACTTCATTTCTAGTATTTTTTCTTTCCTAGTTTATGGATTATTACAATGAAGTCTTTGGGTTGACAATGAAATGCACCTTCATGATGAGTGAGATAGATACTTAGTTCATATGTCCAATCTCTAAGTCACAACTCTAAGGGCTTAGTTATTAAACCATTAGAGGAGGCCAACAATGGGTATCTATAATGGTGTCTTGTTCTTGACTATACAACTTTCTCTAAAAGATATGCATTGGAATATTACAAGGCATAGTGATTTTTGTGAAGGAAGACCAATAGAGAGAGTTTGTAGACCTTGAAGACAAGTTGATTTTGGTTGAACCCAACATCTTCAACCCTTCTCTGAATTAGGTGGTATCAGAGCTTAGGCTTTAGATCAATTGAGGAAAAGGAATTGAGTTTGAAGAAGAGAAGTTGTAAGCTAAAGCATATAAGATGCCTCCTAAAGGTGGTTCAATTGTTTCTAGGGAGTTAAGATCCCTAAGAGAGTCTCAAGAAGCTATGGTATTCAGGATGGAAGCACTGGAGAAAAGATAAAAGAGAGATAAGGTTATTGTAGAGGAGAGCGACCCTAAAGACGAGGAAGAGGGTGAAAGTGAGCACCCCCCAAAAGGATCACATGAGTAGATGGATCTTGAAGAAAGGAAGTTTCTACAAGTGCTTAGGGATATGAAAGGAGAGACACAAGAAGTGAAGATGGAGCTACCTATGTATGGTGGAAAAATGGATAGTGAAGAGGTGATTGAATGGATAGATTCCTTAGACAATTATTTTGATTACAAGGAGGTGTATGAGGATAATAAAGTTAAGTTTTCCAAAATCAAGTTGAAGGGACCAACATTGACATGGTAGAACTACACCCAAGAGGATAGAACAAGGAAAGGTAATCCCAAGATTAATTCATGGGATAGGATGGTGGCGAAGGTGAAAAGCCAGATCTTGCCTGCAAATTATGAGATTCAAGTGTTTAGAAGGTTGTAGAATTTAAAACAAAGATAATTGGATGTGGCAACATATACTGAGGAGTTCCACAAGTTGAGCATAAGTTTTGGACACATTAATAATGAAAAGGAGAAAGTAGCAAGGTATTTGAATGGTTTGAGATCCAATATTCAAGAGGAGATAAGCCTCACTACTCCTACGATAGTAGAGGAGTGTTTTCAAATGGCCACTAAGGCAAAGGAAAATATAAGGAGAAGGCAAGAGAAGCAATCTAGAGGAAAAGGGAAAAGCTTTAGAGGAAGAGGAACCTTTAGTGGAAGAGGATCATAACAAAGAGCACAAGGGGAACAAAGTAGAAATTGGGAATCAAGTGGTGAATCAAGGGGTAGTTTTAGAGGTAGAAGGCCAATTGGTAGAGCTAGGTTCAATGGAAAAGGTAGAGGGTCTAATACCTTCTCTAGAAGGTGCTACAATTGCAACCAATTTGGACATCCTGCATGGAAGTGCCCAGATAAACAAGGTACAAGTACTCATGGAGGTGAGATGAGAACTCAAATAGTGCATGATGAGGACAATGAAAGTGTCAATTCACCTTCCCTACATGATGCTCTAGAGGTAGGTGATTCCTTAATGATAAGGAGGACACTAATCAAGGTGCCAACCATCAAATAACCCCCACAAAGAAAGGCATTGTTTAAGACAACTTGCAAATCATAGGGAAAGGTATGTAAAGTGGTAGTTGATTCTAGTTCAATTGATAATATAGTGTCTTTAGAGATGGTTGAAAAACTTAAAATGAAAATAAACCCTCACCCAACACCCTATAATATTTCATGAATCTATAAGGGGCAACAAGTTCTTGTAAATGAGCAAGTTGGGGTGGAGTTTGACATTGGTGCCTACAAAGACAAAATCTTATGTGACATTGTTCCTATGGATGTATGCCACCTACTCCTTGGAAGGCCTTGGAAATTTGATAGGAAGGCCAAACATTATGGGGAGAATAATATTTATGTCATTGAAAAGGATGGAGTGTCATACACTCTCGCACCTTTGCAAGAAGATGATGGTGTTGTTCATGAGGGACCAAGTGTGATTATTGTCAAGGAGAAAGAGTTTTTGAAGATTTTGAATGAGGAAGACATTGGTTATGCCATTGTTGGTAAACCTATTTCAAATGTGGCAGCGACAAATAGAGAAGAGGTACCTAAGGAAGTGAAAGTCTTATTGGATAAGTATGAAAACATAGGGGTGAAAGAGCTACCAAATTATTTTCCTTCCATCAGGGATGTGAGTCATCACATTGATCTCATACTGAGTGCAAGTCTCCCTAACAAACCAACATACAAGATGACACCTAAGCAGAATGAAGAGATAAGAAATCAGGTTCAAGACTTTTTGTACAAAGGGTTGATAAGGGAGAGCTTGATCCCTTGTGTTGTACCAACTGTATTGGCACCTAAAAAGGATGGAGATTGGAGGCTTTGTACTGATTCAAGAGTAATTAATAAGATCACAATTAGGTACAGATTTCCTATACCCCAGATGGAGGATTTGATGGATAGTTTGTCAATTGCGAGTTATTTTTTAAAGATTGATTTGAAAAGTGGATACCATCATATTAGAATAAGGAAAGGAGATGAGTGGAAGACTGCCTTCAAGACCAATGAGGGTTTGTATGAGTGGCTAGTGATGCCATTTGGGTTATCAAATTCCCCAAGTACATTCATGAGGCTGATGCATGAGGTTCTAAAGCATTTCATAGGAAAAAATTTGGTGGTATACTTGGATGATATCCTTGTGTACAGTAATACAAAGGAGGACCATTTGGAGCACTTGGATAAGGTATTGAATAGACTGAATGAGGATAAATTGATATCAATCTCAAGAAATGTGAGTGTATGAAGAAGGAGCTTGTTTATCTTGGATTTGTGATTTCAGAGGGGACATTGAAGATGGATCCCACAAAGGTAGAGGCCATACTCAGCTGGCCAACACCTACATCAGTTGGAAAAGTAAGGAGCTTTCATGGGTTAGCTAGCTTCTATAGAAAGTTCATCAAGAACTTTAGCCACATTTATTCACCAATGATTGATACCATCAAGGGTGATAAGAGGAATAATTTTCAATGGAATACTGAGGAAGATAAAAGCTTTGAATACCTGAAGACTAGAGTGGCTCAACAACCTATTCTCACACTCCCTGACTTTAACAAGTTGTTCACAGCGGAATGTGATGCAAGTGGGTTTTCCATAGGGGCAGTTTTGAGTCAAGAAGGGAGACCAGTGGCATTCTTCAATGAGAAACTCAATGAAGCCAAAATTAAGTATTCTTCATATGACCTTGAGCTCTATGCAATGGTACAATCACTCGAGAAGTGGAAGCATTATCTCTTACCAAAGGAGTTCATTGTTTTCATAGATAATCATGCATTAAGTTTCTTGAATATTCAAGATAAGTTAATTCATAGGCACATGAAATGGATGGAGTATTTGTAGGCCTACACCTTTACAATAAAGCACAAGAAGGGACAAGCAAATAAGGTTGCAGATGCCCTAAGTAGGAGATCTATGATGGTGCACTAAAAGCTATGTATAAGGATGATGATGATTTCAAAGATGCATTTGTTGTTTGCAGTCAATCTCAAGATGCTTTTCACAATGAGTATTTCAATTTTTTGTTCCAAGATGGTTTGTTATTTAAGGGTTCTCAGTTGTGTGTGCCAAAATTCTCTATGAGGGAAAATCTGATAAGGGAGAAACATTGTGGTAGTTTGAGTGGACACTTTGGGTTTGATAAAACTTTAGAGTAGGTTAAGAGGTTCTATCATTGGCCAAGGATGCATGTGGATGTCAAGAAGTTTGTAGAGAGTTGTGGAATATGTTAGAGAGATGAAGGATCAAGTTCTAATGCAAGACTCTACCAGCCTTTACCTATACCTAACGGCCCATGGGATTCAATTAGCATGGACTTTGTTTGTGTCTACCTAAGACGCAAAGAAGGTATGATAGTGTTTATGTTGTTGATAGATTTAGTAAGATGGCCCATTTCATTTCTTGCAGGAGTACAAATGATGCATCTCACATAGCTAGTTTGTTTTTCAAAGGAATTGTAAGGATTCATGGACTTCCTTTGACCATTGTGTCTAATAGAGCTTCCAAGTTCATAGGTCACTTTTGGAGGACCTTGTGGAGAAAGCTGGGAATAAATCTAACATTCAGTTCAGCCTATCATCCACAAATGGATGGGAAATTTGAGGTTGTAAATAGGTCACTTGGGAACTTGTTAAGGTGTCTCACCAAAGAGCATAATTAGTCATGGGATCTCATACTTCCTCAAGAACATGAATATAATGATTCCATTAACCGAAGCATAGGAAGGAGTCCATTTGAAGTAGTATATGGTATGAATCCAAGAGGGATACATGAACTCAGAGATCTGAAGGATATGGAAAAAAGGAGTGTAGAAGGAGATGAATTTTCCATAGCTATGGACATACATGAGTAGGTCAAGGAGAATCTGAAGAAGAGTGTGGAGAAGTATAAGAAGAAGGTAGATTTGAAGAAGGATGTTCAGTTCAAGGTTGGGGACATGGTGCTTGCACATCTGAGGAAGGAGAGGTTTCCTAAAGGAAAATATACCAAGCTAATGATGAAAAAGATCGAACTTGTAGGGTGGTCCATAAGTTTGGACAAAATGCTTATGAGATAGAACTCCCTCCTAGAGTTGCTATCTCACCTATATTTAATGTTGTTGATCTTTATCCTTGTAAGGTTACTATGGTTGTAGGTGAAGAAGCAGGTACAATAAGAGTTGAAGATGATGAGTGGGTTAAAGACTTACCACCCAGCCAACCAGTGAAGCTTGAGAGCATATTGGATACAAGGGAGATCAAGAGGACTAGACATAAAGTGTACAATGAATACTTGGTCAAATGGCATGGCCTACCAAATGAAGATGCTACATGGATGTCAGAGGAGGATATAAAGTAGCATGGAGTCTCTATTCATGAACTCGTTTCATCAAGAGGATGAAATCATTTCCACCTCGATTGTATGGTGCAAGAGCACCTTGGTAAATGGGGTTAGGTGATGTTTAGTGAGTCATGTTTTGAGTTTTTGTTCTTTTTTGTTTCAAATAAGGTCTATTCAAACCAATCCAAATGTAATTGATGTCATGTAGGTTCTTGTAGTAGTTTTGCTAAAGTTGTCAAGAATAATCTAAAAGTTGCATAGTAATGTTGTTAGTTTTGGTTTGTATTGGAATATCAACGGTCGCCCATTCAAAAATCAGTTGGGGACCATTGGAATTTGAAGGGAACATGTTTATAAGCCTCCAAAACATTTGAGGAAAGGTTGTTGATGATTTTTGTGTGGCAAGCAAACAAAGGGGATACTTTGTTTTGGTGAATTTTTTGTGTTTTCTTGTGTTTTCTGACTATATATGGTCTCGTACAACAACATAATCATCTGAAACTTATGTGAACTATTACAAAATCATGTCTACTTTCATTTCAATCCAATTTTGTTGGTTTTCATCTAGGTTTGTGGGAGATTGAAGCATTTTTTTGTAAGTGGTTTGACTGGTTAGGGTTTTAAGGGTTTTGAGATAAAATATGAAAAACTAGGCCATTCCACCATTGGAAATTTCTAAAAACTAGTGGAATGGACCTCTTAGATGTGCTTACAATGTTTTTGGCAGTTTAAGGGCAGGGTGATGGTGTTTGCAAGGGTTTTTCTTGAGCCCTAGTCTAACATCTCTATGTGTTAGTCTTAGTTTGATATGAATTTGTTAGGACAAGCAGCTTTTGTGAAGATTTGGGGAAACAAATTGTTGAATCCGACCCTATGTGACCTAGGGAGACTGTAGGAGAAGATTATTGGTGTTTAGAAGTTGAAATTAGAGTGCTTGCTTTGGAAAAGAGGGGTAATTAGGCATAGTTTTGAGAGGACAGTCCATTTTAGTGCAGATTGTTACAAAACAACCATAGTTGAAAGTCAAGTATGTTGTAAGAGGCCTTAATGGGTATCTGTAATGGTGTCTTGTTCATGACTGTATGACTTTTTCTAAAAGATATGCTGAAAAAGGTGAATTGGAACACTACAAGGCATAGTGATGTTTGTGAAGTAAGACCAATAGAGAGAGTTTGTAGACCTTGAAGACAAGTTGATTTTTGTTGATCCCAACAGCTTCAACCCTGCTCTGCATCATTCACCCATGGGAAAATGGGTCCTCCCTAGGCTTTGGAACCCTTTTAAAACATGTTTTGGTAGTATTTTTATCATCCTAAATTTGAATTTCAAATCTTGGCTTATAATGTTTAATTTTTGGGAAATTAAGGATAAATGTCTATAAATACAAGGTTATTTTATCAAATCATGTCTAAGTTTTGGAGAGAAATTTTACAAGAGCCAAGATTATTATTGAAATTGTTCAAGAGAAAATTTCTTCATCATTTGTTGCAGCATTCAAGATTTCAAGCATCGTGCCAAAATTATGTTCATTCATGCATGTTTTTGGAGCTAACATTGTGATGTAGGTTTCAAGATCTAATCCAAGAATTCAAGTCAAAGATTCAAAGCAAGATTCAAGCATTAAGCTCCACATCCATTGAAGCCATCGCATGCAAGATTTCAATCTCTCCAAGGTTTATCCAAGGGTTTGTTGAATTGCAACATTGTATTGTTCATTCATCATTCCTTACATACTTTCATTATTTCATTTCAAGGTTTAATTACCAAAATAGAGTTTCACCAAGGAAAAACCCCATTCACCCAAAAACAAACATTTTTCCCTTTCTTTGTGTATTGCATATTTGCAAGTTCATAGGTTGAAGAAAATTTGAAGATCTCAAAAGCGCAAAAATGCAAAGTTGCATTTGTTGACACCTTTGTTGTCATCTCACGAAAACTTGGATCTTGAATTTATTTTTGACTATCCAACTGTGAAACCTAGAGAATCTGGAAGTGCAAACACAGGAGCAAAAGACCCATAAATCAATTTTGGAAAGCCCTACAAAACCCATTCGCCTATAGGCGAATGAGTCCCAGGACAACTTCCAAAAACAACATTTTGTAACAAATGCACAACATTTTCCCCTTCTTAGATTTTCTTGAGGTTCATTGTTTTTATTAGTCCTATGTTTCATCTATCATATCCAACCTTTACATGTCATCAATGAGTGCATTTGGTATTTTTTAATCCGTCTCCCAAAACCCCTATTCAGTCATTTTTGTCACTATTTTTATTAGGACACTTTGCAGCATTTTTGATGACATGTTTATAATAATTTAGACTTCACAAATCTGAAGGGAAATTGTGGATTCTCTTAGTGTTATGTTTTAAATTGAAGATTCAAGTGTTACATTGCATCATAGTATTTTCCATTTGTCTCCCAAGAGTACATTTCAATCATATTTACCTCGTCCACACACAAAAGAAATTTGTAGATCTTCCATAGAAATAACTCACCTAAGAGCTGAAAGTTAATTCTATCTTGGAGGATCTCATTTCCTTAATCAAATAGAAAATAGGTAGGTTCATTACACCCCATTTTTCCCTTTTTATTTATAGAAAGTTTGGTGAAACATTCCAAATTTAGTATAAAACCATACGTTTTGAACCCTACCCTATTTTTCTATGTTTCATTATCATATGCATTCCAAACCATATTGATTCTTATCTTGTTGATTCATTCCTTTCATTTAGCTATATTGCCACATTTTTTACCAATATTAACAACTCTATCAATGATTTGTTAGTGCAATTATGTGTAACTTCCTTTAGCTATATTGCCACATTTTTTACCAATCTAAACGATTCTATCAATGATCTCTTAGTGCAATTATGTGTATCTGTTGATCATACAACATGTGCAAGCCAAGTTGTTTCAATTAACCCTTCAAGGCCATCATAGAACTTCTAAAATGCTTCTAAAATGTACTTTCCTACTTGAAAAAATCTTACAACTCACTTTGGTTGTGTACTTGTTTTTACATACATGCAACAAATACATATTCTAACGCCATACATAACCCTTAAGGAGTGTACTTGCACATTAGTGCAAGTAAATACAACAACAAAAATTCAAACTAACAAAGAGATTGAAAAGATAGCAAAAAAAATTGAATTTCCTAGGAACAAGATAGTAAAACACATTTAAACTTCCTTGAAACTATATGGGTACTTTATTTTCCCATAGGGTAAGTCCTAATTGATACAAACTCATCCATATGACCCTTTTTTTAATAGGGAAAATCCACTCTTTCCACACATGCTAACAAATTTATCTCTAACCAATTTTAGAAAACCCTCGTGCATTTTTGTACCTACTTACTTTATTCCTACATTTCTCAACAACTATCATGATTAATTCTCAATTCTTGAGTGTGGAATCTTGACTCATTTCACCCATTAATACAAATTGTAAAGCATAATTTTTACAACCATTGATCTAAATTCAACATTACATTTTTGGATGAATATCAAAATACAATCCACAATAAATTTATTCTTATGATATTAAGACAAGGAAAAAATGGAAGTCAAAAATAACAAAATACAACACAAGCCCATATTTGTATAGTCTCTCATGGCCCATGGTTGGATTAACTAATTTGGAAGGTAATTGCTAATTTTCTTGTGCGTTACACTCATTCTTGGCCTTGTTCATTATATTTATCATTATACAACAATTAGAGTTTGTCACATGTTTGTTATAATTAGATTTTTTTTTCAAAATGTTCCGCGAGGATGCATCCCCAAGGGTTTGGTTGATGTCCCAAACATCTCAAGGAATTAGGAACTTGTAAAGGACATCCCCATTTACAACTCGACAACATGGTCCATTTGATGCATAAAAAAATCTTATAGAAGAACAAAAATGTTGAAAATAATGGCTTCTACTTCGCTCTTGCATGCTATAGGAACCCTGCTTTCAAAAATCGACTTATTGCTACTCTCTAGTGTGGTTTGGGTTATGGATGCACCATTTGTTGTTGGTCAAGGTATTTTAGGTGACATCCTCTACTTTCATCTGGTTCTTTCCCTAGCCTTGACACCTCCTTTGGCTATGACAATAGCAATGACAAGTTTGTAGCGCCTTCTACTAATGGGTGCATGAGTGTCGGGTCTCACTAGATATGGGACAACTATGACATCTCTTGGCCTAGCCACTGTTGTTGGTGGGAAGGATACATCCTTGGTTGCAACTATTTTTTCATCATCTTTGGCTACTACTTTCCCCCCTCTTTGGTCTAAAACTTTTCCCTATGCTCCAACTCCTATTGTACATTGTGCTCCAAAGATTAATGAGAATTTTTCTTATTATTCTTAGTGTGCCCTAATTTGCAGATTTAATCAACTTTGGTCCTCTTTTCCCAACTTGTATAAGTGGGTGTTGGTATCTTGGAGGCCCCTTATGAATGAAAAAATCAAGCTTTACTTTGTTCCAACGGGTTTTTTATTGCTAGCTTTGGTTCCCATGCTGACAGAGATCTAGTATGTGATGGTAGGTTGTTGTGGGTTGATCATTCTGTTTCACTCAAGCCATGGTTTCCTTCTTTTAATCCCCTCATCGACCCCCTTCATATTGTTTCAATTTGGGTCAAATTACCCAATATTACACCCCATTTATGGGATGACTCCTATTATAAAGCTATTGACAATTTTATTGGGTGATTTTTGAAAGTTGACTCAAATACTTCAAGCATTGGACACACTACCTATGCATGTTTTCTGGTGGACATTGACATCTCCAACTCACTTCCTAGAGAGGTCGTTTTGATGGTGGAGGATATGCCTTGGAGTTAGGTTATTGATTATGAAGGTATTCCCTTTTGTTGTAGGCATTGCTTCACTTCTAGGGACCTTGCTTCTGATTGCCCCTATTCACATTGTAGGAATGCTAGTGCTGCTTCGTGGTGGCACAATGCCCTCCTTGAGCACTTGATGCTTGATGTTTTATGGTTCAAATTCTTTGGATGCTCCTAATTCTCTAATGATGAGCCATGATGTGTCCAATTCAAAGTCTTGTGCCTCAAACTATTTTTCGCTAGTGGACCCATCACCATCCACATTGTTTGATGATCTCTCTCTATTGATTATTCCTACTCTTGTTGCTCCTTTTCCTCCTATTGGTGAGCCACACCCATCTTCTACTCTAATTGCTTAGTTTGCTTGTCCATCAACTTTGGTTTAACTCGAGCCTACTCTTGTCATAGTTGCTTGACATTTGGCTACTCTAACTCGACATTCCTTTGTTTCTAATGCACCCTTGCTTGGGCCCTCTAAGGGGGAATCCCCACCTACTTCTCCTAGGTCTAAGGGCTTTGAAGATAATATTTCATGAATAAACGTACAAAGGAGGAAGAAAGGTCTTACCAAACATATCTTTCAATATCATAGAAGAGTGAAGGGTTTGAAATGAATACAATTGGGTCTAGAATTGTTTAGGCTAAACCCCAAATACCTTAGTTTGTAGTTGTTTGTGCTTGCAACTTAGTTGCAATTGTGTCTCACTCACTTACAAAAGGCAGACATATTTTTCTCTACCTATGAGTGTGCATTATAATAAGGGTTGGGACTTTGTTTCCCATTTATCTAATCAAAAAACAAAAATGTTAAAACCCTCTTAAAAGCTAAAAGGTGTCAAGGATTCAATGCAAATTCAACAATTCTTTTTTACTTTATAAAACTTAACTGGCTTTAATTTGTTAAGTGTTAGTTTTATCCTCAAAATTTTAGAAAAAATAAAGCGTTGTCCCATAAACCTAATCCCCCAAAATACTCAAAGAAACACTACTCTTTCATAATATGAGTAACTTAGTTTTTGGTGCAAATGAACTTTAATAAAAATTATTTAAAATCATGCAAGAATTTACTTAAATCTAATTTAATTTAATCTAGTAGCGCATACTAGCTAAGGCCATTATTCCAAAGCTTGTAGAGACCAAATATTATGAAATAAAGATCATTATTGGTAATTATTTTGTGCTTATCTCATGCTTAACTTGTACCTACTAATGCAAGATATGAAATCTAAAACCTACTTCTTGCTATTGCTTCTATTTTTTATTTTTTTTTGCTAATTATCTAAAATCATTGCTTGTTTAAACAATACTTAGCATTGATTGAAAGTGCTTTTGGTTTCAACGTGTATGCTTTGCATAATGTGTGTAATTTTTGCATCACCTAGATGCAATGGGTGTTAAGTTGACCATCCATTCACATGAGAGATGGATTTGTATGAATCATTACTCATGAAATATGGGTCAATGAGTTTGACTCAAAACTATTGATATAAATATCATAATCCAAAAGCACTTTCAATCAAACTTCATAGAGTCTAGAAAACTCATACTTGTAAGTACTTAGCATTACCAACTACCTTTTTTTAAACACATTTTTTGAGATCTATGTTTGTGTTCAAAAAGAATCTTGATTAAAATCTTGAAAAAACTAGTATATAATGTGTATGCATACATATTTCTTGTGTGTGTATTTTTTACATTACCTATATACAATGGGTGCTATGTGGACCATTCATTCTCATGAGAGATGGGTTTATGTGAATCACTACTCATGAAATACATGTCAATGAGTTTGACTCAAAAAACTAATGATATAAATATGATAACCCAAAAGCACTTTCAACCAAACTTCATAGACTATGGAAAACCCATGCTACAAATACTTAACATTGCTAGCCACTTTATTGTAGGCACACATATTTTGAGGTCTCCAAATGTGTTTGTTAAAAATCAAGATGACAATGGTAAAGTTACTACATGCTACAAGTATGTTGTCCATAGAAAAATATTCCTTACCATATCAACCCTATGTATGTGTTAGAAATCAAGATGGTAGTGATAAAGTTGCTTCACACTAAAAGCATGTTTTCCATGAAAAAAAGGAGGGCTATTCCTTACCATCTCAACTATGGGTGTTTGTGTTCTATGCATCTCTGTGTGTGCGCGTGTGGGCATGTGCATGTGTGCCTGTGTGTGCCTATGTGCATGTGTGGGGCGGGGGGGGAAAGGGGGAGGGCGGGAAGGGGGGGGGTGGGTAAAGTTGCTACATGCTACAAGCATGTTGTCCATGGAAAAAAGGAGGGTTATTCATTACAATCTCAATCATATACATAGAAACATAATTTATTCACTTATAATATCATACTCTTTGGCTTTTGAGGTTTTGGAGGCTTCCTCATCAAAATAATTTGTTATTATTTCGAAGGCCATACTAGTCAAACTCTCCAAAACACAATCTTTTGCTCATCATATTTATTTTGTTTGTTTGTTTTTTCAATATATTAGCCTTCCTTGGACAAGGGTATGATCTACTTCTAGTCATATACTCCCTATCCAAGTATCCTTCACTCCAATTGATTCTTTGACAATACCATGTTCATTTGTCAATATTAAAATAATACATAAAAATGATTAGAAGGAAAAAGGACCTCTACCCTCATATATATCATGACACTTCCATTAATCCTTGCATTCAAAAGAATCACATGAGAGATTCATAAATGATACACCTTTTTTCAAGCCATAATTTGACAAAAGAAAACCAAAAAATTATAGCTATACAAAGAACTTCTTCATAAGAACTTATAGCTACACAAAAAATGGTACATTAAATCTGATATGACCTTCACACCTACTCTATTTAGTCTATACTACAATAGAAACCATCTAATCAACATAGGTAGATAACCTACATCACCTATGATTTCCACCTTAAGTGCCTCATGAAATCAGTCCACAAAGCTACATGGATGAGGGTGATAATGCTTACCATCTTTCATAAGACGTCCATATATATTTATATTTTATTTTATTGATTCAAGAAGATAAGAGACTAATGAAATCTTATTGATAATGTCATTCATCCACTAAAACAATCAATCATTAAGAATATGTAAACATATTTCATTGTAAGGATGATTATGCACATGAGTAGGCCTAAAATCAGGATAACAATATCAAGAATGAATGAGTGATATATTATACTCCAATGTCCAACATCTTAAATATTTCTAGCATCAAGAAATTTATTTATTTTTAAGTCCATAATCATTTCTAGCATCAAGACCATATGATTCAAAGTCCCTAGAAAATTAATTTTTAAATCCATAATCGTTTCTAGCATAAAGACCATATGATTCGAAGACCCTAGAAAATTAATGTATGGAAATATATCTAGTAGTGGGAAACTTCTCAAATTAAAAATTGCATAGGCAAAGCCAGCTGCAAAAATAGCCATAGAAAACAAAACCAAAGCCCAAAAATAGTTTCCTCTTTATAATCCCTCTGTAGACCTTTAAAGTTAGGACTCTTGCTCGTGCCTGTTATACAAGCACCATCTTTCCAAAGGAGCATTTTGTGGAAATTTGGATGTTGGATAAGACTTAAACATTTCTATTCAGTTTCATGCTTATTTATGGGTTCCTAAACTTCCTTTTTGTTAAGGTTGCATAAATTCTTATGGCAATGAATAGTGTTGTTAACTTCATCCTTCACAATTACAATTTTGGCTAAAGACTTTTTGATAAAGCTTTTAAACTCTGAACCAGTAATGTGGAGCCATGTTGGGGATTGATGCCTACTAGTTCTTTCTTATCTATCTAGACTGCTCATGTGATTTATCCTGATCATTAGCATTCCTTCATAAAATTTAACATTCATTTATGGTAGTTTTAAATTTTTATTTTTAAGAGCTAGTTTTATATCCTATTCTTATTCTAGATATTGGGCATCTATCAACTTCTTCAAAGCATGAGGCCTATTATCTCCAGTCTCCTAATTTATATTTGAAGGTATTGATAATAAAATATTCCTATATCCTTCCCCCACGCCGCATATTGCAAAATTTCAATTCGGGGTCTAATTCATATCACAGAGCATTATATATTTATGTATAGACCAGATAAGGACTGACAGAATACCTCATGATTTATGCAGAAGAATGAAAGAGCGAGAGATAAATGAATAGTATATTTAATTGTCTTTTGGTGCCACCAAATACATGGGAAACTTTCACTCCAAACACAGAAATTGTTGATCTAGTCTAAGAAATTTGATTATTTCCTCTAAAAAGTTACATGACATCTCAGAACAAACTAACTCAGGTATACTCAAATGGCATATATCAAATCTAAAATCATGACATACTAAAAGGGTTCTAGAGCTAGCGAACAGGTTTGCTTAGCAATCTGTTTTAGTTCATGATTATGAACACTTTGTTTTATGATCCCCAGTTCAAACATAATTATACACAAAACTTCACTTTTTGAAAGTTCACAAATAAAAAACGTAGCAATGAAAGATATTAAAAGCTCATTTTGGAAATCTAACAATTGGCAAGCATAACCTCCTTCAATATCAATTACATTCTGAAAGCAGGATAAAATAATTTCAATTTCAATTTAGTCTGTTTCCACAATTTATTGATTCAGGACACTAAGAGACTCATAAAAACTCAGAGAATGTCATCGATGCAATGAAATTGTCAGTAACTTAGTTTATTTCTAAATTATGAAAATATTTTATGGAGTCCATAGCCCTTTCTAGTGTCGAGAAATTATAAGTCAAAATCCATGCAATACGTTAGTGAGGAGACTCCTCTTCTAAGTTAAAGTAGTTTTAGTTTTTCCTCTCTCTCTCTCTCTCAGGCACACATCTGTCAATATCTTCACCAGAGGAGACCTGTGCTAACCTACTCCCATTCAATAAAGCTATTCTCTCCCTCTCTCTCTTGAAGGCACACATCTGTGAATATCTTCACCAGAGGAGACCTGTGTTACCCTACTCCCATTCAATAAAGCTATTCCCCTATGAATCCAAGATTTTCTATCTGAAGTTATTGATCATGGGATTTCCCAATATTTTGTTTGGTAAAGTAATTCCTCCATTGTTATATAATTTTGAGATTGCCCCAGACAACGTTTCATGTCTTGTTAGTTAGAGTGTTTCTAAATAATATTGTGGGCATAGCTTTGATACAGATTCAGAACCAAAGCATCATCACTGTCAAGAGTGTATCCTTCAATTTGTAATAAACTTCCTTTGTGGCTACTGTAATTTTCATTCTGCCTACTATCATCAAGTACAATTAACCGTGTCTATATTAATTTCACTTTGATTTGTCCTTTCTTGCTTTAGGGATTACTGAGTTGGTAAATACAATGCATTTGTAATATGTATTACTGGAGTAGGATAAGATACAATGGACAGATCATATAAGGTAGATTGCACTATAATCACATTTCTCAGATGGTTGCATAAAAACCCCATAATTAGAATTGTATGATGTGAAAAACAAAAACAATTAACCTGAACTACAATCATGTGTTCCAAAACTACAGAGATCCTTAATAAGAGAAAACTAAAAAGGCTGCCATGAGAAGATTGTTGAGAAAGAGTATTATATACTAATGCATAAACCAAATAGTGACCAACAAAACTACAAATAATTTATATACAAAATACAAAGTGCAAGAGATCAAAAAACTTGAGGATAAAGGTACTAGATATTTCTTCAAATTCTTAACCTTTAACAGTTTAACCATGCTAGGGAGAATTGTTCTCTGGATATTGGGGAATTCTAGTAGAAGATGGAGAGCAAATTTTGAGGGGCCTCTCGATCTTTTTATAAGAACCTTTTTACATCTAATGCACTGGGAGAGGGGTGCTGGATTGTTGGTTTCTATAAGTGTTCCTAATAAACTAAGTAATTAGTTGCCACGTTCTTGGATTTTGATATCTACTTCGATGAACAATCTAAAGTCATCGGGTCTTTTAAAAAGGAGAAATCTCCAAGAGTTGACGGATTTCATGCCGAATTCTACAAAGCTATTAATGATTGGATATCCCCCATTCTTTTGGAGGCATACAAGGAGGCTATCTATGTTGGATCTTTAGGTAGCAATATCAATAATGAAGTCATTAAATTGACTCCTAAAGACAATAACACAACTCAAATTAAGAGTTGGAGACCTATTAATCTAATCAATGTCTCCTTGTTATAATATTTCTTGGAAATAAATGCAAAAATCTGTAAAATAGCAAACAACTTCGAGGGGGTGACCTCTAATAATCAAATAATAATATATGAATTCAATATTTGTTGATATGATGATTTGGGAGAAACATATCCTCCTTATTTATAGGCTTAACTATGTAGGGGGCACACCCCCTCATCTTAATTAAGAGGGATTGGTGTATTAACTAAAATTAATGTTCAGGTTAGGCATGCCACAACTGCTTCGCCTTATTATGTTTAGAATGATAGAATATTAAGGACCTAACATGCCCCTTGTAATTTCCCCTTTTGGGATTGCCCTAAATCTTGCCCTAGAATCACAAGTTCAATTGAAACAAGAGGTGTAATATAGTTAGATTTTAAACTTTACCAATAAACATGTCCTTAGCTAAAACCCTGGAATACGTCCTGCAATCATGTTAGATAACATATAATTTTACCAATGATTCAATAAGAGTTAGGGTACATATAATGCATATATTATATCAATTGTTTCAATCCATTTGAATAAATCATTTAAGAAATCAAGAATCGATAGTGCTATTTCCATAGTCCACCATGATGGGATTGGAGAGGTAGCATGTTAGGGTGCCCTAACTTCACCACATCTAAGCCCAAGAGTGCGGAGTAACTATACTCGACCCCTTGGCCCCAAGGGGCAGGAACTCTTGTCCATCCCTCGTGAGGTGGGCTACTTAGAAGGGGAAGACACACCTACATCCCTAATCATTACTATTCAATAAGACGCCCTAACTTCACCATGTCTAAGCCCAAGAGCACAGAGTATCCATACTTGACCCCTTGGCCCCAAGAGGCAGGAACTCTTGTCCATCCCATATGAGGTGGGCTACTTAGAAGGGGAAGACGCACCTGCTAACCTTATTGAGGTTCCTCCCTAACCCTTTCATGATCGCTTATAGGAGATTCAAATAAATGATTATAGAGATTAACTACTATCGTCACAAAGAATTGATAGACTATGTGTTCAAAAATATAGGCATACTATATATATACACACACACACACTCAATCTTCTTATTATCTTGCATACGACAATTGAATACACTGCTGTAATTTACTGATATTAATCTGATTGATATATCAGAGTTGCAGATTGCTTGATCTTCTAATAGATGTCAATAGCACTTTCATTCCTCTATTCGATCGGTCTTTCTTATATTGCTTAAAGATAAACAAATAGATTAGATTTAATGAATAATTACTAATAAGGATTAATAATTGCTGCAAGCATCATTACTATATGATCGTGTGTGTGTGTATTTCTAGTTACTTTCAATCTTCCAATAATCATTTCATATGTATATATATATACACACACATTTCAACTTACTGTACAAATATATTCTTGCAATAATACTTAATCCCATTGATCTCTTATAATCTATTTCTTCTTCCTAATCTGCTATTTTATCCTCAGTGCAGATATTTATTTCTAATTGATTCCCTAATTATATCCTCTGCTGCTGCAGACTTCTTTCTCCTTCCTTCCCTCCTCATCACCTTTGAAAATATGTCTTCTTTTATATCCCCCACAATGGGGAAAAGGCATGTTTTTTTCCCATCGTGTCTTTCCCTTGATAAGGGACACGTCCCCCTGCAGGTTAATTGCTGCCTAAAGTCTTGTTTGCTACCTTCAATAAGCACCCCCTAAGGTAATCACTGCTCTTAAGACTTTATTGCTGCCTTTCAAAATATTAACTGTTGCTGTTTATGAATCACTGCCTTTTGAAACTACTTTTATTTCCTAAAGCTCGCTGCTCTTCATAATAGGATAATATTTGCTAAGTCATAATATCATTGCTGCTTTTTATGATATAATCGCTACATATACTTCTGCCTTTAAATCATAATCTTTGCATAATCGTTGACTTTGTAATTACATATACTTATTTTATATTGTTTTATATTTACATATTTCCAGTGTTCCACGGGGACGCGTTCCCCCCCAAAAATGACCCGTTTCCGAAACGGGGACGTCCCGGGGACGGGGGGATGGGTACTTGGCGTCCCCCGCCGTCCCGCCACCGCCACCGGTGCTCCACCGGAGACGGGGAGACGTCTCCACGTCTCCAAGTTTCCTTGGAGACGTCTCCAACGTCTCCAAGGAAACCTGGAGACATGGAGACGTCTCCAAGTCTCCTAGGGAGACGCCTAGGCGTTTCTCGGGAGGCTGGGAAACGCCTAGCCGTCTCCCGTCTTGAGACGCGTCAATGGATGCATAAATCAAAATTTAACTTAAATTTTTAGTTTATATGTATTTTGTTGTTGCCCTAATTTGGCGTGGGCCCCACCCCTTCCTCTAAAACAACACAAAACAATGAAAACATTAAGATTTGATCATTTCAATCACATTTACAAAGAGTCAAAGACTGATTTTTTTTGCAGCCAGCTGAAGAAGAAGAAAAACAGTGAAGAAGTCTAATTGAAGGAGTGAAAATAAAGATTGCAAGTGTGATAGGAGTGAGAAGGAGCAAGAAGAAGAGGAGGAAGAGGATTCTACTTCATTTTGGAGAGATTTTTCAAGCACAAGGTAGGGTTTTTGAAGTTTTTTTCAAATTTCTTGTTGTTTTTCAAGTTTTTGTTTTAAAATTTATTTTCTTAGTTTAAACTTGTTTTCTTTTTTTCTTATTCATCTCAAAGACTCAAAATCAGATTTGATGTTGAATCTTGAGAGCAAAATGATGAAGATGAATGAATCATTCATCATTTTGCCCTCAAGATTCAACATCAATTTTTTTATTTTAAAATTTTAATATTAAAGTTTAAAGTTAAAGTGTAAACAGCTTGCTTTTTTAAATTTTTTTCCTCAGATCCTTTCTATTTCTCAAATACTATTAGTTATTACTTATTTATATTGCTTATAGAGCTTGCTTTTTTTTCCTCATATCCTTTCTATTTCTCAAATCCTTTTTATTTTCTATTTGCAAACTGCAAAGTAAAATTTCAAATTTGTTATTTCAATTTTCAATGTTCATTGTTTCAATTTGTTAAAGTAGGCTGATTTTATTTTAATTTTGTGAAATGCAGTGTCACTTTCACGATGAGCACCCAAGACATGAGTGGGGATGACATGGAAATTCACTCTCATAGTGAACATGATTCAGATTTTGAACCTGAGAATGAGGGGGATGACCATGGGGCTGATCCTGCAGCCCAATCTAGTTCCATGGCGAGTGCACCAGCTAGTACAGGTTGCCCTTCAGAAACTTTGGCAGAGTTTGCTAGGGGTCATTTTGATCCGAAGTCTCCTCTCAAACAGTTTGCTACAAGAATACAAAGCACATCAAGTTCAGGTGGGGGAACAAGGAAGTGGAAGTGCAACATTTGTCATATGGAATGGTTTGGTAGCATCACTCGAGTGAATGCACACTTTCTTTTTTGGACAGGAAAAGGTGTGGAGCCTTGTAAGTTTTTGAAGGAGGCTAAAAATATAAAATATAGAATGGAGTTTAACAAGCTTTGGGGCATTCCAGAGGACACAAATATTTCAATCCCTACTACTTTGACTGCTAGGGCAGCCCTTCAGCAAATCCAGCATGCATCAGTGCCACATACTTTTCAGACGGGAGGAATGATGTTTGGATCTTCATCCACTTCCACTTCTAGTGTCGCTAGGGGGACAGCCACAGGGAAACGCAAGTTGCAGACATCACAAAGTAACCCCATAGCTAATATGTTTAATGTGCAGTTGAGAGATGAGATAGATGAATCCATTGGCAAGTTCTTTTTTGCCAATGGAATTCCATTTCATGTTACACGGTCTCCTTATTATAGGGAGATGATGGCTATGGTGGCTAAGGGAGGAACATCATATGTGCCACCAGGTGAGACGAAAATGAGGACCTCGATCTTGGATAAGTGCTATTCCAAGATCAATATTTTGATGGAGAAGATGAAGGCATGTTGGGTGGCATCTGGGTGCAGTATAGTTATGGATGGGTGGACGGACATTAGCCATCGTCCACTCATCAACATCATGGTCACATGTGCAGAGGGCCCATACTTCCTTAGAGCAGTTGATTGTACAGGGCATCGCAAAGATGCTGATTTTCAGTTTCATCTCCTCAGGGAGGCTATTGAGGAGGTTGGGCCACAAAATGTGGTCCAAGTAGTCACAGATGCAGCCCATGTGTGTAAAGCAGCAGGGAAACTCATTGAGGCAGCCTATAGAGATATTTGGTGGACCCCATGTTGTGTGAATGCCATGAACAATGCACTCAAGGACATGGGGAAGATTGATTGGATTAGAGGAGTGGTCACTGATGCGAGAGATGTGCAGATGTTTATCTGCAACCACCACACTTCCCATGCACTCTTCAGGACCTTCGCGAAGAAGGAGTTCTTGAAACCGGTGGAGACCCGATATGCATCATATTTCATTCTCTTGGAGAGAATGATTGAGTTGCAAGAGGCATTGCAAGTCATGGTTATGACTAATGAGTGGAATAGGTGGGCCGAGGCCAAGACAGCACAGGGGAGAAGGGTGAAGGAGATAGTGAAGAGTGATGTGTTTTGGACTGATGCGAAATACATTGTCTCCATCATTTCTCCAGTATTCCAGGTTATCAGATATGGGGATGGGGATGCACCTAACCTTGGAGAGGTGTATGAGTGCATCGACTCTATGCTTGACCAGATGAGGGCTGCTGTGCAAGTGAAGGACCCCTCTCTAGCATTCTACAATGAGCACATCCGGCCAATCATTCAGCGCAGATGGGACAAGTTGAACACTCCTTTGCATATGGCTGCCTTTGCCTTGAATCCTAAGTGGTACATGGCTAGACCAGGTAGAGTGACACCGATTCAGGATGATGAGGTGAAGGCAGGTTTCTTTAGGTGCATAGAGAAGATGTATGATTCTACAGATGCCAGCACAATTCGCACTGAGTGGACCAGATTTGCCACTCTTAGAGGCTATTCAGATGCAGCAAAGGTGGATATAGTTTCTATGGCACAGGAGGACCCACTTTTGTGGTGGAATTGTCATGGTTCGAAATCTTTGACCACCACTCTAGCTATTCGTCTGCTATCCCAGGTTTCCAGTTCTTCAGCTGCTGAGAGGAACTGGTCTACATATAGCTTCATCCACTCTCTTAAGAGGAACAGACTTACCTCTAAGAGAGCAGAGAAGCTTGTGGCTGTACACAGTGCTTTGCGTATCATGGACCGCAAGACAATTGTGTACAAGGAGAGTCCAGCGGCACGATGGGATGTGGAGCCAGAGGAGCCTTCACAGATTGATGAGGATGATCCTACCACTTCAGATGCAGGGCTGGTTGGTGTGAGCTTGAGGGATCTTGACCATGTGGAGTCCACAGTTCCAGTGATGGGGAGTTTGTAGATGATTAGAGGCCTCCATTCACTACATTTTGAGTTTTGACATTTTGGCATTTTGTCTTTTCAGTTTTCATTTTGTAATGCTACTTATTGTAATGATGAATCATGTAATCAATTAATCATCTTTATAGACTTTGTCATATCATCATATCTCATATGACATCAGATATTTATATTTGGGGATATAAATTTATAATAGAAATCTCCAATTTGACAATTTCATTTGTCAAATTTTATTTAGCAATTAGCATTCAAATATCATTATATTTTCGTATTTAGATTTAGTATTTCAAATTTTGCCATGTTATAATTTTACTAATTTGAAATTTCCTATAGTTTCATTTGAAATGTAATTCTTATACTGTTATATTGTTATACATCTTTTCAAAAGAATTATATCAGCACCACCACCCCGCCACCCCCCCGCCGCCGTCCCCAAACTTAGGCCCTTTGTCCCCCCGTCTCTGAAACGCGTTTCCCCGTCCCCCCGTTTCCCCGTCCCCCAGGCCCGTGGAACACTGCATATTTCATTTTAATATAGTATATATTTATTTTTATATTAGTTTTATATTTTTTTTATATATTTATAGGATTATATTATAATGATTATAATTATAATAATAATATTTAAATTGTTAATATTTATATTTATATTGCTATTTATTTTATATATTTATTTGAATTTCAATGCTTGGTTTTTTACTGATTCAATTTCGGGGGCATGACACCCCTCCCCTTAAAAAAAGCATTGTCCTCAATGCTTCAAAAATCTAGATGCTTCAATATGAATTGTTCATCTTCCCATGTTGCATCTTCAATTGGCATATTCTTCCACTTGATTAGGAATTTGAAGATAGCTCTATTTCGCAACAGTTTCAAACTTTTCTCAATAATTTCCTCAAGTTCTAAAATAAACTTGCCTTCATCTAACTCTGGCATTTCTAACTAGATTGGAATATTGTTACCTATTAATTTCTTTAAACAAGAGACATAGAAGATAGGATGAATTTTCAAAGAGAGTGGAAGTTCTAACCTATAAACAACACTTCCTATTCGATGGAGAGCCATATAGGGACCATAAAATTTGGGTGCCAACTTGATGTTCTTATGTTTCTTAAGGGAAATTTGTTTATAAGGTTGTAACTAAAGAAATACCCAATCTCCCTCTTTAAAAGGCCTCTCACTACAATGTTGATCTGCTTGTTGCTTCGTTTGATTTCGAGCCATAAGTAAATTATCCTTATGGATTCAAACCATTTCTTGATGGTGTTGAATATGATCCTCTACTGCACAAGCTTTGGAATGAGATTGTAAATAAGTAGTAGATGGTGAGGAGCAGCCATAAAGAACCTAAAATGGAGTCATTTTAGTGGATGTGTGAAATGATGTGTTGTACCACCACTCTGCTAGTGGTAGCCATTTGGACCATTGTGTTTGTTTATCAAAGGCTAAACAATGTAAATATCCTTCCAAACATTTATTCACAATTTCTATTTGGCCATTTGATTATGGATGATGCTAGTTTTGTCACCCACATTGCAAATAAATTTGTTCAAAATATGCTAGTGAAGAGAGAGTCACAATCACTCACTATGATTTTGGGAATTCCATGAAGTTTTTGTACATTTTCCATGAATACCTTTGTCACAATACTAGCATGAAATGGATGAGAGAGTCCATAAAATTTGCATACTTAGTGAGTCTATCCACAACAACAAAAATTACATCAAGATTATCTGACTTTGGGAACCTTGTAATGAAGTCCATTGATGTTTCCTCCCTAAAATTTGCATACTTAGTGAGTCTATCCACAACAACAAAAATTACATCAAGATTATCTGACTTTGGGAACCTTGTAATGAAGTCCATTGATGTTTCCTCCCAACATTGTGTTGGGATGCCTAATTGTTGTAAGAGGCCTAGAGCCTTTATTGTTTCACCTTTATTTCTTTGGCCTATCAAACATTCAGCCACAAATTTCTTTACATCTGCTTTAAGACCTTCCCAAAAGAAATATTTCTTTATATGATGATAGGTTTTCAAAAACCTTGAATGTCCTCCTATTGGTGAATCATGCATTTGAAATAATATACTATCTTTTGTTGATGTTATAATGGTAGTGGCAGGAGATTCTTTCTCTCAAGCGAATTTAATATTTAAATATTCATTTGATGTCAACCCTTGTGAAAGAGTGTCTCATTACAAACAACATTTTATATTTTATTTATTTCAAATAAAGGCCAACTTAACAAAGTCGCATGGGAGAAAGAGACGTGATGTTTCAAGCAGAGGCCGACTTCTTGTGTAAAGTCGTATTGCTTGGGAGAAGACATTTCATTTTGTATATATAGGACCGCTGCTCTCTCTCTCTCAGATTATTCATTCATCTAGTGTCAAGTGCGTATAATTCTGAAAGGAGTTCAATATCACAGCAGGTCAATATATTGTTCTTCAAGGAGTTCGATATACTTCATTTGGTTGTATTCTTGCATCAAGAGTTGTGTTATTATCTCTACATCAGATCGGCCTTGTGATTGGCCTCATTGTAAAGCATATTGCTGCTATTCTATTTTATATATAGGTGATATATTGTTGCTGGGTTTTTCTCCCTCAAGAAGGAGGTTTTCTCAGTGTTCTATTGCATTTATTTGTCTTATTTCTACTTAATTTAAATCTGGTCATAAAACTAACATGGTATCATAGCGGGTTTAAGCAAGATCGTGATTAGATTTGTGTAAGCAGCAAAATCTTCATCTCTTCTTCTTATCCAAGGGAGTCTATCTTAACTACGAAAATGGCGAACGGACTCAAGGTTGAAGATAGACTTGATGGTGCATCTAACTTCACCTCTTGGAAGTTTAGAGTTCTTATTGCATTGGAAGAAAATGATATTCTCAAGTTCATGGAAAGCGAGGTACCTGAAACTTCTGATGAGATTCAGAAGACACAATGGAGGAAGAATGGCACAAAGGCCAAGAAGATATTGATTGATTATGTGAAGGATCACCTTGTGCCTATTATCTCCAAGTTGAAGACAGCTAGAGAGATGTTCAAGACCTTGGAGGGATTATATGAGATCAATAACACCAGTAGAGCTCTTGCTTTAAGGCAATAGCTTCATCACATCAAGATGGTGAAAGGAGATTCAGTCATCTCCTTCTTTATGAAGATCACTAAGTTGAAGGATCAACTTTATGCCATTGGAGACATAATTGAAGATAGAGACTTAGTCATGTTGGCACTTAACGGTCTTCCTCAATCTTGGGAGCCTTTTATCCAAGGTATCAATGGAAGATCTAAGCTACCAAAGTTTGATCGCCTTAGGGCAGATTGCATTCAAGAAGAATCTAGGTTGGCAGCAAGAGGTAATGGTTGAAGCTCTCACAATGAAGACAGTCATGTTCTTGCTGCTCAAACTTCAAAGAGGAAAGGAAGAGAAGGGAGAAAAGGTAACTTCAAGAGGAATAGAGACAAGAAATCGAATGTTGCTCCTGAATCAAAGAAGAAGAAGGATCTCTCTCATATACAGTGCTTCAAATGTGACAAGTATGGCCACTATGCTAGAGATTGTGCAACAAGACCAAAGCAACATGCTTCTACTGCAGATGTGGATGATGTCTCTCCTCAGAAGGATTCAAGAGATAACTCAAGTGGATTTCTATTTATCTCTACCCTATCAAGCAATGTTCCAACCAATAGTAGCACATGGTTGATTGATAGTGGCGCTTCTTGACACATTACAAGATATAGAGAGCATCTTTCAGATTTGGTGGAGAGAGAAACCAGCATTCAAGTAATAATTGGAGATGATGTTTGCTCTTCAGTGAAAGGTGTTGGAGCCACCTCTCTTCACCCATCCCTCTTCATTTGAGTGATGTCTTGTTCGTACCAGGTATCAAAAGGAACCTTGTATCAATTTCAGCTTTGGAGGACAAAGGATATCAAGTTGCATTTTTTGAGGGAAAAGTTCTTGTTTGGTCGAAGAACTCTAGCATCAAGACAGCCCGAGTGATTGGAGTTTGGCAAGAGAGTCTATATAGACTTTCCATTCGTCCAATTCAAGCATTGTTGCATGATTCCACCAGTTCAAGCAAGCTTTGGCATAGGAGGCTTGCTCACCTTCACTTCAGAGCTCTTCCATCCATGGAGAAGATGGTTACGGGCTTTTCGAAACTCAGTCAAGAGCATGATGGTACTTGCAAAGGATGCGCAATGGGTAAGAATACTAAGGGTCCATTTTATAGTAGTGAAAGTAGATCAAAATGTATTCTAGATCTTGTTCATTCTGATTTGTGTGGTCCAATGTCTGTTGCATCCTTGAGTGGTTTTTGGTATTATGTAATTTTCATTGATGACTACTCTAGAAAGACTGGATTTATTCTTTGAAGTCTAAGGAATTTGAAGAAGTACTTGAGAAATTCAAAGAATTTAAGGCTCAAGTTGAAAATTTGTCTAGAAAGAGGATCAAGGTCCTTAGATCTAATAACGGAGGAGAAGACACTTCTGGAGGCTTCCGTAATTTCTGCATTGAGGCAAGGATTAAAAGGGAGTTTTGTGTTCCTTACAATCCTTAGCAAAACGGAGTTGCAAAAAGGAAGAATAGGTCCATAGTTGAGGCAGCCAAAGCTATGATCCATGATCAAGACTTACAAACCTTCCTTTGGGTAGAAGCATCCAGAACTACAGTGTATGTTCAGAATCGGAGCCCTCATTGTATTTTGGAAAATATGACTCCTGAAGAAGCCTTCACAGGTGTGAAGCCCGAGGTTAGTCACTTGAGAATCTTTGGTTGTCCTGTTTATATTCATGTGCCTAAAGATAAGAGATCTAAGTTAGAACCATCTGGCAAGAAAGGAATATTTGTGTGTTACAGTGAATCTTCAAAAGCCTACAGGATTTACATTCCAGGATAGAAACAGATAGAGATCAACAGGGATGTCTCTTTTGAAGAAGATGTTGCATTCAAAAGATCTAAAGGTTCATACATGGAGATAGATAATGAAGACCAGGAGACTCCTCAGGACATGGACATTGATCATACTCCTGAGATTCAGAGGGAGTCTACTGAACCAAAAGAGGATATTGATCCAATTGAGCCTTTGGAACCAACTGATGGGCCAAGAGATATTGTCATAGGTCGAAAGAGACCTCTATGGGCTAGGCAAACTATGCAAGAGGCAGAAAAGTTTGCAACTCCTAGAGGCACATTCAGAGAAAGCAAAAGACCACAGAAGTTTCCAGGCTATGTAGCATTAATGAGTCATATCATTGAGTCTAAGCCTTCTAGTGTTGAGGAAGCATCAAGTCAGCAAGTATGGAGTGATGCTATGGCTAAAGAATATCAATCTATTATCAAGAATGATGTTTGGGATATTGTACCAAGACCTAAAGGGAAATCAGTTGTATCTTCTAAATAGATTTTCAAGATCAAGCATGCAGCTGATGGAAGTATTGAGAAATACAAAGCTAGATTTGTGGCTAGAGTATTCTCTTAGAAAGAGGGAATAGATTATGAAGAAACTTTTGCTCCAGTTGCTCATTATACATCCATCAAGACTATCATTGCTATTGCAGCAACTAAGGGATGGAAGCTACATCAAATGGACATGAAGACAACATTCCTTAATGGTGTAATTGAAGAAGTATACATTGAGCAACCCGATGGCTTTGTGATTCATGGGAAGGAGTCTCATGTTTGTAGATTGAAAAAGGCTTTGTATTGCCTTAAGCAGGCTCCTTGTGCTTGGTATGAGAGGATTGATCGATACTTGATGAGCTTGGGCTTCTCCAAGAATGATGTTGATTCAAATCTTTACTTCAAGGTAGTTGATGGTGAGGCTTTAATCTTGGTTGTTTATGTTGATGATCTATTTCTTACTGGAGCAGAATATCTCATTGTCAAATGCAAGGAGTTAGCTTCTAAATTTGAGATGAAGGATCTAGGTTTTATGCATTACTTTCTAGGATTGGAAGTGTGTCAGAGACCCAATGAGATTATTCTAAGTCAAGGAAAATATACCATAGACATCTTGAAGAGATTTGGGATGATGGATTGCAAATCTATGTCTACACCAATGGAAACAAACTTGAAGTTAAGTGAGTTTGCAGCTAGTTCAAATCTGGTAGACCCTACCATGTACAGACAGTTGATTGGATCATTGATGTATCTAGTCAATACTAGACCCAACATTTGCTATGCAGTGAGTGCCCTTAGTCAGTTCATGTGTGAACCAAGGCAAATTCATCTAGTTGCAGCTAAGCATATCTTGAGATACTTGCGTGGCATAGTTGGATATGGCTTGAGATATACTTCCAGTGTAGACCTAAAGTTGCAAGGCTATTCTGATTTCTGATTGGGCAGGGAGTGTAGCTGATCGGAAGAGCACGTCTGGATGTTGCTTTCGCTTGGGGTCTGCGATGATTTCTTGGTGTAGCAGGAAGCAATCTTCAGTAGCACTAAGCACTGCAAAGGTCGAATATATTGCAGCATGTGTAGCAGCTCAAGAAACAGTGTGGCTTCAGAAGCTCCTTGCAAGATTACTTGGGCAATCATTGGAGCCAATTGTTATTCATTGTGACAATCAAAGTTGTGTGAAGCTATCTGTCAATCCAGTGTTTCATGACAGAACAAAACATGTTGAGATCAAATACCATTACATCTGAGATATGGTACTGAGGAAAGCTATTCAGTTGAGATATATTTGCACTGATGATCAAACGACTGATATTCTCACCAAACCTCTCTCCAGAGTGAAGTTTGTGCAATTTCGAGACAAGCTTGAAGTTGTGGAGAATGAAACCCTTGCTGAGAGGGAGACTCAGCATCAGTGATCTTTTGTGATTTGCTATTATGCATCTTTCTCTATGATAGAGAAGTCTAAGGTGAAAGCCCTTGTTAATGCATTTTTCTCTGAGACGGAGAAATTTGAGGTGAAAGCTCTTATCCATCTCTAAGACGGAGATGCGGTTTTTTCCACCCTCTGGGAGTAGCCATGGTGGATGTCATGTTGAGAGACTCCATGACAACATCACATTGAGAGACTCTGTGATGATTCCCTTGTACTTGTGTTTATCCACCCTCTGGGAGTAGCCATGGTGGACGTCATGTTGAGAGACTCCATGACGACATCACATTGAGTGACTCCGTGATGGGCACTTGTGCACATGTTCCTTTCCACACATGAGAGAGAAGCCATGGTGGACGTCATGTTGAGTGACTCCGTGACAATATCATGTTGAGTGACTCCATGACAATATCACGTTGAGTGACTCCGTGATGAGCTCTTTTTTCCACTAATGGGTGTAGCCATTGTGGGTGTCATGTTGAGAGACTCCATGACATGGATATCTAGAAAGATATCTCCCTAGCTAAGAGGGAGTATTGATGTTATAATGGTAGCGGCGGGAGATTCTTTCTCTCAAGCAAATTTAATATTTAAATATTCATTTGATGCCGACCCTTGTGAAAGGGTGTCTCATTACAAACATTTTATATTTTATTTATTTCAAATAAAGGCCAACTTAACAAAGTCGCATGGGAGAAAGAGACGTGATGTTTCAAGCAAAGGCCGACTTCTTGTGTAAAGTCGTATTGCTTGGGAGAAGACATTTCATTTTGTATATATAGGAGTGCTGCTCTCTCTCTCTCTCAGATTATTTATTCATCTAGTGTCAATTGCGTATAATTTTGAAAGGAGATCGATATCACAGCAGGTCAATATATTGTTCTTCAAGGAGTTCGATATACTTCATTTGGTTGTATTCTTGCATCAAGAGTGGTGCTATTATCTCTACATCAGATCGGCCTTGTGATTGGCCTCATTGTAAAGCATATTGCTGCTAATCTATTCAATATATAGGTGATATATTGTTGCTGGGTTTTTCTCCCTCAAGAAGGAGGGTTTTCCCAGTGTTCTATTGCATTTATTTGTCTTATTTCTGCTTAATTTAAATCTGGTACTTATCAAAAGAAGATGGATCGTGTTGAAGTTTTCGAATGAGATTCTTTATTTGAGGATCATGTTGCCACTGTGCAACTTCTAACCATTTAAGTTGTAATAAAGAAATGGCACAAAAATTTGCTTCCTCTACTTGTCAAGAAAGAGCATCAATTGCAATATTTTCCTTAACCCATTTTTGCTGCTCTTCTAAAGATAATTGTTGCTCCAAAAATGATGCAAAGCAGGGAGGCAAACTGAAAACAAACACAATTCAAACTGTTTTGAACACTCCTTCAATCACCAAAACCCTATCTTGGCACATTTCCTCAATTGCTTCCAACTCTTCTTGTAGCCATGCAAACAGTGTTTTCTAAGCACAACTCTCAGAATACCCCTCAAACCCAGAAACTAAAAGATGTTTCAGACACCCTTTAAGCCTTTTCTAAACATACCTCAAAATCTCATATGGTTCTTTTGGAACATATTCTCCAAACTATTGCTGCTACGCTGCCCCTAGACCCCAAATAGGTCACTTTTTCAAAGCAACACCCCTCCAAACTCTCTTCCAAACTTAAAACTCCATAGCATGACCCCTAATAGGCTACAAAAACACAAAATCAACAACTTTTAACCAGAGAAATGCTTACAAAGCCATCTTAACACAAAACCCTCATTAAGACTAGTTTTGGGAGGGTTTATTGAAACTATACATTCCCAGCCTTTTTGCACCTTATCAATGCATCAAACACACCCCAATATATCTGTACATGCTCACTAAATCATCTTTCAACCTTCTACATTGTATTTTGATCAAACTCCAACTTATAACCATCAACTTTGAACCAAAAACTCATAAAATCACAACTAGGGCAGCATCTTATTCGACCAAAACCCTCACCCCTACCCTTGAAACCACTATCAACATCTAAAACTATCCTAAGGCACCCATTCCACCAAGTTATAAACAAATCCAATGGTGGAATGGGTGATTTTTACATTTTGTTTACTCTCAAACCCTTACAACAGGGTTTTCTGGAAAATTTCAGAAAAATGCTTGTAATTCACACAAATCTCAATGGAAACCAATGCAACAAATTGCAAATGATCAAGGATTCAACACTCCATCTATCGCAATCACAAAACTAAGCAATCACAGGCTGTACAAGGCCATTCTAATAACTGTAGTAGCAGATTTCTTATGAAAATGCAGGGAAATCAGTATTCTTTATTGCATCAAACCTCCAAAATCACATCAACAACCTTTACTTCGAGTTTTCAAGCATATTTAAACTTGTCACACCAAAAACAAACCAACTTAACTGAATTTTGAACCACCCAACCGTTGGACTTCCCTAATTTGCATTTTTGCAACTTTTACAATATTGCATTTTTGCACATTTGAGAATATTGACACTTTTTGCAAAATAAACCCTCTATGACCCTAATTACATTCTAAATGGTCTATTATGACCTTATTTTGCATGACCTTAGACTTACACATCAAAATCCTACCAAAAGACCTTATTTACAAAATGCGCTAACATGGTGCCCCTTCACCAAAAAACCATTTGTCTCTCATGATCTACCTTGACTTTGAAATGCGTTCGCATTGAATATTGACACCATTGTTTAATTGTATGGATAATGGCTAACATTCCTTTCTCATATGTTGGCTTTATCAAGTTTTTGCCTTTGAGTTGTCAACTCTCAAATGCTACGGAATGCCCTTCTTGCATTAATATTGCCCCAATACCATGTCTAGAGGTACCATATTCTACCACAAGTGTCTTAGAAAAGTCTGGAGTAGCTAGCATAGGAGTTGAAGTGAAATTCTTTTAGTTGTTGGAAGGGTTGGGTGGCTACCTCTGACCATGAAAAGGAATCCTTCTTTAATAATGTTGTTTAGGGTGTTGCAATACGACCATAGTTACAAACAAATCTTCTATAGTATCATGTTAAACCCAAAAAAATCCTCTCAAACCTTTGATATTCTTGGGTTTTGGCCACTCTTTTAATGCTGTAATCTTCTTGGAGTCCACCTTAACACCTTCATGTGACACCACATGTCCCAAGTATTCTAATTCTTTCACCCCAAGGACACATTTGGACTGCTTGGCACAAAATTGATTATCTTTCAATAGGTCTGTAATATCTTCTCTACATGTTGTAAATGTTGTTCCCATGATTTACTATACATAAGGACGTCATCAAAGAATACCAACACAAATTTTCAAAGAAATGATTGGATCATTGAATTCATCAAGCTATGAAAAATTGATGGAGCATTAGTGAGACCAAATGGCATTATTGATAATTCATAATGTCCCTCATGTGTTTTAAAGGCAATTTAATGTATATCCTCTTCCTTTATATGAACTCGATGATAACCTGAACACAAACCTAACTTAGTAAAGAAAGTTGCCCCATTTAATTCATCTAATACGACCCTTTCCCTACAACTATTAACATTGTCACCAAATACTCCCAATATGAACTATTTGCCACATTAAAAGGAAAGTTATAATATCGAAAAATTATGCATGCCTTAGCTGCTTCCTTTTCCACCTTCTTGTTCCACCTATACCTTTTGGTGAAGGTTGTTCTCCAATTATGTTTATAGACACAAAAAACCTTTATGATTGGGCTCTACTCAAGCTAGATGAGGTGGATGTGCCATTTATGCATGGATCGTAACTAGAGCCCACAATGCCTATTGTATCTACCTTAATTGTCGCTAGAAAATTGAGAGCAACGGCTACTTCTATGGTTGCTTGTATCTCTAATATCTTCCCATCTAATAATGCAAAAAGAGCTCTCATCTCTAGTTTCACCTCTTTTGTGGCACTTGGATGTATCTTGGCATTGCAATTAGGAATGCTTGCAAAATAGTATTTGAGGCGATTGATGCTTCCATTAAGCTTCTTTGTGCACCAAGTACAAATCATAGGCCCCCCTACCAATCCTATTACGACATGTCTCAGAGCAAAATCACAACTTCTAGAGGGTTTACTTCCAAGTGGATGGCAACCACTTGCTAAGTCCAAACCCGATGTAGAGTTGCATGCAATTTTATATTAACCTACAACATTAATAAAAACAAAAAAGTAACATTTAAAAAAAATACAACAATTTATTTTGTTTAGTTATGTAAAATTTAAATGCATTTGAAAAATTGAAAAATAATATGGTAATTGAATAATAATCAAATCAATGAATTTGGCAAAAATAACATATTTTTACTCTAAAATGTAAACTTGTGTAATTGTAAATAGGCAAAAAAAAAATTACAAAAATTGAACTCAATGCAATAATATTTGTAAATTTTACATGCTATAAAAGATTTAAGATGCCAAAAAATTAGAAATATTTTATATGCTTAAAAGAACAGAAAAAAGAAGGAACTAATCTATAAATCTGAAATTCAAGAAAATCGTTCTTTAAATTCCTTAAAAAGATCCTTGCAATTTTCTCTACAATGTTGTAATGGTAGTGTGTGTGTCTAATGTGAGCAAATGTGATTTATAAAGCTACACAAATGCATTTTTTGAGTGTCTAATCTGTGTTTATGGCACATACAATGCACAAGACAAGTTGAAGATTTGAACTCACCAACTACTCACGGAGAATTTGAAAAAACTTGCTGAAAAATCTTTGCAAGTAAACCCTAACAAAACTCAACAAAGCAAAAAACTAGTGAGTACTCGTCATCTTGCCAAGTTATCCAACTATGGATTGGCATATTTGGCAGAGCATCATGAACTTCCTTACATTACTACCCATCCTTTATCACTAGTAACTACTAGATAGTTGGGCTAGAGTCCTATCCACACCAAAATGACCTACTATATTCGCACTATTTATCTCTCAAATAAGATCTTTCTTCATTGAACCTTGTGGGACACACAATATTGCCCCTTGAAAAGCAATCCTTCTTGCAAAAAATAATCTAACCTTGATGTTCTATCCATGGTAACAAAACTTGGGCATGGCACTCTTGCCTCATTAAAATCCCTAACTTCCATATTCACAACCTACCATTTCCACTTGCATGTGAGTTAACAACAAACTCCTCATACTTAACACATTAGCTACTCTATTTGAATTGCCACTACTATGCTTAAGAGCAAAAGAATAGCTTTGAAAAGCTTCAAAACTCTTCAAAGATTCTACTATCCACACAAATTTCTTCTTGTCTCTCCTTATAATTGTGGTGATTGGAGCAAAAACACTGCTGAAATTACTTATAAATTTGCAATAGAAGGCTGGGAGTCCAAGGAAATTTCATACACCAAAGGTATTTCTTGGAATTGATCACTCAAAAATCACCTTTACCTTCTCAAAATCCATGTCTAAGCCTTCTTGAGACACCACAAATCCCAAATAGACAAGTTCGATATACATGAAACTACACTTCTTCATGTTGACAACTAGCCTCTTCTCTTCAAGTCTGTTAATAGCCACAAAAGCCTCATGTACTCCTCTTTACTTCTACTAAAAATCAAAATATCATCAAAATACACAATCACGAACTTACACGAGAAAGGTTTCAGCATTTTGTTCATCAACAACATGAAAGTGCTGGAGAAATTGGTTAAGCCAAATGGCATGACCAGCCACTCATGCAACCCATCTTTGGCCTTGAAAGCAATCTTCCACTTGTCTTCTTCTTTGATTCTAATTTGGCGATACCCATTTTTTAAATCTATCTTTAAAAAGTACTTGGGACCACTCAAATAGTCTGTAACATCTATTATTTGAGGTAAGAGAAAGCAATACTTGATATTGATCTTGTTGATGGTTGTAGAATCCGTACAAGTCCTCCACTATTAACTCTTCTTGAACAATAAAAACATTGGTACAACACAATAACTTAGGCTCTCTTTGATCAAACAAACCCTTATTGAAAAGCTCCTTCACTTGCCCATTTATCTGCTCATTCTCTAATAGTATCAACCAATAAACTGCTTTGTTTGGGAGTATGAATCAAGGAATGAAATCCATAGGATGACTTACGCTCCTCATTGATGGTAGACCTTTAGGGAGATCATCTAAAATAGTCTACATGAATTCAAGTAGACCTTCAATTTCCTTGGGAACTTCACACTGTTTCTTTGTTGTCCCAACATGCATAAATTTGGAAACTAAAGCCCAATATTCCTTTGTTGTACTCAAGAGTTCCTTTCCTATAATCATCAAAGCATTGCTACTACTGCCCAATTTTTCCTTCTTGTCCTTTAATGGGCTCAAAGTGTACTTATTACCATTCTTCTCCAAAGTAATAGTGTTGACTCTTCCACCATGGATAGCCTTTCTAGGCCTTTCCAAAATACAATTCATATGCATCACATTAACATACATCATCCCTGTAAGACCCAATTTAAAAATTAACAAGACGTTGCTCGCTCGTTGTTAGCTGATGGCCTTTTTGAGGCGAAGATACCCTCTTTGGACTAGGATGCTTTACTTACCTCTATCCTAGTTTCTCTACCATTTCAGTAGAAACCATATTGTTAGTGCTTCCACTATCAATGATAACCTTACAACATTTATCTTCTGATTTGCATATGGTTTGGATGAGACTCCTTCATTGCAATGGTTCTTTACTACATCTTTGCCAGTTTCAATAATGCTCTCTTCACTATGAGTGTCTCTTCATATTCAAGTTCTTCAATGTGTTCCGGTTGTGCAATCAATTATTTATCAACTTGTACAATATGAATGTTGGCTTCACATGATCTTCTTTATTCATTCTATGCCCCTCAGCACTTATAGGCCATATGTCCAATGCAACCACATCTAAAACACATTCCAAAAAAGGTTCTTCCCCTTCCTTTCAGTAAGATCCTCTTCCTCTTGAATGATATGAGCCACCTCTTGATGCCTGATTATGGATTTCAGAAGTTCTAGCTTCTCCTTCATGCTCATTTTGACCTTTTCCAATATTTGGCTAAGCCCTTCCTCTAGTGAATCTAACTCTACCTCTAGTTGTAACTGAACATCCTCATGGGGTTTGATTGAGTATCATGATGGTGAGCTTTTATAATTGATTAATAACATCGAGTGGAGAATCATGATGGCAATAGAGTCCAAGTTAACTTTAACAAATGATAAAAGACGTAAAGTTCCCTAATGATGACATTGATTCAAAAAACTCAAACGGTTATAAGCCAGAAGCACTCTTGAATTTAACAAATGATTACAAGAGCTGACCTTACACCCTTCAATCAAGCATTTGACCATAAAACAATTGAAAAATATTTTCTTCTAAATGTTAGTTCTTCCAAGTTTATTCATCTAAAGGGATTCTTAAATTAATGGGCACTAAATCTACTGATGCAAGATTGAATTACCACCAAAGATGTTCCTGAATCATATGTAGCGCAAACTCCAATCCAAATCAACATCTTACCCAAAGTTTCTAGAGTTGGCTGAGTAGTCTGGACTCTGTATAGTTGTCAACTCCTTGTTTTATGATTTCCCAGTCCAAACATAATGGTACAATTTCAGAAAGAGTTTCAGTTGGTACCTAACTTCTACTTATTGAAAGTTCACAAATAATATCACACTCAATGAAAGCAAATAGATGATCATCGTAGAGATCTAACAATTGACAAGCATACCTTGATTGAAAAGCAATTACAATCACAAATCATGGGCAGAAGTTTGAACATCAGAGCAGAACATGTAAAGTGAATTGCATTCCTTTTATTCTTTGAAATGCTGCTTTCAGGAAGAACTCAGTTAGGATTTCCACCATTTCAAATGTTCATAGCCAGCACCCTGTATGGAAAGGGTGCCTTCCTGAGTGTTGAAGTGGTTCTTCGACTCAAAGTCTCATGGGCTTAACAAATCAAAACACATCTAATGTTCAGAAACTCACACGTCTCATCTTTGAACTTTTTGAGACATTAGCAATGACATTTTAAAAAATAGTCCACAGAGCAGCAGATTCAGGATACCCTTCTATGATCTCGCCAACAAATTTGATTATAAGCCAGAAGCACTGTTGAATTTCAACAAATGATTACAAGAGCTGATCTTACACCTTTCAATCAAGCATTTGATTACAAAATAAGTTCTTCCAAGTTAATTCAACTAAAGGGATTCTTTACTAATGGGCAGTAATTCTAGTGATGCAAGATTGAATTACCACCAAAGATGTTCCTGAACATCTTGCCCAAAGTTTCTAGAGTTGGTTGAGTAGTCTGGACCCTGTATAGTTGTCAACTCCTTGTTTATGATTTCCCAGTCCAAACATAATGGTACAATTTCAGAAATAGTTTTAATTGGTACCAAACTTCTATTTATTGAGTAGTTCACGAATAACATCACTCAAAGAAAGCAAATAGATGGTCATTGTAGAGATCTAATAATTGACTAGCATACCTTGATTGAAGAGCAACTACAATCATAAATCATCTGCAGTAGTTTGTACATCAGAGGAAAACATGTAAAGTGAATTGCATTCCTCTTATTCTCTGAAATAATGCTCTCATGGAGATTTGAGTCGGAATTTCCACCATTTCAAACGTTTATAACCAGCACCCTGCATGGGAAGCACCTTCCTGAGTGTTGAGGTGGTTCTTCGACTCGAAGTTTCGTCGGCTTAACAAACCAAAACAGATCTAATGTGGACGTCTCACCTTTGAGTTTTTTGGGACATTAGCAATGGCATTTTTATAAATAGTCCATAGAGCAGCAGATTCAGGATTCCCTTGTATGATCTCGCCAACAAATCTGGCCTCCGGCAGCAGCAATATGTTAAAAAGTCGCGTTGGCATAACCTTCCCCACTCCATTGATAGATGTCATATTTTGCAAAACTAAAAATCTGGGCCTTATTACCTTCTCCAAACTCATTGTCAACATGCGTGGGCGCTTTGCCACAAAGTCTATCGAGAGTTCCATGTGGTTGAGAATAAAGTTCATCTTGTTCTTCATGTTTTCCGCAGACAGTGCGAGGAGTAAAGGGCAAGCCCTAAGTAATTCCATCGCTTCTGCAAGTGAGAAGCCGCAAAGCCGAAGATTATCTATCTTGGCCTCTAATTTTTCGATAGGGTTGTTGACCACCACGCTGACAACATATTTGTACAGGTTGCTTCCCTTGTCAATGCCAATCTTGTGAATGAGATCAAGTTGCGCAGGCGTTAAAGAACTGCACCTCAGAACCTCAGGGTTTACCAACAAAAACTTTGTGAGCTCTAATCCACGAAAACCATATTCCTCCCAAAAAGCAACCGAGGGTTTCAGGGTGTTTTGCAACCCACGTTTAAGAATTGATGGATTATTCGTAACTGCTTTGATCAGAAAATGCTGTGCCGGGAATACAGTCTTGAGAAGCTTAATGTTAGAGCGGAGATCCTCCAGCTTAGTGGTCAAGATGCGAGGCACTCTGGTTAAAAGTTTGGCTACATTTTCCCCCTCCATGCCGGAATCTTTAAGCACGAGAACCTTGGGCTCGATCACTTCCGCACTTGTCTGCAAAAGCAAGGGCTCAGATCTGATAATTTTTGCAATGTGATCGTCACTGAAGCCGTGCCTGTTGAGCATGCTTACGAGCTGTTGAACCTTATTCAGAGTTTTCAGCCGTTGCAGCGAGGGCTTATGTTTCAACATTTTTGCGACTTCAGCTGAAGATATGTTAAATCTAGTGGTAACGAAGTGCGCGACGAGGTTTTGTGAAGGGGCATTGCTGGTGCTAACATTACTCTCGGCAAGAACTGAATAGTTATTGCGAAAATGGTTTGACGGTTTAGCTAACAGGCTGCTTTGCACAAGGAACCGGCAGAATAGTTTGCTGCTCATGTTTCAACAGGCGAAGCAGGTACAAATTACAGAGGGCGATCTAGGGTTTCTCTGGGAGAGATGCCGTGTGGTCAAATAATCCAATTATAAATAAAAACCAGCAAGCAAAGACATCGACAGGTTTTTGATGTTCATTAATTTTGTAGTTTCCGTAAGATTGAAATTTTAAGTTTTTGGAAGTTAGTGTTTCATTAGTATTTTTAACAATAATTAATGTCAGATGATTTGGCCATAATTTTATTGATAAGTAGGAGGTATTTTTCCACAGCGTGTCAAATTATGATATTGCTATCAAGATTCAACCGTGTAGTTTCGAGTCAAACTCATTGACCCATGTTTCATGAGTAGTGGTTCAACAAGAACCCATCTCTCATGATATCGAATGGTCCATAGCACTCATTGCATCTAGGTGATGCTCACAGAGAGTGAAGAACGGTCAGATCTCGGGAGTCACCCATCGATCTGCTCGGCTCAAGCAACCAAGGAGTTTTCTGAGGTTAAGCCAGAATATTACAAAACCTTCAAAGTGTTGTGCCTTATGAACCATTCATAATAGAGCCCCTTTAGCTCATCGATTGATAAGTAGGAGGTATTTTTCCACAGCATGTCAAATTATGATATTGCTATCAGGATTCAACCGTGTAGTTTCGAGTCAAACTCATTGACCCATGTTTCATGAGTAGTGGTTCAACAAGAACCCATCTCTCATGATATCGAATGGTCCACTTAGCATTCATTGCATCTAGGTGATGCTCACAGAGGTGAAGCACTGGTCAGTGGAGTCACCCATCCAGTCTGCTTGACTCAAAGCTTAACCAAGGAGTTTTCTCCAAGGTTAAGCCCTAATATGCCCCTTTAAATTCTTCAAAAACGAAAATAAACTTAACATCAAGAAAAACGAAACAAAAAAAAAATCTCTAATATGCCCCTTTAAATTCGAAAATAAGGGGTCTTAGGGCATGGTTCCATGGAGGGGGGCTTCCTAAAAATGCGGGGCAAAATCTGCTTAGAATCTGCTTAAATTTTTAGCAGAATTTTTGAAGCTGGTGGTCCCATGAATATTTTGAAACTTCAAAATTGAAGCAGGTTGGTGGTGGAGTGGTGGTGGGATAGTGGTGGAATGACATGATGTGAATAAAAAATTAATAAATAAACATCATTTCCCTCCAAAAGTGGCAGAAAGTACATTTAAGCAGGTGGGGCAATTTCTAGCCCCACCCCATTTCCACTAGCTGAAATTTTCAGCCACCTGCTTATTTGGGTTGAAAAAGATTCTATTTAACCCTGTAGCGGATTTTTTTTTTGCCATGAGACCACCTGCTTCTGTGAAAATAGGAGCCCAAGCCCCCACATGGGACCACAGGGTTAGTTATCAAAAACATTCTATTTTATTATGTAACAAAGCATTGTCTCATGAGATCCCCTTATTGATGAAAATAGTTCTTAAAACTCTATTATGGGACGACGTTCTTAATATAGACTAAACAAATAAGATGCATACGTATAAGCATGAACTAGCAATTGGACATATAGGTTTAATGGGCATGTTGTTAGTTTTATGATCATAGTAATTTTTTTTTAGAGATGGGTAATTTAACTATAGTCAAATCTTCAATGATATAAAAGATGATCCAAAATGTATAGGTATTAGTTAACAAGGTCATGGCAATAATATTTTCAATCAATTTAGTTATAAAATATTATGGATAACAAATATAATATCATAAGGGTTATATCATATCCTTCTAAATTTTCAGATTCAAGTAGTTAAAACTTTGTGTGTAATAGTGAACATAATGGAACAAGGTGGAAGCCACATTTATTTTCTAGATGAATATTAAATTATATAATAATAATAATTAAGCAAATTAAATGCACATAAGTGAACATAATAATATAGATCCAAAAATATTCACACTAACAAAAAACATATTATATAAGGGTAAGTGCACAAAGACGGTTCCCAAAAAGGGGACTTAAGTGGCCACTTTTTTTTTGAAATTAAAAAATACTGACCTTGAACGTGAAATTAAGGATAGTTACACTCAATATTTTGAGATGGAACAAAAACAAGAATCAAAGTGTTATGAGTCTATTTTCTAAACTACTAATTTATTTTGAAAATGGTTGAGATTAAGGGGTTCAAACAAGGAACGTATACAAATTGGTAATATTTTTGTCAAAAAAATATAACATAGCAACTCTTGTACGGCCCTAGCACGGTAAAAAAAAAATAGTATTTTTAAAATCTCTATGGTCAGAAGTTGGCTAATAGTATGTAGTTGATGCACAATTTTTCTGATAATTTTTTAATGAATATTTGATTTTTTACTAATTTTGAAATAGGCACTTCCTGAAAAATAGAATTTTGGTCGTGCTACCCCTACAAATTTTGGAAACTAATTGAATTTTTATTTTATTTTTAAATTTGTAGAATAGAATCTAGTTTCTAAAAATGTAATTTATTTAAAATTTTGATGAACAATTCATTTATAACAAAAAAAATACCAAACATTATTTTTTGCCAAAAAAGAGACATACAAACAAAAGAAATTATGGATGGAAGGCTTAACATTGTCAGAAAGTGAAAAAAATTACATCATTGGATAGCTAAGAGAGAACCTAACATTACCCAGATGTTTGATTTGTTTGATATTGAACCACGTGCAATCCTGACAGTGAGCACGAACCTGATTATGTGAAATATTGTAGAATTTGCAAAAACACGTCTCTAGTCGTTGGGAATGCCTTCCAAGCCTTTGGGTTGGTATTCCAAGGCAAATGACCAATCCCAAGGCTTGGAGATTCCCAAAGCAAGATATAACGCACATGCGTTATAACGCGTGTTATAGCTCAGTTTTGACATGGTTTTTTTTGTTTGTGGGGAGCATGTCTAGCAAGACATAACACGAGTGTGGTATAACGCACTCGCATTATGTCTTGCTTTATGTTAAATGCTACTCTATTGAATGTTTATATATTTGTATGTTTGTATGTACATGTATGATTGTATGTCATGTATGTATGTATGTATGTATCAATGCATGTATATTGTATGTATGCTTATATGTATGTAAGATTGTATCTATGCATGTACATGTATGCTTGTATGTATGTATTTATGTATGTCTTTAGAGGGAGGGAGAATTTTAAGAGAGATCTAAAGTTGTCTAGGTAGGGTGTGCGGGGGAGAGGGCGTGGGAGGTGGGAGAGAGAGAGAGAGAGAGTCTGGAGAGAGGGAGAGGGGGTGGAAGTGAGAGTTTAAGAGAGAGGGAGTAGGAGAGAAGGGGCTGGAGTGAGAGGGACTTAGTTAGGTAGGGTGCAAGGGATAGACAGAGGGAGGGAGAGAGAGAGAGAGAGGGTGGGTGGGAGAGAGAGAATTGAGAGAGAGGGGGGAGAGCGGGGGGGAGAGAGAGAGATGGAGAGAAAGAGAGAGTTATGTAGGTAGGGTGCCAAAGGGAGAGACTTGAGAGTGTGAGGGAGGTGAGAGGGAGAGACTTGAGAGATAGGTAGTGAGAGAGAGTGGGAGAGAGAGGGAGTGTGAGTGAAAGGCTTGAGAGAGGGAGAGGGTGTGGGAGGGAGTGATTTGATAAAGGGGGAGAAAGAAGGGGGTGGAGTGAGAGGAACTTATCTAGGTAGGGTTGGAGGGATAGAGAAAGGGGAGAGAGAGAGAGAGAGGGAGAGAGAGTTACCTAGGTAGGTTGCTAGAGGGAGAAACTTGAGAGAGGGGGGGTGGGAAGGAGAGACATGAAAGAGAGGGAGAGAGAGGGAATGGGAGAGAGTGGGAGGGAGATAGAGAGAGATAGATAGAGGGAGCGAGAGAGGGTGTTAGGGATTGATTGAACTAGAGGTACGTAGAAAGAGGGAGAAGGTAGGAGAGAGGGAAGGAAGGAGGGAGAGGTGAGATGTATGGATAGAGTGATAGGGGTTGAGGGGTATAGGGTTGAGGGATTAGGGTGGAGGACCTATAAGGTTGATGGTTTCTAGAGGTATTAGGGTTTTAGGGTTGAGGTTGGCGGGGATTAGGGTCGATGGTAGAGGTATTAGGTTGAGAATTTATAGGGTAGAAAGGTTTAGGGTTTAGGGTTGATGAGCTAGAGGTTTAGAGGTATATGGTTGAAGAGATTAGGTTGAGGTCAAATGTAAAAGAGGTAGAGGAATTATAGGGGTTGTTTAGGAGTTTAGGGTTTAGGATTGAGGTTGAGGATTAAGAGGTTGAGGGTTGAGAATTGAGGGTTGAGGGTTTAATGTATAGGGTAGAGTGTAGAGGGTAGAGGGTTTAAGGGTAGAGGGTAGAGGATTGAGGGTATAGGGTATAGGGTCGAGGGTCCAATGTATAGGGTAGAGGGTATAGCGGTTGAGGGATTAGGGTTTAAGGGTTGAGGGTTGAGGGTTTAAGGGTTAATGGTTTAGGGATTAGGGTAGAGAGTTTTCTTGGATTTAAGGGTGTAAGGGTTGAGGGATTAGGGTTTAGGGTAGAGAGTATTGGGTTGAGGGTAGAGGGTAGTGTTAGGAAAAAGGTGTGTTGTACACCTTGCATAATATATTTAATGTAATTATTCTTGGTGCCACTTAATGTTGTATGTAACATTGGGGCATAAGTTGTAAAAATACAATTATTTAATATTGGAGAAAATAATAAATAAAGCACCCAATATTAAATAAAGGGGCATGGTTTAGTAATCTCATGGTTTTAGTCACATAGTTTTGTATAATACCACTTAGTGGTTTTGTAGGAGCTTGATTCTATAAAAGCAACCACAAAGGTAGTTATTGTAAGATACAATTTTGCATGTTAGCTCTGGTTAGCATTTGTGAGGGTTGAAGCATGGCACAAGATGTGTGGTTGCACACTTGTTCACATGGATTGCTTGGAGAGGGCTTGTGTGCTTCAATAGTGTTCATGGAGACTCAGAAGATGTATTGTAATATTTATTGTTGAATAATACATTAGAGATGGATGCTTTTGGAGGCTGGGTTTTTTCCCCTCTTGAGGGTTTTTCCAGGGTATATCTTATGTCATATTTTCATCGGTATGTTGTCTATTCTCTTGCATGTGGATTATGAATACTTAGATGCGTGATTTCTTTATGGGTTATGTGAAAATTTTCTTTAGTTGGTTGCAAGTTTTCAACAAGTGGTATCAAAGCTTTGGTTGTGGTTGTATAACCCTTGGTTGAGAAAAATTGTGTTTAAGTTTGAATCTATGTATTGCATGTGAGAATCAAAGGCATGGCAAGATATGAGCATTTTGCAGGTTGTTTATTACAAATTTGAGGGTTTTGGGTTTGTTGTTTTGATGGGTTGTCTGCAGATTTGGGATGTGAGAAATTTTGAGTGAAATGGGTTTCTTGGTTTTGCATTCAAATAGGGGTTTTTTTGGGGGGTGGGGGGTGGGGATTTACATATGATCTCCTGGCCCAAAACAGACCTCATGGTTCAATCTGGGTTGGCCAAAAGATGAAAATTGATATATAATTTGCCCTATTTTGATTACTGGAAAAAAATGCAATTTTTTTTAGTAAATACCCCCTTTCATGCAATTGTACAACCGTGAATATTTTATTCGAAAAATAAAAATCCGAATTAAAATTCGCCCGTCGCCATTAAAATTTGTACCTGCACAAACAAAACAATAAATAAATAATTTTATTTTTTTTGTTTGGAGGGGTGGAAGAGGCGGAGCGGGAGCGAAGAAAAAGTTCGCATTCAAAACTTTTTAAAAAATATATAATATAATTTAAAGTTTTTTTTTGGGGGGGGAGGGTCCAACCCTTGTACCCTTGTCGTCCTGCATGTGCAGGCGCTAATGCTCTAAACGATACCTATTGGTACTGCCAGTGGCGCCAGCGTACCTGCTGGCAGCGACAGTCGACTGGTGGGTCCCGAAGTCGCTAATCTGGCGGCCCTTCATACTGTCGGCGACTTTTTCAAAAAGTGTTTAAGTTTTATTTTAAAAAAAACTTTGTTTTATTAATTATCCATGCATGCATGATACTAATGCATGTTAAATAAATTTGATAAAATTTCGGGTCCAAAAACATGGGTTTTGAAGAAAAAAAAATTTAAAATTAAACCTGTTTTAATAAATTCTTCGAGTCCACCACTAGGGGAGCGGCGCCACCCAAGTGGAGCCACCGCCCAGCCACCAACGGGGGGCGGGGGGGGGCAGGGGGAGTGGAGGGGGGGTCCGACCCCCGTACCCTTGTATGTGCAGGCACTAATGCTGATCCAATGGCCCTTCATACTATCGACGACTTTTTTACAAAGTGTTTAAGTTTTATTTAAAAAAAACCTTTGTTTTATTAATTATCCGCGAATGCATGATACTAATGCATGTTAAATAAATTTGATAAAATTTTGGCTCCGAAATCATGGGTTTTGAAATTTAAAAATAAATAAATAAACCTGTTTTAATAAATTCTTCAGGTCCACCACTAGGGGAGCAATGCCACCCGGGTGGAGCCATCGCCCAGCCACCAAGGGTGGCTAAATTTTTTTTTTTTGCCTCAAGTGTAAACTATTGTTTTACTTTGGAGGGGCATAACTTTCGCCCAGGTTGTCCTTTTTTCAACTTCTTGGACTCATTGGAAAGTTGACTCAGAGCTCTATGCTATGGTGATAGAGATTTTTTTAGATTCTGCATTTTTGATAGTGTTTTACTTGGTCAAAGTCAGATGTTTGTTTTGAGCTTCGAGAGGTGATATCAGGTGCATATGGAGTCAAATTTTGGACTTTGAATAGTCGATGGAAAGCTTGTTCAGAGCACTACACAGTGGATCAAGTTTGGAGATATTTTGGCATAGTTTATTTGTTGTTTTCTTTATTTGAGTTTTTTATGGGTTTCTTTGACTATGGTGATATTATGAGTCTATGGATGATCGAATCTTGGAGATTTGATGTTGGATTCATTGTATGCTCAGTTGTACATCTCAAATTATTCTATTTTTGACATGGTTAGCAGTATATGGTTGGATTTATATGCTTCATTGATGTATCTACAAGTTGTGCAATGTTGTAGGCAGTCTATACTTACATGTTGCATTTATGACTTGTTGTCTTTGCCCATTGATATTTCAATGTTGATGCATGTTCAGTTTTGGTGGCTTGGTTTAGTCACTTGGTTTGCTAGTTTTGTTGTCATGTTGAGGAGGTGAGATGGTATTACTAGGTACAGTTATGATATGAGACCTATGTAGTTGACTATGATTATGCAGATATGTGGACACGATTGGGTTGACTTGTTACCTTTGGTGGTGATCATGGTGTCATCATGGATGTTTCTTGTGCTTTAGAGACTTCGGCGTATCACATGATGGTTTATGCAGGTGCATTGTTGGTGGTGTTGGATTGGTTCCTGATTATGGTTGTGGCAGTGTATCTTCGTGGCATGAGGATCATGGTTTTACTTTTCCTTTTGGAAGCTCTTGTTATATTTGAATTCTTTGATTGTATGAAGGCCTTTGGTTGATCTTCATGAGGAAATTTTTATCATGATGTCATGGATAGCTTGATTACACTTTTTCAGTGGGAGCTTTTGACAGTGATGGTTTTGGCAGTGATGGATATGTTTATGATGGTTTGGTGGTTGTGGGTATCTTCTTGGCTTGGAGATTATGGTTCTAATTTTTATGTTACTAACATTTTAATTGTGGGTGTAGACCTGGATGATCTTCATGGAGAGGATGGTTGTTATGATGCCATGTGTGACTCGATATCACATTTCAGTGGGATTTGTTGGCCTTGACATGGATGCATCATTTGGTATGGTTATCTTCATGTGATTGGGGATATGGTTTCTTGGTTTAGAGTGTTTTGCTATTATGTCATGGTTTACTCTTGATACGCATTTAGAGTTTGGAATGGTACTTATTCTCATGAGACCAAGATGTATATATATGTTATGGTGCATGTGATCTCCTAGGAGGAGATGGTTAGATCATGTTCTCATGTTTATGTTCCTGATTCATGATTGGAGTTTTGACATTGATCTTGTGTGGTTCTCTCGGTATTGGATACATTGATCATTTGCTTGATTACTTCATAATGGTGCTATGTTGCATTTGGATTTTGGCATGGATTGGTTGGTTATAGGTACTCATGGATACTTGGAGACATAGGTGAGGCTTGAGTTCTCTTGTGATTAGAGACATGTGTTGAGATGGTTACTCTTGATGAGATTTAAATAGGAACTCCAAGGAGCCTACACCTTGGTTGGACGTGAGTTCAACATGGACCTATGAGTAGAGTTTTCTTGGATGAGTCATGATGACTTGGATGTCTTGGAGGAGCATTCTCATTCCCCACTCTTGGTTTACTCGACAGTTTCACTTGAGAGGTATTTCCCATTGTTTCTTTCAGGTGCTTTATGTTTATGCTTTATCTTCTCATGCATAAGGATCTTGAGATATGGATATATGGTTTTGGAGGGTTCATTTGAGGAGTGTTGGCATGTTTATCTCCTTATGCATTGCGATTACATTCATTGATGTTGATTTATGAGATGTATTGGGCTTATTTCCTTCATTGGGAATGGATTTAGTTTGATCTTCTTTGGTTATGAGAGGCTTACACCCATGTTGATTACATGATACATATGTTATGTTTGATCTCATAGATTGAACGGTTGGGTGTTGTGGAGGAGATCATACTTGATACAATTGACTTTTAGAGGTGTATGTAGGATATTTTTCTTACAAGTTATTGATATACAGGTTTGCATATCATTGTGGATGATTCTTTGTTACTACATGATGTAGTTTACACTTTCTATATGATGCTATTGGTAGACTTGGTATGCCTTGATCTTTTTTATATTTGCATTACCCATGCAGTGGGAGCTCTTGGATGTGTGTGTCATTCTTTGACAAGTTTTGCACATGGAGTTTATGTTTGCAGTTTATGGGTGTATATATTTATGGCATGAGTTTAGTATGTTTTGTATACCTTGGAGATATGGATAGTTAGATGTAATGGCACTTGTTGTGGGTGTTATTTCAGCTTTGGGTCTGTGTATCTTGACAGCTACTAGTGCATATTGATACCTTTGGATTGAGTGTTTGTGTTTGGGATATCAGTTGAGCAGGACTTATGCTTTGTTGTGATAGATTGTGTGGCTTCTCTATTGGATGGCTTCTTATCTTTGTACATTGGCATGATGGAGGACGAGAGCATTCATGCTTGGGATGGTGGTCACTTTTATTCTTGTTGCAGGTATCTTGATGGAGCACATGGAGCATTTTGATTCCATGATGGTATATGTGGCTATATGGATTGTTCATTTGATTCATGTTTTGAGGTTACTTGTTCCCCTTATGCAATGTATACAACAAGTGGGATAATGTTAGGAAAAAGGTGTGTTGTACACCTTGCATAATATATTTAATGTAATTATTCTTGGGGCCACTTAATGTTGCATGTAACATTGGGACATAAGTTAAGTTGTAAAAATACAATTATCTAATATTGGGGAAAATAATAAGTAAAGCACCCAATATTAAATAAAGGGACATGGTTTAGTAATCTCATGGTTTTAGTCACATAGTTTTGTGTAATACCACTTAGTGGTTTTGTGGGAGCTTACTTCTATAAAAGCAACCGCAAAGGTAGTTATTGTGAGATGCAATTTTTCATGTTGGCTCTGGTTAGCATTTGTGAGGGTTTGAAGCATGGCACAAGATGTGTGGTTGCATTCTTGTTCACATGGATTGCTTGGAGAGGGCTTGTTGCTTCAATAGTGTTCATGGAGACTCAGAAGATGTATTGTAATATTTATTGTTGAATAATATATTAGAGATGGATGTTTTTGGAGGCTGGGTATTTTTTTCCCTCTTGAGGGTTTCCCCGGGGTATATCTTGTGTTATATTTTCATGGTTATGTTGTCTATTATCTTGCATGTGGATTATGAATACTTAGATGCATAGATTTCTTTATGGGTTATGTGGAAATTTTCTTTAATTGGCTACAAGTTTCCAATAGGTAGAGGGTAGAGGGTTTAAGGGTTGAGGGTTGAGGTTTTAGGGTTGAGTGTTTAAGGGTTTAAGGGTTTAGGGTTTAGGGTTGAGGGATTAGGGTAGAGAGGGAGGGATGGATGGATAGAGAGAAGGAGAGAAGAGGAGGGAGGGACATAGATATATGAAGGTTGAGAATCCAATGTATAGGGTAGAGGATTGAGAATAGAGGATCTAGGGTTGACAACCTATTGGGTTGAGGGATTAAGGTATTGGGTTGAGGGATTAGGGTTGAGGGTACATATGGTTGAAGGATTGGGATTAAGAGTCTAATGTATAGGATAGATGGTATCGAGGTTGAGGGTTTAGGGTTTGAGGGTTGAGGATTGAGGGATTAAGGGTTGAGGGTTGATAATTGAGGGTTGGGTGTTTAATGTATAGGGTAGAGGGTAGAGGTTTTAAGGGTTGAGGATTGAGGGTTTAAGGTTGATGGTAGAGGATTGAGGGTATAGGGTTGGGGTATTATGGTTGAGGGTCCAATGTATAGGGTAGAGGGTATAGAGGTTGAGGTATTAGGGTCTAAGGGTTGAGAGATTAGGATAGAGAGTTTACTAAGTGGGTTTAAGGGTTTAAGGGTTGAGGGATTAGGGTTGATGGTAGAGGGTAGAGGATTGAGGGTAGAGGGTAGAGGGTTTAAGGGTTTAGGGTTTAATGGTTGAGGGTTTAGGGTCTAGGATTGAGTGTTTAAGGGTTTATAGGGTCAATGGTAGAAGGTAGAGGGTTTAAGGGTTGAGGGTTTAAGGTTGAGGGTAGAGGATTGAGGCTATAGGGTTGGCGGATTAGGGTTGAGGGTCCAATGTATAGGGTAGAGGGTATAAGGGTTGAGGGATTAAAGTTTAAGGGTTGATGGATTAGGTAGAGAGTTTACTAAGTGGGTTTAAGGGTTTAAGGGTTTAAGGGTTAAGGGTAGAGGTTATAGGTTTGATGGTTTAAGGGTTTAGGGTTTAGTGTTGAGTGTTTAAGGGTTTATAGGGTTGAGGGTTTAGGGGTTGAGGGTTTAAGGTTAAGGGTAGAGGATTGAGGGTATAGGGTTGGGGGATTAGGGTTGAGGGTCCAATGTATAGGGTAGAGGATATAGGGGTTGAGGAATTAGGGTTTAAGGGTTGAGGGATTAGGGTAGAGAGTTTACTAAGTGGGTTTAAGGGTTTAAGGGTTGAGGGTAGAGGGTAGAGGATTGAGGGTAGAGGGTAGAGGGTTTAAGGGTTTAGGGTTTAGGGTTGAGTGTTTATGGGTTTATAGGGTAGAGGGTAGAGGGTTGAAGGTTGAGGGTAGAGGATTGACGGTATAGGGTTGGGGGATTAGGGTTGAGGGTCCAATGTATAGGGTAGATGGTATAGGGGTTGAGGGATTAGGGTTAAGGGATTAGGGTAGAGAGTTTACTAAGTGGGTTTAAGGGTTTAAGGGTTGAGGGTAGAAGGTAGATGATTGAGGGTAGAGGGTAGAGGGTAGAGGGTTTAGGGTTTAAGGTTTGAGGGTTTATGGTTTAGGGATGAATGTTTAAGGGTTTATAAGGTAGAGGGTAGAGGGTAGAGAGTTTAAGTTTGAGGGTAGAGGATTGAGGGTATAGGGTTGGGGGATTAGGGTTGAGGGTCCAATGTATAGGGTAGAGGGTATAGGGGTTGAGGGATTAGGGTTTAAGGGTTGAGGGATTAAGGGTCAAGAGTGTTGAGGGATTAGTGTAGAGAGTTTACTAAGTGGGTTTAAGAGTTTAAGGGTCAAGGGATTAAGGGTCAAGAGGGTTGAGGGATTAGGGTAGAGAGTTTATTAAGTGTGTTTAAGGGTTTAATGGTTAAGGGTAGAGAATTGAGGGTATAGGGTTGGGGGATTAGGGTTGAGGGTCCAATGTAAAGGGTAGAGGGTATAGGGGTTGAGGTTTAATGTATAGGGTAGAGGGTTTAAGAGTTTAGGGTTTAAGGGTTTAGGGTTGAGGGTTGAGGGTAGATGGTTTAAGGGTTGAGTGTTTAGGGTTTAAGAGTGGGAGAGAGATAGGAGTGAGAGAGAGGGATTTGAGAGAGAGAGAGGGGGTAGGAGAGAGAGAGAGAGAGAGTATAAGGGTTGAGGGGAGAGGGAATAGAGATAGGAGTGAGTGGGTGAGAAAGGGAGTAGGAAGGAATATAGAGGTAGAATGATAAGTACTATAAGGTTAAGGTATAGGGTAGGAATAGAATTAGGAGTTTAAGTTGAGGAGTATAAGGAGTTAAGGGTAGAGGAGTAGAGAGATAGAATTATAGTTTAAGGAGTTGAGGGTATAAGGGTTAAGGTAGGAGTAGAGGGAGAGATAGGAGTGAGTGAGGGTATATAAGGGTAGAGGTGCCAGGGGAGAGAGATAGAAGAATTGAGTGAGGGTATAAGGGTAGAGGGTAGAGGGGAGAGAGATAGAATTAGGGTATAAGGGTAGAGGGGAGAGAGATAGAATTAGGGTATATAGGGTATAGACAAAGAGAGAGAAAATAAATCTTTTAAAAAACCAACTTTATCATAACGCGAGCGCATTGTGAAGAAGTAGAGATATGACCATTTTTAGCAAGAAATAATGCGAGCACATTTTGGCTTGCTCTAAAAAAGGTAAAAAACTCAATATACCCGTGATCTCAAGGCCCACATTATGCATATTCTCCTGGTTTTGTGTGTGCTCTGATAAAAAGTAGCTTTTTGATGATGTTGTGAAGTGTACATGCATGTTTTTCACATTCCACCACCTTTTTCATAATCTTTCCACCACATTTGCATGAAATAGCAGAGTTTTCATGTTGAAAGGCATATAATATCAATTCAAGTTTGAATTCTAGTGAAAACTGATATACAATTGAAGTTTGGAGGGGAACAAGATTTTGAAAAAGTCAAATTGTTGAGGAGTTTGAAGAAAGAAGAAGCAAAGGCTACATAATTAGGTAGAACTCCTCCATTTGAAACTCTGGTTTTTTAGGTATGTGAAGTCTTTACACATTTTCTTTCATTCTATTATGGCTTGCTTTCATTTTTGTTATTTTGCATATTCCATGTTGATCATTGTTTTTTTGTCATTATAACCTTAGGTTGTCAATGCATATTTTAAATTACACAATTCTATACACTTGCCAATTACATTTTTAAACCACATCTCTTTGAGGCATTTTGTTATTTAACAATTGACTTACCTTTTGTATGCTTCCACATTTTGTATACACATATATATGACATAAGTTTTAAGGAAGTAAAATAAAACATCAATTCTCAATCCTTTATTATGGATGTGCATACCACTCTCCGAAGCTTTCATTGAGGTATTTTGTCAAATAGTTATACCAAGCAGCTAATTGCCTTCTCTATGCTACCAAATTTTCCATACATGTCTCTAAAAAATTGGAATATACTCCTCCCACAATGATAGATCTTAAAGACTATTTTGGTTTTCATCTCTATTTCTAAATTTACCTCATCACTAAACTTACCTCATCACTTATGTTGTGATATATTTTAAATGTTTCCTTGATTAGTCTACCTACAAGGGATTCTAACCCTTCTCTCCACTGTTACAAGACTCTTTATTCAAGGCTAAGTTAGCAACATGGGGAAAGGAACAACCTATCTTGCAATCATGGCTCAAAATGGAAGCATGGACAAAACATTTGACTTGTCTGACAATAATGTTTTTGTATAAATGTATGCAAAATGTGGTAGCATTGACAAGCTAGTGAGCTTAGCAAGATAGTGAGCTCACTCACTAGCCTACCAATGCAACAGGGTTGAGATGGTAGGGGCAGCGTATGCCTCATAGAAATGGGGTCTCAGTGCAGTGAGACCCCCATTTCTATGAAGCATACTACATCTCAACCCCCCGGGCAGTGAGACCCCCATTCTATGAGGCATATGTTGCCCCTACCTTCTCAACCCTATTGCATTGGCAAGCTAGCTCACTCACTAGCTTTCCAATGCAGTAGGGTTGAGAAGGTAGGGGCAGCGTATGCCTCATAGAAATGGGGTCTCATGGCGATGTACCTTCTCAACCCTATTGCATTAGCAAACTAGCTCACTCACTAGCTTGCCAATGCAGTAGGGTTGAGAAGGTAGGGGCAGCGTATGCCTCATAGAAATGGGATCTCACGGTGATGTAGTGTATTCGTAATGTTGACTAATTTCAAGAGATTTGTTGCACATATCAATGCAGGGAATGTTTATGCAGTTATTATAGATAAAGACAATGAAGAGGGAACAAACTATTACTTGTGTCATTGTGTTGAGGCCAAAAAGAAATTAGAGGCCCCAGTTATAGATGGAGAAAATATCGAATACTCTACAGGCTCAGTTGTTGTTACTGGAATGTGACTTAGAAGGTACCCACATAAAAGTGTTAAACATTGGCTATTTTAGGACTTTGACACGCATTATAAGATTTTTCATTAATCGAACCTTGTCGTGGCATCCAATGTTCATTTGACCAAATATGGGGGTAGACCTTTGAACAAGACCTTGTTGAAGGTCTGTGAGTCTGACCATGAGGCAATACTTGACACAATAAAGAGTAGAGTAGACCCAGATGGTTTGTTGGATTAATTTGTAAGTATGCACATTGGTTCTTATTAATTTATACTTGTATGCACATTAATTTTTTTGATGCCAATGCTATCATATTCTTTTAATTTTCCTATTTGTAAGTAACCTACTAAAATTTGATTGGTGTCCCCTTGCAGAAAATACAGATTTATGAGTCATCCAAGAGAATCTCAGCCAGAAAAGCAATGCAACATCCTTATTTTGATGATCTTAACAAATCTCAATTATGATTTTAAGCCATTACAAAAGCGCGTGTGAAGCTTGGTGAGGGAATTTCAAGTTATTCGTTTGAATTTAACCTTATCATGAGCACTTATGATGTAGACATTATAAGAGCATCTTGAATTTCAAGTTATTCTATTCATGAGAGGTGTTGTGTGCAATAGGTATCTTGGAACTCCCAGTGAAGATGTATGACCAAGAGTGACTAAGTTGAGAGACTAGCATGCCTATCTATAAGTGCCTTCCATCTATTTTCATTTCATTTCCATTTTGGCTGCTCTTTCTTTTTCTTCTTTTACTTTGTGTATTTGTAAGTAAACTACTAAAAATTGATTGGTCTCTCATTGCAGAAAATGCTGATTTATGAGCCATCGAAGAGAATCTCAACCAAAAAATCAATGCAATATCCTTATTTTGATAATCTTGACAAATCTCAATTCTGATTTGAAGCCATTATAAAAGAGTGTGTGAAGCTTAATGAGGGAATCTCAAGTTACTCATTTGAAGTTAACCTCGTAATGAACACCTATGATGTAGAGATTATAAGAGAATCTTGAATGTATGAGTGACATTGTAAAAGATCTATGAGAATGGAGTACTTAAGGCATTGTAATGAGATTTACTCAAATATTGAAATTTGGTGCAAGGGCACCAAGGTTATTGAGCAAATTTGGTTCATGGAAGTCTTAAGTTAGTTTTGTGTTTTAAGCTTTGTAAATTGAATAAGGTCATATTAGACCAATTTATAATGTAATAATTCATGTTAGTTGGTTTTTGGGTCATTTTGGAGTTCATGTTGCATATTTATCAAAATGATGTAAAATTGTAAAAATTGAAAAGTTGTCAATGTGAAAAAAGTGCAAAAAATGTAAACTTGAAGAAGCCAAAGGGTCATGAGCATTCAAAGGGTAGTTAGAGACATTTTAATATGTTGGTTAAGTTTTATATATGTTGGTAACTTGAAGGAAGAGGTTGAAGGTTTTTGTGAAGGAAAAATAATAAAAATCCCCTAATTTATCTTGTAATTATGTGTGTTTCATTGAATTTTTCTGTTGCAGACTATTATACTTGGTCATACAAAAGTATTATATCCTGAAAGATTTTCCAATTGGTAGAGATAGGTGTTAGCTATGTTTTGGCTTTAGAGTGATGGAAATTCATTGAGTTTTAAGAATTTTATTGTCAAATTACTAACTGCGGGTTCGTACAGCCAACCATAAGGGTTTGAAGACTAAAAATGAATAAATGACTCATTCCACCTCTTGTTTCTCTCTATGGCTTGGTGTAATGAGTCCAAAATGGTAGGATTAGATGTATGAATAAGATTTAGGAGTAGGGAAAATGTTTAGGAATGTTTTTGGTTGTTTTCCTAGAGGAAATTAAATTAATTTTGGCTTTAAAATGGAGTTTAGATGTTGGGTTTTTCTGAAATTGTCTTAGAAAAGATTAGGAGATGATTTATTTGGAATGAGTAGGCATATATTGAAGTGTTTGAAGCTTTGGAAGGGCAGGGAAGGTGATTTGAGTGTCTGGGCATGATGCCCTAATTGTCAAATTGTGTATTTGGAGTGAAATTTGATGGTTAGAGGAGGGAAGTTGTAGAAACTCTTGGGGGTTGTAGATTTTAATGAACCTTCAAGTATGTGCAGTCATAACTAAAGGTGTTTGAGGCCTTGGTTGGCTATGTAGAAGATTGGAACAATGTTTTTCAATAAACCCCTTTGGAATGCAATAAAGTGAGGGTTTCATGTTTTGGTGTCATAGGAAGTGATTGTGATAGCAATACAGGGAGGCAATAAACTCACTTCCATAATACAAAAGGATTCCAACCTCCTTCCTTTCCTCAAAACTCAATCTTGGCTTATTTTCAACTTTTCACCTAATCACTCTTGTAGGTCTGTAGACCTATTTTTCCCACCTTAACTCTCAGAATTCCTTAACAAACTTTGCAAAAAACCACCATTTTAGGCACCCATTTAAGCCTTCTTCAACATACATCAAACCCTCATAAAACTCTTTTGGATAAGCTTTCACAAAACAAGCAAACTACGTTGTCCACAAGGCCAATTAGGCCAAATTAACAAAGCAATACCCCTTTATTCTTCCTATCACATGCAAACCACCATTGGAAAATATTAACCAGTTTGAAAAACCACCAATTCATCACTTTTTGGGCTTGATAAGCCCTCTAACATAACCCACCCCAAACCCTCTTCTTTTACAAGTCAGGCAAGGGTTTATTGAAAACCCATACTCCAAACCTTCCCACAACCAACCAAATCCTGAAACACCTTCAAAAAGGTCTACACAAGTTTAAAAGTTCAAGAGATATTGCTTCCCCCAAATATTTTTTCAAACCTTAACACTAAACCACCATTTTCCACTAAAAAATGCACCATTTGACATATAGGGCATCACCTAAAAACCCTCTATTCACCTCTATTGCACACAAAAATTTGAACACATGTTTTATAACCCTAACTAAGCCTTTCCACTGAGTTACAAAAATATACAGTGGGTGGAAGGCTTAAAATGACATTTTAATGCAATCAAAACCCTTAAAACAGGGTATACAAACCAAGCCTTAGTAATTGGCTTCTAAAATGCACAAAATCACTTGAAATCCAACCAAACCAATATTAAAATGGAGTTAAATCTGCTGGTCACTGAATTCCATCCAAAAAATAGCACAATCACCCTGTATGAAACCATGCAGTTCAAGGAAACATCAGATTTTTGGTAAAAATATAGAAAATAGCAAGGAAACAATGAATTTTATTGATCTTCTTCTAAGTACAACATCTCCAACCTCAACCTCAAACCATGTGAGACCTTTTTAAACACAAAGACACCCAACTACCTTTTCCCAACTAACTTTAACCACCAAAGAAACAACTTTTCAAAAATCCAACCGTTGTCATTCAAATTTGTTGTAATTTTGCAACTTACAAATTTGACAATTTTTCCATTTTAACTCTTTATTGCACTATAAACTCCCTAATAACCTAAATGCCACAAAAATGACCTCCCTAGACACTAGAATGGCCTTAACATGGCCTTATTACATCCAAAGACTCAAACTTTCAAAGAAACCAAACTAAGATTCCCCAATTTCATGTCTTGGTCATGGTGAACCTACACCAGATTCTTTGATCAAAAATTGTGGATTTATGCTAGGCATGGTACATTTACACTAGGAATGGTCCTCTTTCACACCCAAACATGCAGAATTACTCTAATCTATCTTCAACTGACTCAATCCCTTAAGGGTCCAAAGTGCAAAAGGACAACAATATTTGATGGGGTATTACTCAGAAACCATGGCGCTTACGAAATCTTTGTTTGAGCCTACAAGATCATGTTGGGCCCCTCTACAATAACATCTCTCAGTTTTTGTTATCTCGGAGTGGTTTTGCCATGGTGTCCAGTTTTCACTTGATGAAAAAAGTATCAAATGCAAGCAGTGCAAAGTTGCAAAGTGGTGCAACTTTCATTCTGCAACTCGTGTGACCAAACGGACTATTTCCAACACATTTGAATAGGTATGTTTACGCTAAAAATGGTTCTCTTTCGCACCCAAACACACATAATCGCTTTGAACTATGTTCAACCGAATCGATCCCCTAAGAGTCCAAAGTGCAAAATGGCTACAAACTTCAGCATATTGTTACTCAGATACCATGATGCTTAGAAACTTCTCGTCTGATCCTATGGGATCATGTTGGGCCCCTCTACAGTAACCTCTCTCATTTTTTTTTTATCTTGAAGGCATTTTCCCATGATGAAAAATTTTTACTTGAGGAAAAAGTTGTCAAATGCAAGTAGTTGAAAGTTGCAAAGTGGTGCAACTTTCGTTCTACAAATCATGTGACCAAACAGACTATTCCAACATGTTTGAATAGGTATGTTTATTCTAGGAATGGTCCTCTTTCACACCCAAACACGTGAAATCGCTCTGAGCTACGTTCAATTGGATCAATCCTTAAGAGTTCAAACTAGTGCAAAATGGTTGCAAACTTTAGCATGTTGTTATTCAGATACCGTGATGCTTAGAAACTTTTTGTATGATCCTATAGGATCGCGTTGGACCCCTCTACAATAACCTCTCTCAATTTTTGCTATCTCAGAGATATTTTCCTGTGGTGGCAAATTTTCACTTGGGGAAAAAGTTGTCAAATGTAAGTAGTTGAAAGTTGCAAAGTGGTGCAAATTTTGTTCTACAACTCGTGTGACTAAGAGGAATATTCCAACACATTCAAATAGGTATGTTTACGCTAGAAATGGCCCTCTTTCGCACCCAAACACGCGGAATCACTCCGAGCTACGTTCAACCGAATCGATCCCTTAAGAGTCTAAAATGCAAAATAGTTGTAAACTTCAACATGTTGTTACTCGGATATCATGATGCTTAAAAATTTCTCATCTGATCCTATGGGATTGCATTGGGTCCCTCTACAATAACCTCTCTCAGTTTTCGCTATCTCAGAGGCATTTTCTTGTGGTGGCAAATTTTCACTTGGGAAAAAAGTTGTCAAATGCAAGTAGTTGAAAGTTGCAAAGTGGTGCAACTTTTGTTTTGTAGCTCATGTGACCAAACAGACTATTCCAATGCATCTGAATAGGTATTTTAATGCTAGACATGGTCCTCTTTTGCACCCAAACACATAGAATCGCTCTGAGCTACGTTCAACCAAATCGATCCCTTAAGGGTCCAAAGTATAAAATGGCTGCAAACTTCAGCATGTTGTTACTCAAATATCGTGACGCTTAGAAATTTCTTGTCTAATCCTATAGGATCACGTTGGGCCCCTCTACAATAACCTCTCTCAATTTTTGCTATCTCAGAGGCATTTTCCCGTGGTGGCAAATTTTCACTTGAGAAAAAAGTTGTCAAATGCAAGTAGTTGAAAGTTGCAAAGTGGTGCAACTTTCGTTCTGCAATTTGTGTGACCAAACAGACTGTTCCAACACATCTGAATAAATATGTTTACACTAAACATGGTCCTCTTTCACACCCAAACATGCAGAATCGCTCTGAGCTATGTTCAACCGAATCGATCCCTTAAGGGTCCAAAGTGCAAAAGGGAAGAAATTTTTGACGGGCTATTACTCAAAAACCATTACACTTACAAACTCTTCATCTAAGCCTACAAGATCGCATTGGGCCCCTCTACAATAACCTCTCTTGGTTTTTGTTATCTCAGATTCTTTTTCCTATGGTGTCCAGTTTTCACTTAATGTAAAAAGTGTCAAATGCAAGCAGTGTAGTGGCTCCTCTATTGAATATTATTGTTGCAGAGTAGTTGCACAACCTATATGACCTAATGGTGACTCCAAATTGATTTGAATTGTTTTTTCAATGTCTTATCTATCATTTTGACTAAGTTTGAGGCGTTCCCATTGGGGTTGTAAAACCTTATTGAGTTTTCCTTGTAGACGGGTTTGAGACTCCAATTTTAGGCCTTCTTGCTCTTGGTAATTGAAGGCCTCCCATTGGGGTTGTAGAATCTTATTGAGTTGAATTTGTGATTGGTAATTGAAGGCCTCCTTGCTCTACATCACTTCTCTCCTGTTGCAATTTTGGGTGGATTATTATTTTCAAAGTATTGGGAATGTTTTGCCTATTTTCTAGTTAGAGTTTCCATTTTAGCAGGCTCGTCTCTTGATATATTTTATACTCATTCTTAATCAATTATCAAGTTAATAATCAATGCATTTATTTATAGTTATTATTTTCTTTTCAATTTGTGCAATTTTGGAATTTGTAACTCTACTAGTATTCCTAGAAATATTGAAGTTGTTTAGCATCAATTAATTAATATTCAAGACAAACTATGAAGGACATCAATGATCAATGCTAGGGCTAACCAATTAATAAGTATACATGTGAATAATTCAAGTGTGTACATGTGATTAAGGGAAGCACAAGTACTCAAAAACACGTAAGCCTTGAAGTACACACACGAATACATAGTATACACAAATTAATACAGAGTATATGCATGAATACAAGTTATACACATGAAAACATGTAAGTCACAAAGTATACATTGGAATACACGTAAGTCACAAAGTATAAACATAAGTTGTAAAGTGTACACTTGAATACACGTAACTCATATCTATTGAACCATGGATTTATAATGCAAATATGGACACCATCGATAAAAAAATATTTATTTATAGTTATTATTACTTTCAAAGTATTGGGAATGTTTTGCCTATTTTCTAGTTAGAAGTTTCCATTTTAGAAGGCTCATCTCTTGATATATTTTATAGTCATTCTTAATCAATTATCAAGTTAATAATTAGTGCATTTATTTATAGTTATTCTTTTATTTTCAATTTGTGCAATTTTGGAATTTGTAACTCTACTAGTATTCCTAGAAATATTGAAGTTGTTTAGCATCAATTAATTAATATTCAAGACAAACCATGAAGGACATCAATGATCAATGCTAGGGCTAACCAATTAATAAGTATACATGTGAATAATTCAAGTGTGTACATGTGATTAAGGGAAGCACAAGTACTAAAAAACACATAAGCCTTGAAGTACACACACGAATACATAGTATACACAAATTAATACAGAGTATATGCATGAATACAAGTTATACACATGAAAACATGTAAGTCACAAAGTATACATTGGAATACATGTAAGTCACAAAGTATACACATAAGTTGTAAAGTGTACACTTGAATACACGTAACTCATATCTATTGAACCATGGATTTATAATGCAAATATGGACACATCGATAAAAAAAGATTTGTATTAACCAAATATCCATGTAGAAATACATCAATATATGTCGATACAAGTATAAAATATAGGTACAAAATAGCCATATAGGCTTATGAGAATACCATATAGGCATACAATGTCAAATATATCAATACAAAATATGTATAAAAATGCCATATAGGCATACAACAAAGAGCTCTGAAATCAAAATTCATCACTCTCCATGCTCTCAAAATAAACTCCTTCCCTTTGCTTGTCGATTAAATGGCGATACGTTTGTCACTCATTTATGCTGCGGTCAAGGAGTGCTCCTGGTGCTCCTCCTAGGGTTTAGTTCTTGGTCAAGTCTTATCTGTTACAATAAGAAGTAAAGACATTAATATATAGAAATTACATTAAAAAAATGATATATTTAACAAAATAATCACTTACCTCCATCTGATGATCACTCTCCACAAGAGAAATATTCAAATGCCCATGCTGAGGCGTGTTGAAGCCCTGTATAAACCATCCAAATATAAATTAAACTACGAATCAATAATGATTTTATTTTTCAGTAACATCTATAACAACAAATGTAAATTGAAATTTAGTAATTTGCCTCATACCTCCCCTATCAGAGCCATCAAGGATACTATAGAAAATGAAACACCAATGTCCATTGTCATCTAAATATTCAAAGGTGTATTCACTTGCAACATCTAAAAATAAAATAACAAGTTATTCAATCATGAAAAACTACAATAGTGATCCACGCCATGACTTATAATGTATGAGATAATGAACAAAATTTTGAATACTTATTAAACTATATATTTTTGACTATCATGCTTACTATTTCCCCTATCCATATCTTGTTTGAAAGCACGTGTTTTTAGGCTTTTACCCATAGCAGCAAGTCGGTGAACCATTTGATAAAATTCTTTCGTATACATGTATAATAACTGTGGTGGCATAGAGAAGGCAATGAATTGTTTAAAAAAATGCATCAAAGAAATGGGGTCTCATGGTGATGGAATGTCATTACAAACAAATGCACGTCATGGCATTCCATCACCCTAAGACCGCATTTCTTTTAGGCATTTTTTCAAACAATTCATTTCCTTCTCTATGGTATTATTGCTTACTATTATGCTTTGATATAAATTTTTCCAAGCATCCATAGTTTGTTGGAAAGAACCTATTTTAGGCTTTTAGCCATAGCAGCAAGGAAGTGAGTAGTTTGATAAAATGCTTTGGTACACATGTATGGAAAATGTGGTATCATAGAAAAGGTGGTGAGTTGTTTGAAGAAATGCCTCGAAGAAATGTGGTCTCATGGTGATGCAATGGCATTCCATCACCATGAGACCGCATTTCTTCGAGGTCCATCACCATGAGACCACATTTCTTTGAGGAATTTTTTCAAACTACTAGCTGCCTTGTCTATGCTATTGCTTACTATTATGATTTGATAGATTTTTTCCAAGCATCCATAGTTTGTTGGAAAGCACCTTTTTTAATCTTTTAACCATACCAGTGAGGAAATGAACTGTTTGATAAAATACTTTGGTAGACATGTATGAAAAATGTGGTAGCATAGAAAAGGTGGTGAGTTGTTTGAAAAAGTACCTCAAAGAAATTGGGTCTCATGGTGATGGGCATCACCATGAGACCGCATTTCTTTGAGGCAATTTTTTCAAACAACTCATTGCCTTGTCTATGCTATTGCTTACTATTGTTCTTTCATATATTCCTTCCAAGCATCCATAGCATAGACAAGGCAGTGAACTATTTGAAAAGATGCCTTAGTAAAAAGTGGTCCCATGGAATTCCATGACAAGAAAATGCAATTGGAAGTTGCTCCTACACTTATTACTTATGCTATGTGAAGTAATTGCATCATTTCTTATGTTGACTTTCTAAACAACTATATTATAGTTGAAATTTTGTCATCTATCAACATCTAGTTATTAGTTATGGAATGTGAAGTAATGCTTTGAGTTTGAAAGATGTGCAATGCAACATAATCAACAATGTGAATATAAACTACGAAAATCTATTAAGTACAATTCATTAGTTAAACTCTTTATTCTATTACTTGCATGTAGGTTTGACTAAATCCACTGGAATTGGGATGTGTTCCCTCGAAACCTCCAATATTAGCCTATTCAACATCCAAAATCACATATTAAAATACCATTCGTAAAACAATGCTATTAACATGTAATAAGTTTATAATTTTTTACTAGTTACATACCTCAACAATAGGTGCAGTACAAAAATAAGCAGGTGTGGGGCCAATGTATCCAGTATCAACACTATGACCCTACAATTTTATTAAAATCATAAAACTAAATTATTAATCTTGCATTTCAAAATCAAAATTTAATAAATTAAATTCAATTAATGTGCTAACTTTTACCTGAGTATTAATGCCATAGGCCACATGCAAAATGTCAACTGCCCTTTCCATCTCCATAGCCGCAGACGGATCCTATGTAGCAGCCTCCTGAGAGCCAGTGAGATCATATGAACAAGTTGCCTTGCAAGATTGACACAAATGGGATCGAAGCCCACCACTCAAAGACTCCCTTGGATAGAACTGTAGAATAGTGCTAGCATGTTGGATGACACTCTGGGTCAAAGAGTTGATGGCCTGCAAAGTCTCTACATCGACACTCTCCTTCGTGACGAAAGGGATGACGATGTGCTCATGAGGCGGCCTAGCAAGAGGTCATCTCCCTTGCCACGTAGGATCCTACTGTGCATCAAGTTTATCTTGAGCCGACCCCCCACCTCTCCCCTGAAAGTCCCTCATATCAAAATAATTTGGGATTTTGTTCAAGATGAATTCAAAGTATAGTTTCCTAAGGAAATACTATGGGACTTCACAATTGTTGCATGGTGGGTCATCAAAAACCATGTACCACCTATCCCAAAAAAAATTCCTACTCTCTTGGTGGTGGCACCAATGAATAGGAAACCTCTTCGCATTGAGGGAGAGATTTGCATTTGACTATGGGTCAGTGAATAATACGCATAAATCACGTTTTGTAATTTTTAAATATTTTACATCTTTATATGATAATTTATCTTGGTAATAAGCCCTAGCCACCTGCCTCCTATCTTGCAAACTAGTTAATTGTTTGTTGATTGAATCTACATGTTTTAATATTTCTTTTAGTGAAGTTCCTAGGGTCATTCTTTCCATGGTTGAACTGTTTGGATCATTCAATCTCCTGATTAAATCCTCAAGTTGTTTTTTATTGTTCTTAATTTCCCTCATTAAGTTTTGTTGAATGCCAAGAGGATGTTGAGGCATTGGTGGAGGAGATTGAGGTTGTGGTTAATTAACGTGAGGATTTTGTTGTTGTTGTTGTTGTGATTGTTCAGGATTTTTTTCCTCTTGTTGTTGTGCTTCTCGAGGATTTTGAGGAGGGTTTGTAGGTTGATTAACATCTCCTACAAATTCAAAAAATAAATATAAAAAACAACCTAAAACTAACAAATTCAAAACAAAAAACAAACAATCCTTACCTCTCACACCTCCTCGTCGATGTGGCGACATCCTTGCGATGAAACAACAACCGTTGATGAAGAATTTTGCAAAATACCTCCTCCCAAAATGCAAGCGTAGAAAATTGAGGTTTTTGCCACGAGTAAGAGAAAAAACACAGTCAAATGCAAGAATGAATTCAATTTTTTTTTTCTTTTAATAGGTCATAACATGAGCGTGTTATAGGTTCGTTGTGGCCAAGCCTCAGGCTCGACACACCAAGCCATAACGTAAGCGTGTTATAATGTGCTCATGTTATGAGTTTTCAAAAAAATTTAAAAAAGTTGGCCACAAATTGGCTACCCATCTTCATGCACCTGCCCATAATACAAATTGAATGTCACATATTTGACATATTTCTTCCAATGAATAGTAATTTTGTCTTACTTAAGTTTTAGAGTAAAGCAAGATAAGCATGTGAATTTTGTTGGCACCCCATTTGATGTGTCTCATTTCTTGTTGTTCTACTCCCATATTGTACATTTGACCCAACATTTATAACTAATTTAAGTGAATTTGAATGGGCATTCCCTTCGTCAACTTTGACTAAGTGTTATTCATGCAAGGGCTTTCAAAGTCATAACTTTTGACTGGGAAGTTTGTTTGGGTTCAAATTTTATAGGGAGATTTGTTATGGGGAGTTGTTTGGATTATTGACATAGTTTGGTTGGTGGCCATTTTGACACTTTTTTAAGGCCAAAATATATATAAACAAAATAAATACATATATAAAATATACATAGATAGATAGATAACTAATATACACATGTATAAAATACAAATAAATAGTATAAAAATACATAAATAAAATATAAGTATAAATAAAATATACATAATATATAAATAAAAATATATATATACATAAATAAAATATAGATAAATATATATAAATAAAATATACATAAATAAAATATACATAGATAAAACACACATAACTAGAATTAGATAGAATATAATTAGATAAAGTACACATAAATAAATATAAATAATATATACATATAACTAAAATACACATAGATATAAATAAAATATGCATATAAAAAGATATAAATGAAATATACACACACACACACACATATATATATATATATAATATAAACATAAATAAAATACACAAATAGATATAATAAAATATACACAACTAAATATAAATAAAATATAATAAGTAGATATAAATAAAATATATATAATACACAAATAAATATAAATAAGATATACACAGATAAAATACATATATATAAATAAAATATATAGATAAAATATAAATAAAATATACACATAAATAAAATAGATAGATATATTCATTTATGTCTATCTATGTATATAAACTGGGATCCTAAAGGCATGAGAGTAAGCACTCTAGGTTTAAGGGAAAAAGAGGAGGAGAAAGATGGTGATGGAAAAGACTAGATGGTGAATTCACGCAAAAGCATGGAGGATCTTCAGGTCGAAGGGAATACATGCTCTTCTAGTAGTAAAGCAAGTCAAGGAGAAAATGTATAGGTGGGAGAGGAAGGCACGAAAGATGAAGAACAAAGGGATAGGCCTAAGAAAAGTAACCAAGAAATGGTCACAACAATGTTGTTGGAGGAAGCATAAATTAATGATGTGAACCCCTTATTGAAGGTGGGAAGTGAACGAGCCAATGAAATCAAAGGATAAAACTGTGGATAAGGCTGAAGAGGTGGTAGAGGTTGTGTTGGAGAGGCTAAGATGGAAGAGGATGTGGCAGAGCTTCTGAAGCTAACAATGGAAAAAAACTTTAGAGGAGGAAGAGGAAGGCGAGCTAATGCTGGAAAATGATGAATTGGTGGACATAGGGGAAGAGAAACCATAGGAAATAGAGAAACTAGGGATTAAGTAGTGTGATCCCAAAAGGAAATCCCCAGATTATGACAAAGAAAAGAAGTTGAGAAGGAAAACCAATTAAGAGAAGCACACCCAAGACGTTGAGGCAAAGGGACATGTGAAAATAACCTAATTACTTAGGTCAGGGAAGGGCATCTCCCTTCTCAGAGAGCCATGAAGATCATTTCATGGAATGTTAGGGGCTTAAACGCCCCTAACAAAAAGCACATGTTACGATGCTTGATGGAGTCATCATAGCCAGTTGTTGTGTTGATTCAAGAATCAAAGTTGTCATAGGGATAAGCGAAACTTTCAGAGTAGGGAAAAATTTGGGGGTGCGGAAGTGGTAGGATCGGAAGGAGCCTCTGGGGGTCTGATTGTGTTTTGGAACCCATAATCAATATATTTGGAGAAGGTGGATATGGACAAGCATTGGATAGCATGAAAGGTAAGAAGTATGCTGTCTAATTTAAATTTCCTTTTAGTAAACGTTTATGGGCCCTCTTCATGCATAGAAAGAGGATGGTATGGGAGCTGGTAGAGAGAGTATGCAATAACTCTCAGATGGAGATATGTATCCTGGGTGGAGATCTCAATGCTATTTTGCACTAACAAGATAAAGGGGAAGGGATAAGAAGGAAGTTGCAGTCTCAAAGTGATTAGAGGATTTTGTGGAAAGAAACATGTTGATGGATGTGCAAAGGTCAAATGCAACATATGCGGGAACAAATAGGAGAAAGAGTTTCAGTAACATAGATGAGCATATAGACATATTCTTTTTCAAAGGAAATTTAGGGACCTTCCCTTTTGCAATAGAAGGAAAAATATTGCCACAATCAAGCTTAGATCATCACCAATAAGTATGGAAAACACAGGGGAGAAAAGGCCAATGAGGTGCCATTTTAAAATTGAAAAGATTTGGATGTGTGATCAAATTTTTTCAACCTCATAAATAATGGTGGGAGGAGGTGAATCCGAGGGGTACAAAAATGTTCAAGGTAGTATCAAAGTTAAAGCTTTTTGTAATTTCCCTTTCTTGGGCAATTGGCAGACGTAGTGGTTAGTCTACCATTTGGTCCTCATAGGCTAACAGGATGGTTAAGGGGACCCTTTCTAAGGGTATTTATAGGGTAATCAGTTAATCATTTGGTTCTACTTCCTAGCTCTATGCATTTTAGAGGTTCTTTGTGCACCTTTTGAGTCATTAGTTGAGCACTTTTTCCTATACTTACTATTTATTGTAAGTCACAAGAGGTCACTGGTATGGTTAGTTGGTAGTATTTCTAATTTGGGCATGAAATAATTATATCTTGGTTCTATCTTGGCGTGATTATGGTCCAACATGTTAAGTATTAATAATGTCAAACAATAAAGTCAAATTAAATTATTTAACTTTATGTGTTATTTAAATATATTAAAAGTGCCTTATAAAATGAGGTGATATAAGCGATTTAAAAGAATACTTTATTACATAAAGTTGGGCACCCAAATTTGAAAGGGGTCATAAGGTGGGAGTTTGAAATTAAATTACATGTATTTTTATGCTAACTTGGGCTTGGGTGTTTGGAGGAGTATAAAATCCATTTCATTTGCTTTTTGGTTTTTATGTTGGAGAATATTTGAAAGAGAAGTTTGTGGGTTGACTTGTTATTCACTTTGTGAGGATGAAAACCCTCATGAAGAACATCATCTACAAGATTGTAAGATATCCCAAGGGTGATTGGTTGATAGCTCCATCTAGGGGTTATACCTGTGCTTCATTTATTCAATTTGCAATTGTGTTTTGGAGATATTATTAGAGGTTATCATCTAGAAGGATTTTTTGTGGTATGTGAAGCATTTGACGAAGGTTTTTGAAGGAGGAAATATGCATTATGAGCTCCCATCAAGCTGTTCGTACAGTTGTAGTAGGTCATACACCTGCAACTAGGCGTGCGATCTTCCAAAGCAAAACACCTAGGGTTAAATGAACTACAATCACTCCATTTGGTGGCATCTAGGGTAGGAGATTTTTTGTGTAGCAATTTCAAGGCATGATAATGAGGTATTGAGGAGTGGCGTCCAAGTTTGTGAGCTTCCAGTTTGTTGGTTATGAATTTTTAGACCTACACCTTTTATATTTTACCAAATGGGTATGATTTCAATATAATTTTGATACTATAATAAAATTTGGGTTCTATATCATTTATGCATTTTCTTAGACTTTTAGCTATTTTGCAATTATTTGTATTTTTGAGTTATTTGCCAAAAACACAAAAAAATTTAAAAAATCATAAAAATAAAAATAAAGAAAACTACAAATAGGGGGACAATACAGTGATATCAAAGTTGGTTTTCCTACTATCCTGTGTTAAAACCATTACATGTGTGAAAAAGAGCAACATTGTAATAGAGTAGGTTAGTGGCATCCCCCACAGGTTCCTGAAGGTGATACCATTTTGGACATTTTGGGTATACACAAGAGTTCATCTAGTGAGAGCGACAATATCACATGTTTAATGGTAGAAAAGGACAAGGAGCGAGTTGGGTCAGTTAGTCCTAATGCTAGAGTAGAGCGGAAGTTTGACACTCTGATGGATATGATGTCGCAACTCCTAGCCAAGATGAATCATAATGTAACTCTGACACAAACAATTCAGCATTGTGAGTCCAGTGGTACCAATGCACAAGTTGATCAGCACTAGGGTGAGAGTTGGAGGACCACTATATCTTTCACACCTAAACCCCTACAACCTACCTTCACACGTAAGGAGGAGACAAGTGTTCCCCAGGTGATGCATGAGCATCATCTCCAAAACAATTTTGATTTTATTTTGGTTCTTTTTTTGGAATTTTTGTTGTGCAGTTTGGGGGAGACCCATGCAACTATGGAAGAGATTTAAAAATTGCAAAGTATAAAAAATATTACCATATACATACATGTGGCTAGGAAAGAAGGAATTAGTTGAAAACAATAACCATTTTCAATTATCAATTGCAGATTTTTAACGTGTGGAAAAAGAGAGAAATTGGCGCATGGGAGTTGATAATTTGGTTGGAAAGGAAAGGTAGTTATTAAATTTTAGTTACCTTTCTATTTTTAGCATGGGAGTTGGTTTTCAATTTCCAAGGAAAAAAAGAAAAGAAAATAAGCATTGATAGGTAGTTGGAGCAGATTGGAATGTGAAGGAGAGGTGGTTGGGTTTGGCGTGGAAGGAAGAAGTTGAGAGATTGGCAAAGGAAGAATTGGCATAGGAAAGAAGCAACAATGTGGGAAGGGTAGAAAGAAGATGGAGAGTGTGAACATAGGAAGAATATGCAACCATCAAGCCTACATATGAAGGCAAGAAGAGGTAGATTTCAAACCTTTTAGTTGTTTTTTTATCTATCTTATATTTGTTGATTTGTCATGGTGTTTGATTGTGGTGCAAACATTGTAAATGAATAAGGAGGAAAATTTTAAATTCTTTTTATTATTCCTACTCACTATTTTGAACCCAACATGTTGATATAAGCATTTGAAATTTGTTGTTGGTTGCATAATTTCCTTTGTGCAAAAGATAGAGGGGTAATATTTGTTGTTATTTTAATTTGTAAGTGTATAATTTCCTCGTATTTCGTCCATAGTGGTGAACTAATAAGTTGGAAAGTAGTAATAAAAAACCCAAGTCAGTTATATGTGTTCTTAGTTTTGCAATCGTTCCATCAAATTTTTAGTATTAGAGTTGTAAGTGACTAGGCAGGGTAGAGTTGGGAAAGATGCCATCAAGGAGAATGCCAAGAGGAGGTGCTAAAAGAGGTATGGACAAAGGGATTCTTGAAATGTTGCAGAATCTCATGGAAAGAATGGAGGCCATGGAGCAGGCGCAAAAGAGAGGATTACCTATGGGAGATATGAGTGACAATGAAGAAGAGGAGCAACTAGCCAAAGAAGAGGTATTTCATGGAGAAGGAGAAGACCTTGATGGAGTTGAAGTAAGGTTGCTGAGAGTAGTACAGACATGGGTGTTGGAGCTAGGCCCAATAGCGAGGTTCCCATTTACTCAGGAAGCCTCAATGGAGAGGAACTCATAGATTGGATCAGTAAGCTTGATAAATATTTTTAATATGAAGAAGTGGATGAGAAGAAACAAGTCAAGTTTGCATGCACACAACTCAAAGGCCACACTGCTATGTGGTGGGATTATGTTTAGTGAGAAAGAAGAAAGAAGAACAAGGAAAATATAACTTCTTGGGATATAATGGTTGCCAAGTTGAAATCCAAGTTCCTTCCTAGAGACTACTAGACTAATATGTTTAAAAGATTACAAAATATTAAGCAGAAAGAGATAAGTGTGAAAGGATATATAAAGGATTTTTACAAGCTTGTGATTCAGTTAGGGCATAGTGAAGAAGATATGGAGAAGGTAGCTAGGTACCTCAATGGATTGTGGTACATTTTGCAAGATGAACTAAGTCTTTTGTCACATAGAACTCTTGAGGAGACATATCAATTTTCCATTATAGAAGAGAAACTTATGAGAAAACAAAATCAACAAGGAAGAGGTAGAGGAAGAGAGAAACACTCTAATAGAGGACAACAACACCATCAAGGTGAAGAATTCAACACTTCTAGTGGACAAGCCAATCCCAAGAGAGGAGGTTTCCAAAACATAGGAGGGAGACCATTTGGTAGAGGAGGTTACCAAGAAAGAGGAAGAGGCTTTCTAGGTGAGTACTTTAAGTGTAACAAGTTTGGTCACAAAAGTTGGAAGTGTTCTGAGTTTACACAAGAAGGCCATAGAAGGCTTGAGAGGAGTAATCAAATTGTGCAAGCAGACTAAGAGAGTTTGGGGTCACCTTCTCATAACCTAGAAGAACTTGAGATAGGAGAGTCTTTTTGTTCAAAAGAGTATAGTTGAAGCCACCAAAGGAGAGTCCAGAACCTGCGCAAAGGTGAGCTTTATTCAAGACCAATTGCAAGGCTAAAGGTAAGTGTTGCAAACTTATTATTGATAGCAATAGCACAAATAATCTTATGTCAATTTAAATGGTGAACAAGCTAGGTATTACTAGAATCAAACATCCTAATCCATATCAAGTTTCTTGGTTACAAAATGTTGGGATTAAGGTGTCTCAACCTTTGCAAGTCCTAGCATTAATGTTGCTATTTAATTATTAATTTTAGCCTACATATTTATTTTATGTCATTCTTGTGATGTCACTTTGTGGGACCTACTTTGGTGAGGTAGCAACTTACATGGCAAGTGACTAGGATGAAATGCATCGTAACTTAGTGGAAATAGGCGTCCCACTTTGTGAACCCCACTATAAGCTATTTTAGTGGAATTTGTCATAAGTTGTAAGAGTTGGACTATGACAACTACTCTAATGGATTATGACAAAACTATGATAAATTGTATGACAGTGTAAGAGTCAAGACTAGTGAATTTGTGGCATGTGTCAGTTGTGCATGTGGTAGGCATATTGCATGTTGAGAGGACTAAAATTTTTCATAGTAGTTTATGACAGATGGGTTGCATGTTGAGATTTTATGATAGTTGAATAAGCAAGTGAAGATATGCGCCTTGCACGTTATCCTTTTTGTATGCATGCATGCAGTGAAGAGGATATTGACATGTGGAATTTCTAAGCGTCCATATTGGTACTCTATAAATATGGGCATTTTCTAGAGGAGTTGTGTGAGGAGAATTTTTAATTACAGGGTTATGATACTAGATTTCTTCCAAAAGAGCAAGATGTAGTCTCCATGTTAAGGTCGGGAGCCTGAAATGTATTGTAACCATATTGTTGCAAATTAATACATTAGTTTGATGCTTTAGAGTGTGGGGTTTTTTACTCAAAAGGGTTTTCCCCACATATCTCGTGTTTTCTTCTCTTTTGTCTATCTTTCTTCTATTCTTCATGTTTCTCATTCTTAAATGTTTATTTACATGTCGTTATGCTACTAAAATTTTCTTAGATCTGGAACTACACCATCTTTCCTCTAAGGGTTAATGCATGAGAATTTAACTATGTTTGTTTCCACTTTATTATATAGTAGTATGTTCTTGTATCAAGATGATTGAAATCTAATTTGTTTAAAGAAACATAAGATACAAAACGTGCATATTGGTTCTCAAAAGGTTTTTTGAGTTCATCATTCCCTTTCATTTGGTATCAGAGCTCAATTCCAAACTTGCATGTCACTTGCATGTGCTTGCATGTGTATGTTTGTAAGTTGCATGTACTTGCATGGACTTACTGTTGGCATATGGCTTAGGGAGATTATTGGTATGGCTTCTAGTGTTGTCATTGATGGCAACTAAAGCCACTATTATGGTCCGCAGATCCGAACTTGCTCATACTAACAAGAAAAGTAGAGAACAATGTGTTATCGACAGAAAACATGATGAACATGGTATCCGATTAGTATGTCAATCTGTATGATTCACCGGATCATCATCTTATGTTGTGGATCCCCAATATAGGTTGTTAAGCATGTATGATACCTTATTGGTAAGTTTTGTGATGTTGCATTAATCCGTGTACGAGTAAAGAGATCTGGTAGAATGATTTTCTTTCTATTTGTTCATTATGGCCAACCTAATCAATGAAGCATGTTGCAAATGTATAAGGGATGATTGTTTAATTATTTCTATATTTGAGAATTTTGTTTTTTGAGTCCTAGCTATGGTTTGGTCGACGTGTGTGGGAAGCTAACATATAGTGTTTGAATTCTTGATAGTGGGTATTTATGTGAGTTCGGGCAATTCATTTTGTGTGCATGAGATATATGAGAGAAGTTGTGAGGCAGAGAAGTTGGGTATGCGAATATCAAAAGTTCAGCTGTGAGAATTTTGCTGGTACAAAAGAGGATTTGGTGACAAAGCAGAAGCAAAGTGCAAAGTCTGACAGAAGGTTTAGAACTTGATTTATGAGCTTCACCGAAACTGAAACCAGGAATTTGTAGATTTCATCTTCTTAGTTCAAAATTTTGTTGTAATCTCTAACATTTTGTAAGGTAGTGAGCCTTCTTGTTTTGAGTAGTGAGCTCTAGGCAGTGTGCCTAAATGCATGTGCATTCCCTTTTCTTCATACTTTTAACAGAGTATATAAATTGTGGATTAATCTCCACTATGGTTTTTCCCTTAATAGGGTTTCCACGTAAAAATATTGGTGTTATGATGCTTTGATTATCTTGTTCATGTGCTTGCATCTTTATTTCTATTTATGTGTTGTTAATGGCTTAAGATCTAGATTTAAAGTTTAAATTTGTGGAACATTGATTCACCCCCCGCTCTCAGTGTTCCTTGAGTCCAGCAATTGGTATTAGAGAAGGTTCCTCTTCGGAAGCTTAATAGCTTGATGTGGATCTTGAAGTACAATGGAATCTGGTGGTCTTCAACAACAACTTATGGTAGCACTTGATGATCTTGATCAGTCTAAAGCAAAAGTCCTAGAGTTAAAAAAAATCTTGTGGATGCTAAAGAATTCATTCAATCATTGAAGGATAAAATCAATGAGTCAAGAGAAAAGAGGAAGGAATTGTGTGATCAGCTGAAATAGAAAGGAAATAAAAGCTTGGAAGATGTTCACCTAAATCAGACCCTAAAAGAAATAACTGAAGAATGTGAAAAGCTTGCTAGGGACAATGCTACTCTAAAGCTTGAGATGGAATATGTGGCGATGAAGTTAACTAAGGAGATTGAAGAAAGAAAGAAGAATGAGGAGAATTTGGCTCAATCCTTGAAAGAGAAATTTGAAGAATGCAGTAGAGTTAATAGTGGATTCATTCAGTTGGAGATTGAACTACAACAATCCATAAGTAATGAACAAGAGCTTGAAAGATAAATAGTTATTATCATAAATGAACTCTCTACTGCAAATGAATACAAGGAGAAGTTTAGGATCAGTTCTGCTAAGCTTGATGAGATGACTAAAGGACAAAAGGATGAAAATGATAAGCGAGGTCTTGGATATGAGAAGGAAGAAAGCTCCAGATATGAACACAAGGATCCCAGACAAAGAAATCAGATAAACAAAGGGAAAAGGTATCCTATAAGACAACCCAATGCTCAGAAGTTTAATGGTTACTACTTTGCTTGTAGTAAATTTGGTCATATGGCTTCTTAGTGTAGAAGAAAAGTAAATTCAAGCAGTCCATCATTTCCTGATCAGTGTTTGAGTTGTAATAAGTTTGAGCATAAGTCAATTGAATATAGAAGTATGGTTGTTAGTATAAGGAGTGTAAAATGCTACACCTGTGGAAGATTTGGACATGTTGCTAACTAGTGAAGATCAAGGGGAAATCAATGGAATGAATGGCCTAGAAAAAGAAATCAGGTGTGTTACAATTGTAACAGATTTGGTCACATTGCAAGATTCTACAGGAACAAGAACATGGATAGAAGAGGTCTGGTATATCAAGAAAGAAATTCACAGAAAAATGACAAAGGAAAAGGAAAAGCGATTGTGGAAGAAATAAGAGATCAAATGAAGAAAACATGGATAAAGAAGAGTGAATCTGATAAGCCCGTACCAGAAGCTGCCTCTGGTAATCCCTTCGGTAATTCCTCTAGAAATTGATCTCAGGCCATCGGCCTAAGGGGAGTATTTCAAATAAAATACTTTGCCCCCTGTCAGTAGTTGGCACTGGAATACAAGAAGCTGTAAGTAGTTGTGCCATCAGCCAACAAATGTATCCGTGATCACTTGTTCTGTAAGTTGAGATCTTGAAGGCCCGTAGATGGATTCTTCTCTTATTGTTTGAGAGAGCAGTGAAATTGAAACTCCTAGGGAAGAGCATTTATTGTGGAAAAAATTTAGGTGTGCAAAGCTATAAATGTATAATTGGAACCCTTATTTGTCACTTTGCATTGAAAAAGAATAATGAAAGATCTTTTGGAGTAGAATTTTGAAGGATTCAAGTTGATTTGATGATGAATTCATCAGGTATTCCATTCACTTGTAGAATTTCTAAATTTCTGCTCAGTAGGAAAACCTTGTTCGGTATGAAAAATGAAGCAAATCAAGGGAATTGTGAGTTTGGATGAATATAGTAGCAGGAAGATCAGGGATGTAAGAGATATGTTGCTTACCAATGAATTGAAGTGGCTCGAAGGAGGGAAACATAGGAGTTTGGACATTTGGAATGAATTTCCTTATTTTGACAACACAGAAGTGGTTAGGTTCATCTTGAGCAGATTGAATGAAGATACTCTAAATTTGGACAAACCCTATCTTATTTTGAAGGAAGTGATTAGAAATTTAATTGGGTTATGCAATGTTGGAGATATTTCAAAGAAGAAGTTGATTTGAAATAAGGAAGTCGAAACCCTAACTGGTGTAACATGAGATCAGAGGGCTCTAGTAATTTTGACGATCAAAGATCCATTGACAAGGTTCATTGCATATGAAATTTCATACAAAAAATTTGTCAGAAACCAGGAAGGATCAACCTTTGCAGGCGTAGTTTACATTTCGCATAAGATGATAATAGAGGACCAAGACTTTGACCTGTGTAGTTTGCTGAAAGTTCAACTGATGGAGAACATGCAATTGACAATGGATATAGATATTTGATCATATGTGTCATGATATATTTTCTAAATTGCTTGCCGCGGAATGATAATGTTGTATGGAAGGAGAGTGAACCAGTTTGTAAGCAAATTTTCAAGCATTTCAATACTCTAGAAAATTGTGAGCAAGTTTATGCAAATTTCTTCAAAGAGTTGTTAGGAAAATTTGGAGTAGTTGGTATTTCTCTTCTAGTAAAAATAACTGAAGTTGGATTGTCTTCTGGTAAGATGGAGAGGAAGCAAAAAAGAGCAATAGAGTTTACTGATGATACTCCTCCAGTACTCAAGTCACCTAAAACTGAAGGAAAAGGAAAAAAAAAGATAATTGTGGACATACTTGATGAAGACCCTGATGAATACACCCCAAGAGATGAACCGGAATCAGTTGAACCAGATGTAATAATAGCATAAGGAAGTGGTGAAGAAGGTGCTTTACTCAAAGAAAAGATATTGCAGATTGTTCAGGAGGAAGATGGAATGCAAAAGATTGTTGACATATAGTTAGATGGACCCTCATATGAGCAGGATACAATTAAGAGTACACTAGGAAAATACTTTGTGCAGAACAACATTGAATTGGAAAGTTTGCAAAATGTATTCCCTGAAGAGTTGATTGAGTGTATTAAGGAAGTTGTGTCCTTTGACTCTCAGGATAAGAAAGAGGAGGAAATAATCCTACACTTGAAAGTGAATTGAATAAAATTGGCCATGACTACAACATGGTTCAGGACCAGGATGGAGCAATAAAGAACAAAATTCATGAGTTGTAGGTTGAGCATACAAAAATTCACTTTGCTAGAAACACTCTTATGGACACCTTCTAGAAAGTAAAGGATCAAACTGAATGCAAATTGGAACAACTGATTGAAGTTCTGAGGAAAGGAGAGAAGTTGGAAGAAGCAATTACAATTTCAGAATCCCTCATTTAGATCATTAACCGAACATCAGAAAATAATAGCCTGATAATAATTATTGGGATTGTTGTAGATGCTTGGAAGAAATTCCTTCCGGAGATGAAAAATAAGTATAAAATAATTTTTTGATTTGTGCAATAGCTGTAGTTTACCAAATTTTGATCAAATTTCTATTTAGCAAAGGGAGAGAGAGAGAGCAATAAAATTTTGTTTTAGCAAATAAAAAGGAAGAAGTGCAGTAAGAATACTAGAAAAAGGGGAGAAAAAGCAGTAAAGTTTTGTTATTGATGTCAAAGGGGGAGAGAATGCAGTGAAAAATGCCTTGAAATCCTAAGGGGGAGTAGTGTTTTGAAATTTTGGAGTTTGGCAATGTACCTTTGGTTTTAACACAATCATTTTTCACTAAGTGTTACCATCAATGCCAAAGGGGGAGATTGTTGGCATATGGATCGGGGAGATTATTGGTATGGCTTCTAGTGTTGTCATTGATGGCAACTGAAGTCACTATTGTGGTCCGCAGATCTGAACTTGCTCATACCGGCAAGAAAAGTAGAGAACAGTGTGTTATCGATAGAAAGCATGATGAACAGGGTATCCAGTTAGTATGTCAATCCGTATGATTCACCGGATCATCATCTTGTGTTGTGGATCCCCAAGACAGGTTGTTAAGAATGTATGGTACCTTATTCATAAGTTTTGTGATGTTCCATTAGTATGTGTATGAGTAAAGAGATCTGACAATGATTTTATGTCTATTTGTTCATTATGGTCGACCTAATCAATGAAGCATGTTGCAAATGTATAAGGGATGATTGTTTAATTGTTTATATGTTTGAGAATTTTGTTTTGGGTCCTAGCTATGGTTTGACCAACGTGTGTGGGCATGCATCAAAATTATTTATGATTTGAAGCCGACATGTAGAGAATATTATATTTTGTGTGAAGTTGACATGTAGTGTTTGAATTCTTGATAGCGGGTATTTATGTGATTTCAGCAATTCATTTTGTGTGCATGAGATATATGAGAGCAGTTATAGGGAAGAGAAGTTGGGTATGCGAATATCGAAAGTTCAACTATGAGAATTTTACTGGTACAAAAGAGGATTTGGTGACAAAGCAGAAGCGAAGTGCAGAGTCTAACAGAAGGTTTAGAACTTGATTTATGAGCTTCACCAAAACTGAAACCAAGAATTTGTAGATGCCATCTTCTCAGTTCAAACTTTTGTTGTAATCTCTAACATTTTGTAAGGCAGTGAGCCTTCCTTGTTTTGAGTAGTGAGCTCTAGGCAGTGTATCTGAATGCATGTGCATTCCCTTTTCTTCATACTTTTAATATAGTATATAAATTGTGGATTAATCTCCATCGTGGTTTTTCCCTTAACAAGGTTTCCATGTAAAAATATTGGTGTTATGGTGCTTTTATTATCTTGTTCATGTGCTTGCATCTTTATTTTTGTTTATGTGTTGTTAACGGCTTAAGATCTGGATTGAAAGTTTAAATTTGTGGAACATTGATTCACCCCCCCTCTCAGTGTTCCTTGAGTCCAACACTTACATGTCACTTACATGTGCTCACATGGTGATGCATGTGGTGTTTGGGGTTCTAGTTATTTCTTCTATTATGATTCCTTAGCCTGACAAGCTTGAGGGAATTTGTTTTGAAGGAAATGGCAGATTATTAATCCTTGTTTGAGTGGAAGTTTTACAGTTGATCTTATTTTCTGGAAATAACAGGCATTATGAATAATGGAAAAGATAGAGTTTTTTATGGAGTTGATCATGTGGTTATATTTAAAATTTTGTTGATCTGAAGCTCCTAATTTGACGTTTGAATAACCCTTATGCATAGTGGTTATTTTTCATTATGTGGTTGTGTGCAACAAAGTTTTCATATTGGGTGTCTGAGATGGACTCTCTGGTCATATGAAGAGACTTGTGTTGTTATGACTTCAGTTTGGTGTGCCTATGTTGGGTGTTTTTTTTAATTCTTGACATTGGAAGGCATTGTTTCAATAACCCCGAATGCATGTGGGCTATGGACTTGATCATTGGATGATCTGGAAGCTTTTGAAATAGCTTGATTCTCACTTAGATGCATGTAAATGGTGGTTGTGGAGTTGACCTACAAATGGGCCTGAAGTTCCTAGACCTCTTCTTCTTTTGGTTGGTTGTACTTGCATGTCTTAGTTTCACGTTGGTTGGATCTAAGGGTTTTATTGTTTTTCCATTAAAAATCTATGGTTATGCATATTTGTGATATTCCATTGTTCTGGTTTAACTATAATGGTGGTTTACAAATTTGTGGGTCTTCCAAATGATAAGTGGGTATGGATTTGCATGTGTTACAAAACACAGTGGTTTTGTAGGTTTTATATGGTTAATCAAAACTTGTGGTTTTGCAAATCTACAAATGGAGTATTTTTTAGATTATGTTTTTTGGATGTAAGATAGTTGCAAGTTTGCATGTATGCTTCATGCATGTTTTGAGGAGGGTTGCAGTTTTCTTGTTGAGGAAATGTTGGTTCTTTGTGGGTTAGTATTGCTTCTAGTTTTGATTGTGTAGAATTTTTTGCATCAACGTTTCGGATCACACTCTGTGGTTCATCATTAGGATGAAAGAGAGCAAGAGGAGAAAAATGAATAATTGCAGACTTAGAGCAGATAAAAAGGAGAGAGGGAGAAGGGGAGGGGCACATAGATCAAGGGTCCAAATAAAGAAAACACTAAAAATACACAATCAAAAAGAGAGAAAAGAAAAGAACAAAATAAATGGACCTAAACTTTAAAAAAGGGCCACAAAATTTTTAGAAAAGGCCTAAGAGAATCTAAAACAACATGAGAAAGAGAAAAAATAAAATAAAAATAAATTAATTTTGAACAAAGAACAAAGCAAAGAGAAGTCACAAGAAATAAATAAAGAAATACATAAAGAATTAAAAAAAAAACAAAAATTTAAAGAATAATAATAAAAATATAAACAAAGGAATAAAGAAACAAATAAATAAAAAGAAAAATAAATAAATAAAGAAAAGAAATAAATAAAGATAAAAAGAAACACGGGAAGAAAAGACAAACAAGAACCTAAAAATTAAAGATAGAACTAAAAATATGCAAACAATAAAATATAAAGAACAAGGAATAAATGCAAATACACACAAAAAAGAAAAATAAAAACCACACAAAGTGTGTATATATATATTACAAAGCACACAAAGAAAATAAATAAAACACAAAAATGAAAAAAAAAAAATCACACTAAGAAAATGAAAATATAACACAAAGATATATATATATATATATATATATATATATATATATATATATATATATATATATATATATATATATATAAAAATAAATGAAAAAGAAAGGGAAAAAAGACAAATAATTATGAATAAAAATAAAAATACAAAGATAAAAGATAACAATAGAGGCAAACACTAAATAAAGAAAAAATAGGAATATAAAAATAAAAAGAAAACTAGAAAAAAATCAAAAAGGAAAGAAAACGAATAACAAGAAGAAGACAACAAAAGACGACAAGACCAAAAAGGAAAGAAAACGGATAACAAGAAGAAGACAAAAAAAGAAGGCAAGAGAAAACAAAAACAAGGAAGAAAGGGGAGAGAGAAGCCACACAAACCCAAGAAAAGGAGGACCACATGACGAGGAGACCAAAAACGAGGCAAAAAAAGGGGGGGAGCAAAGGAGGGGGGAAAGGACAAAAAAAGGAGAAAGAACAAGGAAACGAGGACCCAAAGAAGAGACAAGGAGAATGACCAGGCTAGGAATGAGCATGATTACGAAGGTTGGATAACAAGGGCTGCTAAGTTGAACTAAGACTCCAACCCTCATCACGATTGAGGTTAGAAGGGTAGTTACTAATGTGAATGGCTTCCTTAAGCTTCCTTCTGAAAAAATCATCCTCTTTACACAAGACTTGAGTGTTTTCTAAACAAATATGGTGCTTAGTTGAAGAAGAGTGGTTTGCAAGTATGGATTTGAAAACCCGGTCATGTTTGATATTTGCACTATGCTCTTTAATTCTTGTGCCAAAGGAACGACTTGTTTCCCCAATGTAAGCGATTCCACAAGAACAAGCCACCTTATACACTCCAGAATTGAGCAAAATGTCCCTAGAGTCCTTGAGGGAGGGGAGCCTATGCTTCACAGTGGAACAAGGTTTGAAAGCACAACAAAGCCCTTGCTTAAGATGGATCTTGCAGATTTTTTGGGAAAGGCCTTCAACATAGGGAAAAGAAGCACTAGGGAGGAACTTAGGATTGGAGGTTACAAAATTAGAGAACTTTTCTTTGGCATGGCTTAAGGCTTTCAAGGTCTGCTTGTTTTTATATCCATTTATGATGAAGACTTGGCACAGATGGGCCAATTCTTGGTTCAAGTATTCTTCATCGTAGATCCAAAATGCTCTCAAGGAAAGGGTTTTGAGGATGCCACCTTTTTGACAAGGGTGGTGATGAGAGGAAGAAAGGAGGTAGAGGTTGGTGTGGGTATCCTTGCATAAAACTCGAGGACCTAGGGAGCCATCAAATTTTTTGATGAGCAAGATATCAAGGAAAGGGAGTTGGCCTTTAGATTCAATCTCCTTGGTGAAGGAGATGCAATGGACCAAGCTATTGAGGTAAGTGTGGAATTCCTTTAAACTATCGAGACCATGGGGCCAACAGACATTTGTGTCATCCACATAACACTTCCACCATTTGGACCCTCAAATAACAAGAAGAAGACAACAAAAGAAGGAAAGAGAAAACAAAAATGAGGAAGAAAGGGGAGAGAGAAGCCACACAAACCCAAGAAAAGGAGAACCACACGATGAGGGTACCAAAAACGAGGTGAAAAAAGGGGGGGAACAAAGGAGGAGGGGGAAAGGATGAAACAAGGAGAAAGAACAAGGAAACAAGGGCCCAAAGAAGAGACAAGGAGAACGACCAGGCTAGGAATGAGCATGATTACAAAGTTTGGATAACAAGGGCTGCCAAGCTGAACTAAGACTACAACCCTCATCATGGTTGAGGTTAGAAGGGTAGTTGCTAATGTGAATGGATTCCTTAAGCTTCCTTCTGAAAATTTATCCTCTTTACACAAGACTTGAGTGTTTTCTAAACATATATGGTGCTTAGTTGAAGAAGAGTGGTCTGCAAGTGTGGATTTGAAAACCCAGTCATGTTTGATATCCGCACTATTCTCTTTAATTCTTGTGCCAAAGGAAAGACTTGTTTCCCTAATGTAAGGGATGCCACAAGAACAAGCCACCTTATACACTCCAGACTCGAGCAAAATGTCCCTAGAGTCCTTGAGGGAGGGGGGCCTATGCTTCACAGTGGAACAAGGTTTGAAAGCACGGTGAAGCCCTTGCTTAAGAAGGATCTTGGAGATATTTTGGGAAAGACCTTCAACATAGGGAAGAGAAGCACCAGGGAGGAACTTAGGATAAGAGGTTATAGAATTAGAGAAGAACTTTTCTTTGGCATGGCTAAAGGATTTCCGGATCTACTTGTTTTTATATCCATTTAGGATGAAGACTTGGCATAGATGGTCCAATTCTTGGTTAAAGTATTCTTCATCACAGATTTGAAATGCTCTCAAGGCAAGGGTTTTGAGGATGCCACTTTTTTGACAAGGTTGGTGATGAGAGGAAGAAAGGAGGTAGAGTTCGGTGTGGGTAGTCTTGTGAAAAACTCGATGACCTAGGGAGCCATCGAATGTTTTGATGAGCAAGATATCAAGGAAAGGGAGTTGGCCTTCAGATTCAATCTCCTTGGTGAAGGAGATGAGATGGACCAAGCTATTGAGGTGTGTGGAATTCCTCTAAATTGTCGAGACCATGGGACCAATAGACATTCGTGTCATCCACATAATGCTTCCACCATTTGGACCCTCAAATAACAAGAAGAAGACAACAAAAAAAGGCAAGACCAAAAAGGAAAGAAAACAAATAACAAGAAGAAGACAACAAAAGAAGGCAAGACAAAACAAAAATGAGGAAGAAAGGGGAGAGAGAATCCACACAGACCCAAGAAAAGGAGGACCACACGATGAGGGGACCAAAAATGAGGCAAAAAAAGGGGGGGAACAAAGGAGGGGGGAAAGGACAAAACAAGGAGAAAGAAAAAGGAAACGAGGGCCCAAAGAAGAGACAAGGAGAATGACCGAGCTAGGAATGAGCATGATTATGAAGGTTGGATAACAAGGTCTGTCAAGCTGAACTAAGACTCCTTTCCCCCCTCCTTTCTAAAAAAATATGGTTCTTAGTTGAAGAAGAGTGGTCTGCAAGTGTGGATTTGAAAACCCGGTCATGTTTGATATCCACACTATGCTCTTTAGTTCTTGTGCCAAAGGAACGACCTGTTTCCCCAATGTAAGGGATGCCACAAGAACAAGCCACCTTATACACTCCAGACTTGAGAAAAATGTCCCTAGAGTCCTTGAGGGAGGGGAGCCTTTGCTTCACAATGGAACACAGTTTGAAAGCACAGTGAAGCCCTTGGTGAAATTGCGTCTTTAGTTGAGCTTTACCTGAAATCCACCTTCTTCTCTTTCCAAGGTGTCATCTATGAGCAGGTTGATGGTGTGGCCATGGGTTCTCCTCTCTCTCTGGTCATTTCTAACCTCTACATGGAGCATTTTGAAGAATCTACCCTTTCCTCCTACCCCTTCAAGCCAAAATGGTGGAAGCGTTATGTGGATGACACAAATGTCTGTTGGCCCCATGGTCTCAAAAATTTAGAGGAATTCCACACTTACCTCAATAGCTTGGTCCATTACATCTCCTTCACCAAGGAGATTGAATTTGAAGGCCAACTCCCTTTCCTTGATATCTTGCTCATCAAAAAATTCGATGGCTCCCTAGGTCGTCGAGTTTTTCGTAAGGCTACCCACACTGACCTCTACCTCCTTTCTTCCTCTTATCACCACCCTTGTCAAAAAAGCGGCATCCTCAAAACCCTTTCCTTAAGATCATTTCGGATTTGCGATGAAGAATACTTTAACCAATAGATGTAAACAAGGGGGGAACAAAGGAGGGGGGAAAGGACGAGATGCAATGGACCAAGCTATATAGATGTACATCTATATATATAAAAACATATATATCAAGTTTTAAAATCTATGGTTATGCATATTTGTGATATTCCATTGTTTTGGTTTAATTCGATGGTGGTTTACAGACTTAAAAACTATCGAGACCACAAGTCTGTAAACCACCATAATAGTTAAACCAGAACAATGGAATATCAAAAATATGCATAACCATAGATTTTAAAACTTGATATATATGTTTATACATATAGATGTACATGTATATAGCTTGGTCCATTGCATCTCGTCCTTTCCCCCCTCCTTTGTTCCCCCCCTTTTTAACATCTATTGGTTCAAGTATTCTTCATTGTAGATTCAAAATGCTCTCAAGGCAAGGGTTTTGAGGATGCCACTTTTTTGACAAGGGTGGTGATGAGAGGAAGAAAGGAGGTAGAGGTTGGTGTGGGTAACCTTGTGAAAAACTGGACGACCTAGGGAGCCATCAAATTTTTTGATGAGCAAGATATCAAGGAAAGGGAGTTGGCCTTCAGGTTCAATCTCCTTGGTGAAGGAGATGCAATGGACCAAGCTATTGAGGTAAGTGTGGAATTCCTTTAAACTGTCAAGACCATGGGGCCAACAGAAATTTGTGTCATCCACATAACACTTCCACCATTTGGACCTTCAAATAACAAGAAGAAGACAACAAAAGAAGGCAAGAGAAAACAAAAATGAGGAAGAAAGGGGAGAGAGAAGCCACACAGACCCAAGAAAAGGAGGACCACACAATGAGGAGACCAAAAACGAAGCAAAAAAAGGGAGGAAACAAAGAAGGAGGGGGGAAAGGAATCTTAGTTCAGCTTGGCAGCCCTTGTTATCTACCCTTTGTAATCATGCTCATTCCTAGTCTAGTCATTCTCCTTGTCTCTTCTTTGGGCCCTAGTTTCCTTGTTCTTCCTCCTTGTTTTGTCCTTCTTTCTCTTCTTCTTGTTATTCGTTTTATTTCCTTTTTGATATTTCCTTCTTTTGTTGTCTTCTTCTTGTTATTCATTTTATTTCCTTTTTGGTCTTGCCTTATTTTGTTGTCTTCTTCTTGTTATTCGAGGGTCCATATATGTACATCAATAGCCTTGCAAAAAACTTGACGACCTAGGGAGCCATCGAATCTGCCCTTTCCTCCTACCCCCTCAAGCCAAAAGAGAAAAGAAAAGAAAAAACTTAAAGAACAAAATAAATGGACCAAAACTTTAAAAAAGGGCCACAATTTTTTTTAAAAAGGCCTAAGATTTTTTGAAATCTTCCCTTTAATTTTGCATATATATCGAGACCATGGGGCCAACAAATGTATATGTGTGTGTGTGTGTGTGTGTGTGTACATCTATATATATATATGTATAGATGTATATATATATTCTTTGTGTTATATTTTCATTTTCTTAGTGTGGTTTTTATTTTTCATTTTTGTGTATATTTGTATTTATTCCTTGTCTTTATATTTTATTGTTTGCATATTTTTAGTTCTATCTTTAATTTTTAGGTTTTTGTTTGTCTTTTCTTCTCGTGTTTCTTTTTATCTTTGTTTATTTCTTCAAATATGCATAACCATGTGAAAATTAGCAACTACCCTTCTAACCTCAACCATGATGAGGGTTGGTGTCTTAGTTCAGCTTGGCAGCCCTTGTTATCCAACCTTTGTAATCATGCTCATTCCTAGCCTAGTCGTTCTCCTTGTCTCTTCTTTGGCCCCTCATTTCCTTGTTCTTTCTCCTTGTTTCGTCCTTTTCACCCTCCTTTGTTCCCCCCCTTTTTTCACCTCATTTTTGGTCCCCTCGTCGTGTGGTCCTCCTTTTCTTGGGTCTATGTGGCTTCTCTCTCCCCTTTCTTCCTTGTTTTTGTTTTCTCTTGCCTTATTTTGTTGTCTTCTTCTTGTTATTCATCTTCTTTCTTTTTTGATCTTGCCTTCTTTTGTTGTCTTCTTCTTATTATTCGTTTTCTTTCCTTTTTTATTTTTTTCTTGTTTTCTTGTTTTTATTTTTATATTCCTATTTTTTCTTTATTTAGTGTTTGCCTCTATTGTTATCTTTTATCTTTGTATTTTTATTTTTATTCATATTTATTTGTCTTTTTTTCCTTTCTTTTTTATTTATTCTAGCCTTTTTCTTTTAGTTTTTATTTTGTTTATATATATATATATTCTTTGTGTTATATTTTCATTTTCTTAGTGTGGTTTTTTAGTTTTTCCTTTTTGTGTTTTATTTATTTTCTTTGTGTGCTTTGTAATATATATATATATATATATATATATATATATATATATATATATATATATATATTGTGTGGTTTTTATTTTTCGTTTTTGTGTGTATTTGTATTTATTCCTTGTCAATATATTTTATTATTTGCATATTTTTAGTTCTATCTTTAATTTTTAGGTTTTTATTTGTCTTTCTTGTGACTTCTCTTTGCTTTGTTCTTTGTTCAAAATTAATTTATTTTTATTTTCTTTTTTCTCTTCCTCATGTTTTTTTAGATTTTCTTAGGCCTTTTTAAAAAAATTTGTGGCCCTTTTTTAAAGTTTTGGTCCATTTATTTTGTTCTTTAAGTTTTTTTTTTCTTTTCTCTCTTTTTGATTGTTTATTTTTAGTGTTTTCTTTATTTGGACCCTCGATCTGTGTGCCCCTCCCCTTCTCCCTCTCTCCTTTTTGTCTACTCTAAGTCTGCAATTATTCATTTTTCTCCTCTTGCTCTCTTTCATCCTGATGATGGATCACAGAGTGTGATCTAAAACGTTGATGCAAAAAATTCTACACAATCAAAACTAGAAGCAATACTAATTTACAATATGGATTGTGGAAACTTGATATCTTTAATCTTTGTGGGTTGTAAAGTTGAGATATTTTATATTTTATACGCTTCTGGACAACCTATTTCCTCTAAAGGTTTTAAAGTTTTTCCTATTTTCCAAAAAACTGCAGCTTCCTGTAGATCTTGATTATTCATTAATTCAGATGAAATATGTGTGATCTATTATTCTAAATGTTTAAGTGGATTTAGATTTACATGGAGATGGGTTTTTATAGGTTTTACATGTTAACAAAAAATCTATGTTTTTTAGATCTGTGGAGAATATTGTGTTTAGATTCTTAGAGTTTTCTGGATGAAAAAAATGTAGGAATGCTTGTTTAGTTCCTTGACTATGGTATTCAATTGTGGATTTGTTTGAAAAATCGGGTCTGGTGGTGATCTGGTGTTTGAGTCTTAAAATCTACATGTTATCTTCTTTGATATCCTAGTTTTTCATGTTACTAATGTGATGATGAGTTTGCATGCTTCAGTGTTTGGGATCTACGGGTCATGCAGTTGTATGGTTTGATCACCCATTTAGTTGTAGTGGGATGAATCAAATGTGGGTTGTCTATATCCATGAGATTATTTTAGTGTTGGTGTAGATTTCATCAGTTGACCTTGTTTGTGGTCATTTGTGCATTAGGATGAGAGGATGGTATTGAGTACTTGGATAGTCACCTATGGAAACCTGTAGCATGTTGTTTATCTTCTTGGCTTGGAGATCTTGGTTTCACTTGTATGTTACTTACATTGTAGTTGAGTGTGTGTAGACCTGGATGATCTTCATGGAGGAGATGACAATCATGATGCCGTGTGTAGCTCAATATCACAGTTCAATGGGAGTTGTTGGCAATGATGTGGATTCGTCACTTGGTGATGGATAATCTTCTTGAGTGTTCCAAATGTTAATAGGAGGAGCTCTTAGATCCTATTGCTGCAAAAGGTTTCTTTTGCATTTTCATGGACACTATTTGGAGATGGTTATGTTCATGTGATTGGAGATGTGGTTTCTTGGTTTAGAGTATTTTGATATTATGTCATGATTTAATCTTGATACTAGTTTAGAGTTTTGACATGGGATATGTTCTCTTGATACTAGGATGTATGCATTGGTGCATGAGATCTCCTAAGGGGGGCAGTAAGATCATGATGCCATGATAAGTTCCTGATTCAAATGATTGGAGCTTTGACAGTGGTTTGGTGATTCTTTGTGTTTTGGGTGCATTGGTCATATGCTTGAGAACTTCATGATAGTGTTGTGATGCATTTGGAGTTTGAAGTGAGATGATTATTTGCTAGTTCTCATGGATACATGGAGAATGAGGCGAGGTTGTATTTCTCTTGATATGAGAGAAGTTTTGTTGAGATGGTTACTCTTGATGAGATTTCAATAGAAATTATGAGGAGCCTACACCTTGGTTGGACATGAGTTCAACAAAGACCAATGAGGAGATTTCTCTTGGAGAAGTCATGATGGATTGCATATCTTGGAGGATCATTCTCATTCCCCACTCTTGGTCTACTTAGTGGCTTATCACTTGAGAGGTATTTCCCATTGTTTCTCTCAAGTGCTTTATACTTTCTTTCATAGACATGGATCTTGAGCTATTTTTTTATGGTTTTGGAGGATTCAAATTGAGAGATGAATAGCATGGTTATCTCCTTAGGTTTTCATTTTCATTTATGATGATCATAGGGGATGGTAGTGGGCTAATTTATTGAGATGGGAAATGCAGTAGTTTGATCTTCCTTTTTTAGAGAGAGGCTTACATCCATTTTGGTGACATGAGATTTATATGTTGTGTTTGATCTAATGAGATTGGATGTTTGGGTGTTGTTGAGGCTTCTTTGGGGTTGTGAAGGTGATATTACTTGCAACAACTTGGCACTTTGAGGTGTTGGAAAAAGGACATGACTGGGATATGATTTACAAGTCTTCTCTTTGTTCTATGGCTTCTTCCGGGAGGTTTATGCTCACATGGTTCAGTGTGGTGGACTTGGGAGAATTATGGTGACATGTTTATCAGAGTATGCAATGATTTATGTTGCATGTGTAGATCATTGTCATTGTTCTTTGTTACTACATGATTTAAATATTAGCCACACTTTAGTATAAGTGTTGATTGCTATGCTTGATATGCCATGATGTATTTTCAGATTTGAAATTACCTATGCAGTGGGAGTTTTTGGATGTGTATGTTCTTCATTGATAGGTTTGACACATGGAGCTTGTGATTGTAGTTTATGGGTTGGATATGTTGTTGGAATAAGTTCTATTAATGTTTTGGATATGTTGTAGTATGGTAGATTGGATGGATTAGCATTTGTTGTGGTGTTATTTCTAGTCTCGTGGGTTTATCAATTGGATGAGGGTAACCTATTTTGGTTGTTTTTCTAGCTATTGGTTTATCTTGTTCTCTGGAGGATTCTTTGGCTGCAATATTGTGTTCTAGTAGCCTACAACCTTTGTTATCACTTGGATTTGATGCTCATTCTCTTTGGATCATTGCATATACACCTTGGATTGTTCCTTTTCTTCCATAGGTGCCAACATGTTTGAGGATGACAAGAGTTCTTTCTTGATATGGTGGACATCTTAGATGTTGCTACAAGTATCTTTTTAGTGCACGAGAGCATGTTGGAGGTTCATGTGGTTTCATGGTTGGTTGTGGTGATGTTGTTTGGCCCCTAATAGTTAAAATCATGTTTGACTTTTGGCTCTTGAAAGGTCTTTGACAAGTGGGAGAATGTTGGGATTAAGGTGTCTCAAACTTTGCAAGTCCTAGCATTAATGTTGTTATTTAAATATTTATTTTAGCCTACATATTTATTTTATGTCATTCTTGTGATGTCACTTTGTGGGACCTACTTTGGTGAGGTGGAAACTTAATGGCAAGTGACTAGGATGTAATGCATCCTAAATTAGTGGAAATAGGTGTCCCACTTTGTGGACCCCACTATAAGCTATTTTAGTGGAATTTTTCATAAGTTGTAAGAGTTGGACTATGATAGTTGCTATGACAGATTATGACAAAACTATGATAAATTGTATGACAGTGTAAAAGTCAAGACTAGTGAATTTGTGGTAGGTGTCAGTCATGCACGTGGTAGGAATATTACATGTTGAGAGGACTAAAATTTATCATAGTAATTTATTACAGATGGGTTGCATGTTGAGATTTTATGATAGTTGCATAAGCAGGTGAAGATAGGTGCCTTGCACATTATCCTTTTTGTTTGCATGCATGCAGTGAAGAGGATATTGACATGTAGTATTTCTAAGTGTCCATATTGGTGCTTTATAAATATGGACATTTGCTAGAGGAGTTGTGTGAGGAGAATTTTTAATTGTAGGGTAATGATGTCAGATTTCTTCCAGAAGAGCAAGATGTAGTCTCCATGTTAAGGTTGGGAGCCTGAAATGTATTGTAACCGTATTGTTGAAAATTTATACATTGGTTTGATGCTTTAGAGTGTGGAGTTTTTTACTCGAAAGGGTTTTCCCCACGTATATCGTGTTTTCTTCTCTTTTGTCTATCTTTCTTTTGTTCTTCGTGTTTCTCATTCTTAAATGTTTATTTACATGTCATTATGCTATTGAAATTTTCTTAGATTTGGAACTACATCATCTTTCCTTTAAGGGTTAATGCATGGGAATTTAACTGTGTGTGTTTCCACTTTATGACATAGTAGTATGTGCTTGTATCAAGATGATTGAAATCTGATTTGTTTAAAGAAATATAAGATATTGAAGGTGCATATTGGTTCTTAGAAGGTTTTTTGAGTTTTTCATTCCCTTTCACAAAAGGGGCATCAATTATTGGTAGATGAGCAGGCCTCAGTAGAGTTTCAAATAGGTAGTTATAAGGACATTGTTATGTGTGGCATCATGCCCATGGATGTTTTCCATGTTTTTCTTGGTAGGCCTTGGTAGTTTGAGAGGAGAGTCATATATGATGGAAGAAACAATACCTACACTTTTTAGAAGGATGGTCAAAAGCATGCACTATTACCTTTGAGAGGAGAAGAGGGGGATAATAAGAGAATCAGTAGTAGCAAGGTTACATTGGTGAGTGGCAAATAAATTTTGTGTGATATGAAGAAGGAAGAAGTGGGATATGCATTAGTACTCAATCCTAAGGATGCACCTACCTCTACTGAGCTGGATGAATTATCGAATAAGATATAAGACATATTGAAGGAGTATAAGGAGATTATGGTATCTGATTCTCCTAATGAGTTTCCTCCAATGAGGAGTATTAGTCACCATATGGATTTGGTTCTATGGGCTAGCCTACCAAACAAGGCTGCATATATATTTACTCCAAAGGAGAATGAGGGGATTAGAAAGAAGGTTGAAGAGTTGCTTGAAAAAGGATTGATAAGGGAGAGTCTTAGCCCATATGATGTACTAATAGTTCTAGTACCCAAGAAATAAGGTGATTGGAGAATGTGTATAGATTCTAGAGCAATCAATAAGATTACCATCAGATACAATTTTCCTATTCCAAGGATGGATGATTTATAAAGTGTTTGAGTAGTTCTATGTATTTTTCAAAGATAGACGTGAAGAGTGGTTACCATAAAATTAGGATCATGATGAATGGAAGATAGTTTTTAAGACTCATGATGGTCTTTATGAATGGTTGGTTATGCCCTTCTGGCTTACAAATGCACCTAGTACATTTATGAGACTTATGAATGGTCTTGAAACCATTCTTGGGGAAGTTTGTGATAGTCTATTTGGATGATATAATGGTTTTTAGTAGGTTTCAGGAAGAACAACTAGAGAATTTAAGGTTGGTTATGACACATTTGCATGAGGAGAAGTTGTTGATCGACCTCAAGAAGTGCATATTTATGAAGAATGAGTTGGTTTAATTGGGTTTTGTGGTATCCAAAGAGAGGGATTGAAGATGGAACAAGAGAAGGTTAAGGCCATTGTTGATTGGCCAACACTAAGGAGTGCTTATGAGGTAAGGATTTTTCATGGACTTGCTAGTTTTTATAAAAAAATTATTAAAAAATTCAGTAGCATAGTAGCCCCTATACTTGACACTATAAAAGGACATAAAAAGAAGTTTGAATGGACTCAAGAGGTTGAAAAATATTTTAGATTTTTGAAAAAGAAAGTAACTAAATAACCTATACTTGTGTTACCTAATTTTATCAAAGTATTTCAAATAAAGTGTGATGCTAGTGGCTTAGCAATAGGGGTTGTCCTAAGTCAAGAAGGGAAATCAATTGGTTATTTCTATGAAAAGTTAAATGAGTACAAAGAAAAAGTATTTAGCTTATGATCTTGAATTTTATGCATTGGTTCAATATTTGAAGAAGTGGAGGCATTACTTGCTTTCCAAGGAGTTTGTAGTTTATACATATAACCATGCACTTCAATTTATAAATAGCCAACACAAGTTGAATCAAAGGCATGCAAAGTGGGTGGAGTACCTTCAAATTTTTAACTTTATGTTGAAACATAAGAGTTGGCAAGCAAACAAAATTGTTGATGCGTTAAGTAGACGAAGTCTATTGTTATAGGAAATTCAGTAAAACTGTGTTGGGTTTGATAGTTTGAAGGAGTTGTATGAAGCTAATTTAGATTTTAGAGATGCATATAAAGCTTGCAGTAGTCCTATTAGTAGGGATAGAGGACCATGAATTGATTTTATGTTGTAGGTTGGTTTGTTGTTCAAAGGTGATTAGTTGTGCATTCCTATAGGGTCAACAAGAGAGAATCTCTTAAAGGAGAAGCATTGTAGCAGTCAAGCGAGACATTTTGGATAGGACAAAACTTACCTACAACTGATTTAACATTATTATTAGCCATGAATGTAGGTAGATGTGAAGAGGTATGTGGAGAGATACAGAGTATGACAACATGCAAAGGGTAGCAATCAAAACACTAGTTTGTACCAACCACTACCTGTGCCAAATAGACCATGGGATTCAATGAGTATGGATTTTGTTGTAGTATTGCCTAGAACTCAAAGAGGAAATGATTCTATTTTCATCGTTGTGGATATATTTTTCAAAATGGTTCATTTATTTCCTTGCAAGAAGACTAGTGATGCAACAAATATAGCTAACTTGATTTTTGAAGAAGTTGTGCAATTGCATGGTATACCTAGGAGTATAATATCTGATAGAGACATGAAATTTGTGGGTCACTTTTAGAGAACACTTTGGAAGAAGTTGGGCACCCATCTCAGTTTTAGCTTAGCTTACCATCCCCAAATGGATGTCCATATAGAAGTAGTTAACAAAAATTTGGGTAATATGTTGAGGTGTCTTGTTGGAAAAACACCTGGTAATTGGGATATGACTTTATCACAAGTTAATTTTGCATATAATGATTATCCAAATAGGAGTACAAGTTTGAGCCCATTCTACATTGTCTATGGTATGCATCCAAGGGGCGTATATGAACTTAGAGATCTTGGTAATTTTGAGAGGAGAAGTGCAGATAGTGAGGATTTTTCCAAAGGTATTCATGGTCTTCATGAAGAGGTCAAATTGTAGATTGAGGGGAGAAACCAACAATACAAGTAGTATGCTAATAAGAAATGCAGAGAAGTATATTTTCAGGTTGGTGATCTCATTTTGGGTCATCTCAGGAAAAAGAGATTTCCAAAAGGTGAATACAACAAACTAAAAATGAAGAAGATAGGTTCTTGCAAGATTCTCAAAAAAAAAAATCACCAATGCTTACGAGATAGCTCCTCCTTTCGATATGGTTGCCCATCTTCAATGTGGTTGATCTCTATCTCTACAAAGACAAGGAAACAAATGGAATAGTAGATACAAATATGATTCCAAGATGGGAATGAAAAGTGACCGAATCGGATCTGATTGACATTGAGTGTATCATGAAGAAGCAGTTGTTGAAGAAGATCCAAGGAAAGGAATATTTCAAGTACTTGGTGAAATGGAAAGATCATCCTTTATAGGATGCCACTTGGTTAACAACTAAAAATATCTCCAAATATGGTCATAGTGTTGATGACATCATGAGCAAGAGCTCATAATTTTGTTTTGTCTCCAAAGGAGCTTGATGTAGGAGCATCGTCTCCAAAAGAATTTTGATTTTCTTGTGGTTATTGTTTTGGAATTTTTTTTGTGCAGTTTGGGGGAGACCCATGGAACTATGGAAGAGATTTAAAAATTGCAAAAGTATGAAAAATCTTACCATATACATACCTGTGGCTAGGAAAAAAGGAATTAATTGAAAACAGTTACCATTTTCAATTAACAATTGCAAATTTTCAACGTGTGGAAAAAAGAGAGAAATTAGCACATGGGAGTTGGTAGTTTGGTTGGAAAGGCAAGGTAGTTATTAAATTTTAGTTACCTTCCTATTTTTAGCTGGGAGTTGGTTTTCAGGAAAAGAAGCATCGATAGCAGTTAGAGCATATTGGAATGTGAAGGAGAGGTGACAGGGCTTGGCGCAAAAGGAAAAGTTGAGAGCTTGGAAAAGGAAGAATTGGCATAAGAAAAGAAGCAACAACGTGGGAAAGGTAGAAAGGAAGATGGAGACTGTGAACATAAGAAGAATAGGTAGCCATCAGGGCTTCGTATGAAGGCAAGAAGAGGTAGATTTCAAACCTTTTAGTTGTTTTTTATCTTTGTCTTGTATTTGTTGATTTGTCATGGTGTCTAATTGTGGTACAAATATTGTAAATGAATAAGGAGGAAGATTTTAAATTATTTTTATTATTCCTAATCACTATTTCAAACCCAACGTGTTGTTGATATAAGCATTTGAAATTTTTTGTTGGTTGTGTAATTACCTCCATTCTGTTTTCTTTGCAAAAGACAAAGTGGGGTAATCTTTGTTTCTATTTTAATTTGTAAGTGAATAATTTCCTCTTATTTCATCCATAGTGGTGAACTGATAAGTTGGAAAGTACTAATAAAAACCTAAGTTAGTTATATGTGTTCTTCGTTTTGTGATCGTTCCGTTTCCAGTGATAAGCACACGAGATATAGATATCCATGAATGAGGAGATTGGGTTGTATTATGTAAATTACATCACGCTACCTCTAGATATCAGGGAGATGTTGACCCTTAAATAGTTCATAAATTAGAAGAGATAGAGGTCAGGTCCAGTTGGCAGGATAGAGCATAGGACACCACAAGGTTCAAGATATTTTGAGCAGGCGGTGAGTAAGGTCACTTTGGTTCATTTTGATGGTAGTGACAACTGTATTGCATGAGCTTGGGTGCAAAAACTTGAGACCCATTCCTAAGGATGAGGCGATTAGATTTTCTACCTTGCATCTGGATGGATTGGCACATGAGTAGTGGTACCATGACTTAGTTACACAGGCACAATTTGATCACTTCCTACGATGAGCTCACCAATAAAATCATCAAGCACTTTGATAGGAAAGACCTAGAGATGTACTTTTGTGATCTAGCACAGCTAAAACAATATGGTTTTTTGGAGTTACATTTCTAAGTTCCAAAGGTTGTCAATGATGGTTTCTGACATTTTGGAGAGGAGATTAGTAGTGCTATTGAGTGAGGGACTCATGGAGCCCTTATGTGGTTGGATTAAGGCATTTTATCCTCCCACTTTGTAGGATGTGATGATGAAAGCATGCAACATGGAGCTTGTTGCCCCAAAGAGTAAGTTCACATTCCCCTCCAAGAAGGATGAAAAATTTCATCATAGAGTTTTCGATTAGCCTAAAAAGATAACACCAAAACTTGATGATGAGACCTACAATGACTCAAGAAAAAAAAATTATGCTTCAAATGCAAGGGCCCTTCTAACCAAAACCATAAATGTTCAATGAAAGGGAAAGTCAATCACATGGATTACTTTTCTGTTGAAGAATCAACTTCTGAAATTTTAGAACACCAATCAAAGTCAGAGGGAGATGCGGTAGAAAATGCATCCAGTGAGTCAAAAAAGGATCCAAAAGAAGAGGAACTCATTTCCCAACTCTCTCACATTCAGAGAGAGGGTTCTTTCAATATCAGAGGAGTTTTGAGAGGCCAACATTTGGTCACATTAATTGACACAGGCACCACTCATAACTTCATTAATGAGGGGCTCATTGCCAAGCATGGGCTCAAGACATAGGAGTTCAAAGGGTTCAGAGTGAGAGTGGTTGATGGCTTCGTTCTCACCTGTAAGAGGAGGATTCCTAACTTGACTATTTAGCTCAATGACTATGAGTTTCATGTAGATTATTATGTGGTTAGCATGGGAGAGATAGACATAGTTTTGGGTATGAAGTGGCTTCATATAATTGTAGAGTTTTACCTCAACTTGCGGACTATGGAGACGAATTTTGAGGTCAATGGGAGAAAACATGTGTTGAGAGGGATTTCAGACGGTGGCTTGTGAATGATATCATTCAAGAGGATGGAGCGGATAATTAGGCATGATTAGATGGAGTGGGCTATTGAGTGCTTAGTTATGCCTTCTATTCTGGAGCAGCAGAAGAAAAGTTATCCTCCAGATATACAGGCTTTGCTAACTAAGCACAACAAGGTGTTTAGTAGTATACCCCCAGACAAACCTCTAGAGAGGGGAATAGAGCATGTTATTGAGCTAGAGGAGGTGGAAAATCCTATGATTTCCACTTGATATTGACACCCCAAGAGACACAAAGATGAGATCAAGAAGGTGATTAAGGAGTTGATAGAGATGGGACACATAAGGTCGGTAAAAAGTACCATTGTTTAGTAGTGTTGGTTAAGAAAAAAGATGGGACTATGCGAATGTGTATCAACTACAGGGCCTTGAACAAAAAAAAATCAAAAGCAGATATCCCATTACGTGCATTGACGAGCTCATAGACGAGCTTCATGGAGCACACTACTTCTCCAAAATCGAATTGAGATATGGTTATCACCAGATTCAGGTTAGAGAGGAGGATGTGGAGAAGAGTGCCTTCTATTGTCACTATGACCAATTTGAGTTCTTGGTTATGTCCTTTGGCTTAACCAATGCTCCAGCTACATTTCAATCCTATATGGATAGGATTTTTCAGAGAGAAATTGAGGATTCCCTCATATTATTTGATGATATATTAATCTTTAACAAGACTTGGGAGGAGCACCTCCAACACCTTGATACAATGTTGAGTATTTGGAGAGGGAGTCATTGTACACCAAAGAGTCAAAATGTGAATTTGGCATGACAAAGCTCTCATATTTGGGTCACATCATTAGTGTCAAGGGAGTCAGAGTGGGTCCAGATAATATTAAGGCTATAATTGATTGGCCACCTCCTAAGAACCTTACACAAATTAAGGTATTCTTTGGATTTTGTGGTTTTTACCAGCACTTTGTTAGAGGCTTCTCACAAATGTCCAGCTTGCTTACTGATTTGACAAAGAAGGGGGCATTTACTTGGTCAAAAGAGACGTAACAATGTTTTGACAAGTTCAAATAGGTGGTGAGCTCTTGCCTGGTGTTGGCTATATTAGAATTTTCTAGACCTTTTAAGCTTGATTATGATGCCTTCAGAGAAGTCATTAGGGTGATTTTGATACAGGATAAGCATACCATCACTTTCAAGAGTAAAAAATTATGGGGTGTAGAGAGAGGTTACATCATATATGACAAGGAAATGTTAGCCATAATGCATGCGCTAGTAAAATTCAGAAAATAATTGGTGGGAGGTAAGTTTATGGTCAATACTAACCATAATAGCCTCAAACATTTCCTTAATCATTGTGACCTCAATGATAGGAAACAAAAGTAGGTGAGCAAGCTGAAAGCCTACAACTTTGACATAGTTTATGTCAAAGAAAAGAAGAAAATTGTTGTTGATTAATTCACTTTCAAGGAGGCCACACTTGTGCTCTTTGGGGGTGATTATGGCTTATTGGAGAGAGTGGATTTCAGTCGAGTATGTGAAGGACAAGTGGGCTATAGTTATTATAGATGGTATAGTGTAGGATGACAGGTAGATCGTTGTAAATGGTCTGATCATTTACAAGGGGTGGATATTTTTGGTACCGAGATCAACAATTAAGAAGAGAATTCTGAGAGCCTTTCATGATGCTCCCATGTTTGGACACTTGAGGTATTTCAAGACATATAGGTAGGTCTAAGAATGCTTCACATGGAAGGGACTCAAAAAAAAGGTTCTCAAGTATGTGAGGGAGTGCCCTACTTGTCAACAAAATAAACATGAGTACTCTTTCCCAATAGGTTTACTGCAACCGCTTCCCATTCCTAACTAGAAATGGGAGTGTGTTTCTATGGATTTCATCATGGGTTTTCCCAAGGCCCAGGGAGGGACTGTATTTATGTGGTGGTTGATAGGCTAATGAAATTTTCTTATTTCTTTGCGATTGTAACCACATATACAGTAAGTTCCTGAGTCATTTTTGGTAGGAACTATTCAGATTGAGTGGGATAGAGCTCACTCCAAGCACTAGCTACCACTTGCAAACATACGAGAAAAATTAAATTATTAATAAGTGGGTGGAGGGATACCTCTAAAATTATATAGCAGGGTAGCAGAAGGCATGGGTCAAGTGGCTACACTTGGTCGAGTATTGCTACAACACTATGTACCACATGTCTATTTAGATGTCACCATTCATGTCTCTTTATGCTTATGAGGCCTCTAACTTCCTGGACTTGTTTGGGGAGAGTAGAGTGCCTAGTGCCAAAGACTTACTTTAGGAGAGCCAAGGAATAATGAAGTCTTTGAAGGAGAATATTCAAAGGCACATAATCAACATACGCAATATGCAAATTAGCACAAGATTGAGTGCTCTTTTGAGGTGGGTGACATGGTGTATTTGATGATGCAACCATATAGACAATCCACTCTCAAGAAGAGTGGTGTAGAGAAACTTAAGCCACAGTATTACAAGCCATTCAGGATCTCCAAGAGGATTGGAGAGGTGGCTTATGAGTTAGATCTATCAACTGAGAGCATAGTACATAATGTATTCCATGTGTCTCACCTTAAGAAGGCGTTGGGACACAATGTAGTTCCTTCTACAACATTGCCACCCTTGAATGAAGAGGGGAAGTTGATTCTCATTCTTAAGGCCATTATTGATTTTAGAGAGCATACTTTCAAGAAGGGGGTCATCAAGGAATATCTGGTGAAGCGGAAGGATTTGCTGATAGAGGGTGCGATGTGGGATAAAAAGCAGATACTTTCACACTTAGAGCTGAAATTACTTGAGGAAAAGCAATTTTGGGGAGGGCAGATTGTAATGTCTCCTTCTTAGGCAGTTGGCAGATGTAGTGGTTAGTCTACCATTTGGTCCTCGTTGGCTAATAAGATGGTGAGGGGACCCTTTTTAAGGGTATTTATTGGGTAATCAATCAATCATTTGGTTCTATTTGGTGCTTCCTAACTCTGTGCATTTCAAGGATTCTTTGTGCACCTTCCAAAGCATTATTTGAGCACTTTTGGATATACTTACTATTTATAGTAAGTCATAGTGGGTCACTGGTATGGTCAGTTGGCAGTATTTCTAATTTGGGCATGTTGAAATATTTATATCTTGGTTATATCTGGGCATGCTTATGGTCCAATGTGTTAAGCATTAATAACACTAAATAATACAGTTAAGTTAAATTATTTAATTTTATACATTATTTAAATATATTAAAAGGACCTTATAAAATGAGGGGATATAAGTGATTTAAAAGAATGCTTTATTACATAAAGTTGGGCACCCAAATTTAAAAGGGGTCATAAGATGAAATTTTGAAATAAAATAAAATATATTTTATGCCAACTTGGGCGTGGGGGTTTGGAGGTGTATAAAAGCCATTTCATTTGATTTTTGGTTTTTTATATTGGAGAATATTTGGAAGAGAAGTTTCCTAGTTGACTAGTTATTCACTTTGTAAGGATGAAAACCCTCACAAAGAACATCATCTACAGGATTGCAAGCTATCCCTAGGGTGATTGGTTGATAGCTCTATCCAAGGGTTATACATGTGCTTCATTTTTTCAATTTGTAGCTGTATTTTGGAGATATTGTTAGAGGTTATTAGTCAGAAGGATTGTTTGTGGTATGAGAAGCATTTGAAAAAGGTTTTTGAAGGAGGAAATAGGCATTGTGAGCCCCCATCAAGTAGGTCATACAGTTGCAACAAGTTGTACACCTACAACTAGGTGTGTGAGCTTCCCAAGGTAAAACAACGAGGGTTTTGACCTGAAATCACTCCATTTGGTGGCATTAAGGGAAAGAGATCAATTGTGTAGCAATTTCAAGGCATGATCATGAGGGATTGAGGAGTGGCGTCCAAGTTTGTGAGCTTCTAGTTTGTTGTTCATGAATTTTCAAACCTACAACTATTGCATTTTACCAATTAGGTAGGATTCCAATGTATTTCTAATGTTATAATAAAATCTATGTTCTATTTCATTTATGCATCTTCCTATCCTTTTAGCTATTTTACAAGTATTTATATTTTTAAGTTGCTTGGCAAAAAACACAAAAAAAATAAAAAAAGAAAACTACAAACAGGGAGACATTACACTTTTAAAACAAAAACTAAAAGGGTGGAACAAAACCAATTTTAAGAACATCTTTGAATCTAAAGAAGATTTGGAAGGAGATCTGCAAATACTAAACGAAGAGGTGTTGGACAATGGGATGGATGAAGACAAGTATTTGATGGAAAAATCCTTGTCAAACAAGTATGAGGAGATGCTGGAAAGAGAAGAAATCTTTTGGAGGTAGAAATCAAGAGAAATCTAGATTAGTGAAGGGGATAGGAACACAAAATATTTCCATAATGGCACAAAGGAAAGGATGAACACTAATAGAATAACAAGGATTAAGACATCCAATAGTGTGGTTCTGGAAAAAATGGAAGACATAGTTGAGAAGGTTGTTGGCTTCTATAAAAATGTGTTAAACAATTAGGACTAGTATGATTTGGGAGCTCAGTAGAAAATTATAGATAACATCCCTTGGCTGATCACAGCAGAATAAAATGAACAATTATTAAGAGAATTCATGGAAGAGGAGATAAAAGAGGCTCTACATTAGTGCATCTTGACAAGTCTCCTGGGCCTGATGGCTTCCCTGGTGTCTTTTTTCAAAAATGTTCGGGAATTGTTGGCAGGGAAGTGTATGAAGCAATAGAAGATTCAAGAAGGACAATTAATGTACAAAGAGAGATAAATAATACATTAATAGCTTTGATAACCAAAAAGAGAAACCCTCATCTCTGGATGAATTTAGGCCAATCTCTTTGTGTAATACAATTTACAAAATTCTATTCAAGGCTATTGAAAATAGGTTAAAGAGGATCCTCCCATCCATAATTTTGGATGAGTAGATAGGTTTTGTGACCAAGAGGTCTATATTGGATGGTATAATCATAGTGTAAGAGATCATTCACTCAATCCAAAAAACAAAGAGAAAGTATGTTGTTAAAATTGGATATAAAGAATGCCTATGATTGGGTGGAATGACAATTTTTATTTAAATTTATGGAGGCCTTTGGATTTCACAAACAATGGTTAGATTGGATCTTCAACTATGTGGCAAAACCCAATTTTTATGTGCTCATAAATGGCTCCTCGAAAGGTTTTTTTGAGGTGTCTAGAGGACTAAGACAAGGTGATCCATTGCCTCCATTCCTATTCATCATCATGGATGAAGAACTTGAAAGAAATTTAAGAAAATCCAACATTGAATGAAAGATAATAGGTGTTCAAATCACCAACTACGTTCCCCTAGTAATGCATCAACAATTTGCTGACAACACTATGCTATTTGGGGCTACACAAAGAAGGGAGGCTCAAAAATTGAAGGAGATTCTAGTTGATGACGATGCTCCTTCTTTTTAAAATGTATGTTGGTGATGAATGGGCCTCCTCAGAATTCACCCCCAATGGGCTTGGTGATTATAAGATTGACCCTTCTAACTTTGACATTCCTTCATTTAACAAGGATTCATAAATTCCTACTAGAATAAATCCTTTTTCTTTTGTGAATTTAGCTAGAATCTTTCTCAAACATGCACTTATACTTCTCATTTTTTAAAGGCTAGTGATGTTGATTCTCCTCCCTCTGATTTGGAGACACATTACATGCTTGGATTTAAAATTATTTCTAAGCATGGTTACAAAGGAAATGGTCTTGAGTGCATGGAACAAGGAGTTAAGGTCTTTATGGAACCAATACCTTTCCTTTTGAAAAGTTAAACTTTTATCCATAAGAGAAAGAATGGCTTCATGCTCCTTATCCTTTATCTAAGAAAATTAATATCTTGTTGAGGCTTCTCAAAGCCCACCTAATCACTTTATTGAAATGAAGGGAAATGTGGGAATGGAGTGTGGTATGCGTCCCTAAAGTGGAGAGCATAAAAAGGGTTGTCCTCCTAATCACAAACCCACCTTTTCCAATTTCATTAGGAAGAAGGATAGTGCCACAAGAGATTAGAATTGACCTACAACCCTTAAGTTGAGTCAAATCCACGTTTTGGGACACTAGGTGATCTCTTCTTCCTTATGATAGAAAAGTGTAAAATATGACTATGCACTTTGGGGAGATAAACTAAAAATAATAAATGAACTCAATTATACAATGTGAGACTTGTTCAATGTGGATTTAAACCATAATACTAATAGAAAATACAAATTTTCAAGAAGATCTAAGGGTTGCAAGATGATATCTATCAATCCAAAAAATCTTATCCTAAAAACCTATAGCAAGACACATTAGCCAAATCTAGACACCCCAATATATGACTAAAAGACACTTTTGGGAGATGAATACAAGTGCATTAATGATCTAATAACTGAGATGTACCACTTGGAATACAAATTATTATGATAATACTATAAAAAAACAATCACTAAATAGAAGATGTGAGAAGGTTAAGATGGTTTGTACACGGCTCCAAAAGTGTCGTACAAGCGTCCTATTTTGGCAAATGTGTCCTTGTAACTTTTTCTAAAAATTATTTTTGCAGTCCTCTGATGTTGGATCTAAGGATCTAATTTCTCCAGGTTTTATTGTCTCGAATTTTTTTTATGTAAATGAGTTTCCATATCTTGACAACTTTGCACTTTTGATCCAATTTCACTCCACCTATAAATCTGTAAATACACAAAGAGGAGAAAAATGTGTATTTTTGGTGTATAAGGATTTTCCTTGGTCAAACCTTAGTTTGGTAATTAAACCTTGAGAAAGAAAAGAAATCATAAATGGAAGGTATGATGAATGAACACTAACTTGTTGCAACTCACCAAACCCTTTAATGGCTGCCCTTGGAGGACTAAAGTCTAACGCATCACTCCAAAGATTAGATCTTGCATGGAATGGCTTGATTGGATGCTGAATTTGACACTTGATTTGATACTTGAATGCTTGAAACCTACATCACAATGTTAGCTCCAAAAACATGCATGAACACATAAGTCTTGACATGATGATTGGATCTTGATTGCTGCAACAAATGATTCTCTTCAATGCTCACGAATACTCTTGACAATAATGCTTGATCATAAGAAGTTCTCCCAAATCAAATCTAGTTTCAAATGATAAAAATATCTTGTATTTATAATGTTTATTTAATTCCCTAAAAATTAGATCCCCATAGCCAAGTCTAAATTCAAATATTTTGGTGCCACCACTGACATATCCAAATTTGGAGGGAAACAAGGTAGCAAGACACTTTCTCCCAAGGGCGAATGGGTCCATGTCCCATTATGGTGAATGAGTCCTAGACCTATTTTTTCCAAAATTTAAGGTGTCGGGGGCAAAGTATTAGATGAATGTATTTGTTTGATGTTTGCAATTTATTAAAAGTGGTGCAAATGGACTATGGAATACATAATTTTAGGATATTATGGGGTCAATTAGAGGCTTAATTAAGTCCAATTAATTAAGGGGATGCAAACATAGTGTGAAAATATAAAGGTGTATATTTTTCTACACTACGTTTAGCCCCCACTTTAGTGAGAGGATAACCCCTACGCACACACTCACACTAAAATAGACAAATATACATCAAGAGGGGTCCAAGTGCACAAATATCAATGGGATAGGATGACAAAGATCAAGGAGGTTGTGTAAGCCCCCAGGATCTAAGATCCTATGGAAAACCACCATAAGTACAAAGGGACACACATGAATGTATGATATGAAGTAGCAAGACAAGATACACAAACATACAATATCAAAATTAATGCAAAGAGGAAAGAAATATGGACTAGCAAGTTGTATTATGCCACATCCATCAAATACACCCATTAGGATGTAAAATCACTTATGAAACACATGACTCCACAAGAAAGAAATTTGTGTTATGCTTGGTGGTCATGAAAAATACGCTCACAAGGGCTAGTGCAGTCTGATATACACTAGGTGATCCCTCAAGACAAATATGAGAAACACACACTAGATCAGTATGTACAGGCACAAAAAGGCGCCTGATGGGAAAGTTATGCTAGGCCTACAGGATCCCATATGCCAACCACTCCAAAATTTATACTCCTTGATAACTTTGATAAGGAAACACAACCTGATCAATATGCTAACGAAGATTGAAGATGGGAATACTAGGAAACAATTCATCAGGGCATGAGAAGTGCATCTCTCAAGCCTAGAATTCATCATGTTCCACCATAGGCTTCAATCAAAAATTTCAATGCTAATAATAAAACAATGCCAATGGAAAGGTCACACTTCCTAAAAGATGTGTGTTATCATCACTAAGAAAGGAACATGCAAACAATGAGCGGAGGAAAATATTCCCCCCACTTAAAATGTCAACATACTTGCTATGTTGGTATTTTAAGTAGAAAGAGAGGAAGAGAGGATCCTTGAAAAGAAAGCACACCTCCCAAAAAACTTGTTATCCTTGCCCTCTATGCGTAGAGACAAAAATAACCACCAAATTTTATCATGTTGTTGCCATGAGAAATATGGTTGCACTTAAGATTGTACCACCATGAATGGTAATGAGAAAGACACATAAAGCTACTAATGTCACATAGTGATGAGCAACATGATAGGATGAAAATCATTATCAATTAGAGGAAATAGATGCATCAACACAAGAGCACCACAATCCTTAAGATGTTAAATTTTGTTAGTCAAATCCATACATTTATTAGTAGAATGGCCATGAACGCTATGATATGCACAAAATGAGCTCTTGTTGTAAAATTTCTTTCATGTTCTTGGAGGGAGAGATATCAAGAAAGCTTGGAGAAGCCTCAACAAGGTATCCTATTGATCAATAGTAGATGTTCCTTTCTTTTATGACAAAGATATTTATTGGGTAGTACAAGGTGTCATACATACACAAGATTCTTTTGATTGTGAGATTTTGTATTCTCTTGTAAAGGAGGGTGTAAAATCTAATGAACCCAAATCATTACTAAGACATGTGTTTGAAGATGTCCTAGGAGTGTTTTGTGCAATGGCATTGATATTGAGCAAAGGTTTATTTGATGTTTTTGTTTCTTTTGAAGGAAAATAACCAAGACCACTAGTTGTTTCTTGTGTGTTAGGCTCTATAGGGACATGAATACCTTGTTTTCTAGCACCACATCGTTTTCTGTTATAGCCCAGTTGTTTCAAAAGTTCATATCATCTTCCATATTTTTTTTCCATTTCTTTTGGATTTGGTGGTCTCATGATCACACTTGTCATATGTGGATGTATAATTATTGTTTTCCTCTTCTTTTCTAAAAGTTGTGGACTCACATTCTTTTGATGACTCAACTTGTGTTGATACTATGGAAACTTCTTTCTCTTTTCTTGATTTGTATGTAATCTTGTAGTCTCCCATGAATGTAGGTGTAAAATCCAATGAATCCCAATCATCATCCAATAGATTTCTAAATTCTTCAATATTCTTCTCTTTTTCTTCCTCTTGTATAGGTTATACTTCTAAAATTGGTATCAATGTTTTCAAAGAAATTTCCTTGTCTTTCTCAGTGTGCAAACAACTTTTTGGTTGAAGGTCAGCCTTGATTGTATAAACCTTGTTTTTATAGACATAATCCATTAAACGATGAAGAGTTAAAGGTACACCATTCATTTCATGGATCCATGGTCTACCCAAAAGAAGATTGTGTGAGAGATCTTGAGGCATGACATGGATAGGAGTTTGCAATGTGACATGTCCAACTCTAATAGGAAATGTTATCACACCAGGTGGTTGTTTTCCCACATTATCAAATCAATGAACAAATAAAGAATTAGGTTCAATCATAGTCTTGTCCACTCCAATCTTTTCTAAAAGTTTCACTCTACACACATTAAGAATCGAACCATTGTCAATGTGAGTTCATTTTATCCCACACTTACTAATGACATCCACAACCATCAAAGCTTCATTTTTTGTGTGTTTCCAATGGAGGTAACTCATCTTGATGAAAGACAATGTCAATGCTAACTGAGTTCATACCTTGAATTAGGGCTGCTACATCATTTGGTTGCGCACTAAGAGGAATAACAACTTTTGGTAAGGAATTTTGAAGCACACTATGATAATTAGGTGATGCTTGGATAAGGTCCCATAAGGAAATCTTAGTAGGAGTGTTGCAAAGTTATTCTACAAGGTCATATTCTTTACCAATACGCTATGAGATATTAGGTGTGGGTGGTAGATATGGTTAAGGTAATGGAATGGATGTTGGATTTTGTCTTGGTTGCTAATTATTTCTAGTGTTATATGTATGAGCAACTGTATTATAACTTGGTTGTTGCAAAACATTGTTACTAGTGAGTTGTCTTGCAAAATTCAAAATGTCCTAGAGGTTTTGGTTGGTGTTTAGGTGGTCCTATGATAGAAGTGGCTTAGGAGATGACTTGGGAGGTCCAATAATTAAAGGAATTGTAGGAGGTTTAGTAATCAAGGGAGACCTAATGTTCAAGACCTCAATAGACTTATCCTTATTTTAATGATCTTCTAGCAAGAAGTATAATGTCACCTTATCATCTTCATCTAAGGAAGCCACATTACTATTGTTTGAAAAAAATGTATCAATTCTATCATCCTCTTGCACTATGATATATTCCCTAATAGGAGAGTTTGAAGAGAGGGAGAAACAAGATTCTCATGACACTCAATGAGTGGATCTTTTAACACCAAAATATATTCTTCACAAATAGGATAGATATTTGGAGAAGGGAAACTATGATTTTCATGATTATCTATGATTACATGTCCCCTTTCACTAAAATACTCTCACAAGTAGGAGATGAATGGAGACTAGGTAAAGTGATGTTAAGAAATGTGTCAATGATCTCATCCTCTTGTGCCATACTATGTTCCCAAGTAGGAGAGTTTTTAGGAGAGGAGCAAACAATATTCTCATGACTCTCAATGATTGTATCTTTTAACATCAAGATACCTTCATCACAAGCAGGAGAGGTATCAGAAGAAGAGCAACTATGATTGTCATGATTGTCTATGCTTGCATCCTCTGGTATCAAAATATCCTCATGAATAGGAGATGTATTAGGGGATTAGTGAAGGATGGACAATGTACTATTAAAGAATGTGTCAACAATTTCATTCTCTTGCACTAAGAGACTCTCATAACTAGGAAAGATAGTGGAAGAATGACTAACATCCTTGTTAATGAAACATAAAAAATAGGTTTATCAAAATGAGATTATTGGATATATGATGCACATATCTTTCTTGTTTCATTACGAAAAATATATCCCCAAAGGTAGGATTGAGTTTCAACCCATAGGCGAGTCAACCCTATTGGAGATCTTTGTTGATTTTCCTTATGAAAAGACAGGGTAAATATACTTGGAATGCACTTTTGGGAGAAAAACCAAAAATACTAAATGAACTCAATTATGCAATGTGAAACTTGAATCATCAATTTAAAGCATAACATAATAAAAAACAATAGACTTCTAGAAGATATGACAAGGGTAAGACACCATGCACATGTCACCAAAAGTTATTGTTGAGTGTCCTCAAGGGACAAATTCTCCCTAGGGCGAATGGGTCCTTGTCCCGATATGGTGAATGAGTCCAAGGCCTATTTTTTAACAAAATTTAAGGTGTCAAGGGAAGTATTAGATGAATGCATTTGTTTAATGTTTGAAATTTATTAAAAGTGGTGCAAATGGGCTATGAAATACACAATTTTAGGATATTATGGGGTCAATTAGAGGCTTGATTAAGTCCACTTAATTAAGGGGATGCAAACATAGTGTGAAAGTGTAAAGGTGTACATTTTTCTACACTACATCTACATATAAGATATTTCATAAATATGCCAAACAAAACTTCCTTTGATAAGTAAGAGGTATTTTACATAGCATGTCAAATTGTGATATTGCTATCAAGATTCAACCATGTAGTTTTACGAGTCAAACTCATTGACCCATGTTTCATGAGTAGTGGTTCACAAGAACCCATCTCTCATGATAATGAATGATCCACTTAATAGTTTTTGTTTGATGCATTTCCCTCTTTTGTCCTTAATTTTCATATATAGGTTGTTGACATTTGTTTGCATGAGGACAATATAGATGTGGCTAAACTTGATAACAAAATTGTTGAGATAAATATTAGTGTAGTCATTGATTTTCAATTTGAAGACCTTCCCACCGAAGAATGCAAAAATGGTGATCATGTGGTTGCATATAAGATTTTTTTATTTCTTCACATGAGGTTTCTCGTGGGTCTAATATTTTTTTGAATAAATGTGCATCAATATGTGTGATAGTGAGGTATGTTTGTTGCTTGGTGTCCTTGAAATGAACAATGTTGAATGCAATGTTGTTCTTTACAATGAAGATGTGACTTCTGATGATTGGGGAATGATGGTGTGCCTATGTTTAAGTGTTTCGCTTAAGACAAACATACAATTTGTAATGAAGTTGAGGAGCAACAAATATACAAAGTTGATGACTGGCCAATAGCCCAAGTTTCTTACATGTCAAAGATTCAAAATTTTCAATTTGATGTGTGTGAGGAAAAGCTACAGGTTAGCAAGTTAGTATGGCATATGTTTCATTAAAATTTGAGTTGGGAGCATTTTTTTTCTTCAATTTAGTTTATGAGTTCAACATATATGATGAAGTTTATGTTTATGTTGAGGATAACGTCATTCTTCAAGTTGTTCCCTTGGCTATTTTGGACTTTAATGATATATCATGGCATGGTTGAAAGGCCTATTTCTTGTGGTTTCCTTGTAATGGAAAAATTAATTGTGGGGATAGCATTCACTTTTTTGGAGGCAACCATAGGTCTATGCATGAGAGAAAGAGGCCAAAGTTGTTATAGTTGGGTGATGAAGATAGTTTGAAGTTGTGAGAGACTAGTTCCTTCAATGGGATTGTATTTGATAGCACCACATGCTCATGACCATGTGTCATGGGTATTCATGTAGGGCCTGACCTGAAAAAATAATGTGGTAAGTTTGTGCAGCCATATCTTCAATGTCCATGTGACTACACATCATTGGTTACACATTTTTCTTCTTCTTTGTAAATATATTGTGTCTTGTCTTGTATATACTATTATTTCTATGTAGTCATGATCCCTATTTTTCATGATGAAGTGTAAGTCGATCTTGATCCCTTTGTTATTTCATTTTAGTTCTCTCCAAGAGATATAGATCCTTGTACCTACAAGGGATACACGTCCCCAATCAGAGCCAATGTTGGCACCCCATTTTGATATGTCTCATTTTTTATTTGTTTTTCTCCAAAGTGTGCATTTGGTCATATTCAACTAGTGTTGATAACCAATATGAGATATCCTAATTGGGTCCCCTAAGTGTCAAATGGTGCAAAGATCCATAAAAGTCTAAGATTGGGCTTCTCTTGGCACTGTCCTTAGAATTTTTTTCTTGATCAAAGCATTGGAGTTTTTGGGTTTCTCATACCTTCGTTTCACCCCTACCAAACCTAACTCCCCACTCTATTCCTTCTAAAATTGCCTAAGTGTTGACTTTTTTACCCTTTCAGACTATCAGGGTTTCTTGTACATTAATATGACATTTAGCATCCTCGATCTCTAAAGCTCAAAGGCCAACAAAAGTTCTAAGTGTTTGAGTCAAAGTCCAAGTTTTGGTTGCCTATTTGGGTACCTCCTTCCATCCATCCTTTGTCCAGAGGTCTTGCTTTATTCCTTATTAAAATTTGTCTCATTTCATTGGCTTGACAAAGTTCTCCATCCTTTCATTCCCCATCAAACTTGTCCTCCTATTCGTGTCTTCCCTAAAATCCCAACACCTTGACATTCCCTTAAGCCTTTCACAAATCCTTTTAGGTTTTTTGGAATTTCATAGCTTCCTATCCCTTCCAATTTTAGCATCTTAAGATTTTTCTTTTCCTGTAAGTCCCTTTTGTAAGAGTTTTGGAGTTCCCCATTCCCCAATGCATTTATCTATTAAATTGTTTTATTGATATGCCATCATGTTGATCTCAACACCCTAATGATTTCATGCTAATATCATTTTCCCATTGAAATTTTGGAGGTCCCTTATTCTAGTACCTAGTTAGTGTTCCCTTTGAAGTTTGATTTCATTCTCTTTAATGATGTCATGTTGGTGTAAGTAGTCCTGATGATTCCATTTTTATGTAAGAAATCCTAATGATGTCATGTTGACATCATCTATCTATTAGACTTTTAGACTTCCTCATTTATCCATCTCACTTGGAGTGGTCATTTCTCTAGATTATGCTTAGTAGCCCTCATATAACCCTCTTGAAGGAGGTTTCATTGTCTGGGAGCTAATTGATGATTCTATCCTTGGAGATGTCTGGGAAATCCTAATGATAAGGATCCTCCCCCTTTTGTCTTTGCTTTGGATACTTATACTTTGTTATGCTTGGCCCTATTTATGTTTTTTTAATCATCGCTTTAGACTTGGTCTTGTTAGAATTTGTGGGTGTGCTTCTCTACCATCCTCTTTTTTTGTGAATATTATAATATTATCCTTTATTAATGTGAAAGAGGAAAATTTATGATTTATCTAATACATCTTAGCTAAATTGTATTTTTTTTCTTTTACATTTTGGTGAACCCAACACATCAAACCTACTTTGTTAGTTTAAAGATAAAAATGTTCTTTAAAAAAAACAAAAAATATATTTTCTAAAAAAACTATGATGACCTTCAATTGACTTCATATGTACCTCATATCCCTTCCTCCTATTCTTTCTAAATGAAATTCTTATCTTCTTTATGATGGCCTTCAATTGACTTCACCTGCACCTCATTTCCCTTCCTCCTATTATTTCTAAATGAACTCCTTATCTTCTTTTCTTACATCACTTTCTATCTTTGCCCATAAAGTTCAAGATGTTCCATTTTATATTTGTGATGCCAACTTAGCTCTTCTTATATCACTCTATTATTTTGATTCCTTTCCTAACATTCCTCAGGCTTTTGAGGATATTTTGGCACAAGTGGATGAAATCACTAATACTTTTCTTAATGTTACTTTACCTTCTCTTCATGTTGGTGTTCTCCTTGCCAGACATGAAGCATTGGTGTAGTAAATGTTGAGAATTATCTTTCTACTACCAAATCACATATTCCTTTTGAATAAAATAAACTAATGAAATAATCATCAATTTCAACTTATCCCACCCACTAAAGAGATGTTGGATGTCCATTAATGTTCAAAATATTTCTTTTGTTCCTAAAATAAGTGTGCATGCACCACTTGATTCACCTCCACTTTCTCATCCTTTGATCACTATTTGGGGAATCCTTGATAGTCCTCAACCTTCTACTTTTCTCTCTTATTTTCTTCCAACATATGAATTGTAATGCGCCTATGGATATTGATTACCATACGGTAGCCTGCACATATTGATTACCATACGATAGATTGCACATATAACATTCAATAAAACAAGCAAGTTACTCCTATCCCTATTTTCCTTTCTCCTTCAAATCTTTTTCTTCTATCACCTTCTCATCCTTCTATTGAGATTTCCAAAGAGTATGATATTGTTAAGAAACTTTAGGCTACAATTTAAGCTATAATATATCTTTGGGACCTAATACAAGTTTTACATTCTCATCATAGTGCTCTTCAAGAGGCCTTGCAAAATATACCCATACAATCTTCCATGAAGCCTATGACTACTATTTGAATAGATTCATACTAATTCTATTGATATCACTTTTCATTCCTCTAAAATTCCTTTTCTTGAAGTTGATATGCAAAATGTTGCTCTCATGATTATTGTTTCTATAAACTCAAATGAGATTAAGCAAACCCTTGATGTTATTGGTTCCAATATTAAAATCCATAGTTGAGATATCCTTAATTGTATTAATATTGGTGCTTCTATTTCTCCTTCAAATCTATCCATTATAGGTTTTGATAATGTGACTCACCTGACTCTAGGCACTATTGTATTACCTACCTATACACTAGGCCCCATTATATTACCTACTAAGGTTCATGTCATGTTAGGGAGTCTTTCTTATAATCTTCTTCTTGTTAGATTGCAAAATCATGAATTGGGTTTAGTTCCATGCACTTGTCATCAATATATTAAATTTATTCATCACAATAAAGTACATACTATCAAGGTTGATCTTGAACACTTTTAATGTGATCAATAGGATGAATGGGGTCACATGAATCCTATTCTTTTTTATTTTTGTAATTTCATGCCTTCTACAACAAATTCACAAACACCACCATCACCTTTTCTTGACGATAATGTACCTTCTCCTTCTAATGCATGTCTTGGTGATGAAGAGAACTCTTTAGACTTCACCCCCCCAATGGGCTTGGTGAATATAAGGTTGACCCTTCTCACTTTGAAATTCCACATTCAACAAGGATTTGCATTCTCATGTTCGAACTGATCCTCCTTTTATGAATTATGTTATTGCTCCTCCAACATGTGAATATACTTCTCATTTTTCCAAGGATAGCGAGGTTGATTCTCCTCCCCTTTTGATTTGGAGACACATTATGGGGCCTAGATTCAAAATTATTTCTAGCATCGATACGAAGGAAATTATCTCAAGTGTATGGAAACATGAGTTAAGGTCCCTATGGAGCTTACATCGTACTTTTCTATGATGGGTTTAGGTTACCGATCTTCTCTTCTATCTACACCCCCTCCATTTTTTAAGGGCTCTATGATTTATACTTTTTAGAGATGCATCTTCCTTCACAAGAGAAAGGGTTGATTCCTATTCCTTCTCCACTATCTAAATAAGAACATATCTTATTGAGGCTTCTTAAAGCCTGCTTGATCATTCTTCCCCCTACAAACTATCCAAGCTATTAGACAACTTGCTGATATCATGCTCAAGAATTTTGTACTTGGGATATAATTTCTTAAATATTTAGTCGTATTTTCTCAATTTTGTAACTTCAAACACGACTTGCACAGACTAAATCCAATCAATGAGCCACTTGTTTTGGGAAGTATAGTATTTTTAGAGTATTACATCATGACACTAATTGTTTAATCTTTTTTTTTTTTTACTAGACTTTTAGTTCTATTCCACAATCAAAAAAATTGTAAATCATCTAGAAAGCATACCAAGTTTTATAATTGTAAAAAATTACTATGTGCCACAAAATAAACTCATTAAGGGTGTATAAATTGCATTATTTGGGGGTGTACATATAAATACACTTAATTTATAAGGTGTCATAATAAATGTACTTATCTTTGAAGGACTAATGCTTTATATTTTTGTAATCATTATTTTTCATTAAGGTCAAAACAAATTTTTTTTGTGCTAAAGACATCATGTATTTATCTTAAGTTACCTCATTTTGAATACCATTTTAGCTAATGAATGTTTTTAAGTTATCACGTAATTTATCTCACACCTTTCATTAATATTTTTATTTTTTAAAAGTTTGTTATTAATGTTTTGGTGTAAAATTTGTCTTTCGAGATTTTGATTGTAAAGCTTTACAAAATTTCTCAAGCTTAAGATAATGTTTTGATATAAAATTTGTCTTTTTAAATTTTAAATGTAAAACTTAATAAAATTTCTCATCAGTTCGTATTGATGGTAGGTATAATATTGATATTTTACTCAGACTTAATGAGGACATAATAATTTAAACTTAAAATTGACAAACTCAACATGACTCAAGAAATAAAGAAATTTTCAAAATTAAATAAAAGTATATGTTACTTTATGTAGTAATTCAACACTTAATAGTACCTACCACAAGTTTCCTTTTTCCATCAAAATAAGAGTACACTTAACAAGCACAAATTAATGTACTTCATTTGTCCACTAAATTTTATATTTATTTGAAATCCACAAACTGACAGATTTCCCTTAAATTGGTAGAAAATTCAGTCAATGTAAATGAAGTTTCAATATTTTACTAAATGCCAAAACAGACTAAGTTGCAGATGGAGCTGAAAACATTGTGAAAAATTATTTTCTTTGTACTGAATGACACACCCCCTATGCTATCTGAAATCTAAAATTCTATTGGAGTTCACATGAACCCACGAAGCGAAACTGGCGGCTCAAGCCTAGCTTACAAGTCTGTGTTCTCAATACAGTGGTGAAAGGTTGGAAGTCTCAATGCAATAGTGGTTGCAAGTAAAATTACCTCATCTATTTTATTACTGGATATTATTTGGTATGATATTAGCTTCTACTTGTTGGAACAAGACTTGAAATACATCTCGTATGGATACTTACAGTTAATAAAATGGCTGAATCAAATAATCTTGAGTCATCTAAACAAGAAACAAGTCCATATGTTTGATTGATCCTTTCACATGATGAATATTAAGATACCAAATTCATGTTCAGCAATGTTAGATTGATGTGAAGGTGCAAGATTCCAACAAAACAATTATTTTATCCCCAAGGATAGTATCATCAAACCCCGATTACTCTCCCTGTCAAATGCTTGGTCTTATGCACATTCTTCAAATAGGTCATCCAATACTCGTTCAGCACTACCCTTATTTATTCTAATCTACATGTACTGTTACAATCTCATTGGCCCGTCACAGTCATTTGTGGACATTAACACAATTTCTTCTTTCTTCTGAAAAAACAAAAGGTAATGTACAATCTATTACAAAAAAAAAAAAATAGTAACATGGTTTAACATTTTGGCATCAACCTGCACTCTGAAAAGGTTTTGTTTTGACTGCCATTGCCATTGTTTCTCTCTTATTTTTCAATGCTCAATATCATCAACTCAACTAATAACTTATGATATCGTGCAGCAATTTATTGCTTCATGTCTCCTGCCTACCCATCAATATCCGAAGAAGATAATAATTGCTATCATCTTTTCATATCAAATTTAGCACCCACCAATCAATGCACTGAACTGTGGGAATATATTTTCATGTGGACTTCTCCTGTCCATTGCACTTTGATTCAGAAATATACACAAGTATTCCGTATTACTCTTAACCAAATAAATAAAATATCAATGAGTACCATGTTGGTGTGAATAAGTCTTGTACTTAGTTTATTTCTTTACTAGGGACTTAGGGTGTTGATGTTCATAGCAGTGTCGGTTGTATCCTTCCAGTGATCTCCTTTCATGATGATAAATTAAATAATAGCCTAGGGCTATTTAATTTATAGAGACATCGATTTGATGAAGAGGCACAATCCATGTTAATTATATTTAATTATTGAAGAGGCACGATTTAATGAAGAGATGCATTTTTAATGAGGTCGACCTCATGCTTCTTGGACGCGATTTTTGAAAAGGCACATTCCTTCATGATGGACACAATTTGAAGGGACACATTATTCTATGCTGGGCCGACTAATTGCTTTGAAGAGTTGTGTCCTCCCTTTCATTATGTATATATATTCGATGGAGTTTACATTGTTGATCATTCATCATAAAGTTGTCAATCATAGTGCAAATTCTGTAGGAGTGCAGATCGAGTTTTTGGTAGAAGGCTGAGATTATCATTATCAGATTGCTTCATCTTGTTGTTGTATTTGCATCTGATTGTGGTACTTGTTATTGGCCTCATTATCGGCCTCTATTGTAGAGGAGACTCTCATTTGTGATTCAATATATAAGTGATATATTGTTGCTGGGTTTTTCTCCCTGAAGTGGAGGGTTTTCCCAGGTTATCTGTTGTGTTATTGTGTTGAATTTTGAATTAATTTTCTGTGCTCTAATCTGATCATAAAACTAACATGGTATCAGAGCCAAGTTTGAAGAAGATCTTGATCAGATTTAGTATTGCAGCGATACTCTTTATTCTTTTTCTTATCGTTGATTACTTCTATCTCTTTGTCAAGATGGTGAATGGTCAAGATAGAGGATAGACTTGAGGGAGCATCAAATTTCACATCTTGGAGATTCAAAATTATGCTCACCTTGGAAAAAAATGAATTGGCTGAGTTTGTGGAGAGCAAAGTCCCCGAGCCTACGGATGAGGAAGAGAAGGTTCAATGGAAGAAGAAAGATATTAAGGCGAAGATGTTAGTTGATTCCGTGAAGGATCATATTGTTCCTATTGTCTCCAAGTTGAAGACGGCAAGAGAGATGTTTAAAACTTTGGAGGAGATGTATGAAATCAACAACATAAGTCGGGCACTTGCACTGAAGCAACAACTTCATCATGTGAAGATGGCGAAAGGAGAATCTGTTATTGCTTACTTCATGAAGATTTCCGAATTGAGAGATCAGTTCTCTACCATTGGTCATGTTGTTGATGACAAGGACTTGACCATGCTTCCCCTTAATGGTCTTCCTTCATCTTGGGAGTCTTACATTCAAGGAGTCAACGCAAGATCGAAACTTCGCAAGTTTGATCGTTTGAGGGCGGATTGCATTCAAGAGGAGTCTAGATTGGCTGCTAGAGGCATTGGTCAAAACTCTACTAATGAAAACATTCATGTTATCGCTACTCAATCCTCGAAGGAGAAAGGGAAAGGTAGAAAGAAAGGTTATTTCAAGAGGAATAGAGATAAGGAATCTGATGGTGCTCCCGCATTCAAGAAGAAGAGGGACCTCTCCAAAGTCCAATGTTTTAGATGTGACAAGTATGATCACTATGCAAAGGATTGTCCAACCAGGCCTAAGCAGCAGGCTACCATTGCAGATGTTGATGAAGTCTCTCCGCAGAAGGATTCATGTGAATACTTATTCTATTTGGCATTGTCAAGCAATGTACCTACCGACACCAACACTTGGTTGATTGATAGTGGTGCCTCTTGCCACATCACCGGATTTAGGGAGCATTTAACTAATTTGGTGGAGAGAGATTCTAGTGAACAAGTCATTATTGGAGATGATGCTAGTTACTATGTGAAAGGAATTGTGTAATGTCCCCTTCTCAAGCCTGACATTTCCAGTGACCATTAGCCTTTCTTTGGGAACCCGAAGGCTAGTCGGAAGTTAAAATTAGGGTTTCCTAATTTTGAGGAGGTCATTGCTCAGAGATGATGGATTCAATGGCGGATTCTTTCTGGGTTTTCAGAGAGCTTCGCAGGGGTATGCTCATCTCAGCATTCAGAGCATTTTCTGGAATTTACTATTTTTAGTAAATTCTATTTTTGGCAGTAAGCAGGATGGTATCAGGCAGTTGACTTTTCCCTTCAGTTGACTCAAGTAGCGGGCTCAGTTTCGGGCTTCAGAATGCAGTTCTGGGAAGTCGAGCTCATTTCACTTAAAAATAACATTATAATTAAAATGTTATTTATCACCTTGGCCTAGTCGAATGACTTAATGTCATTTTAAAAGGTGGACTCAAAGGGTGGCGCCTTCATTAAGGTTATATTTAATAATTGATGAATTCTCCAAAGTCAAAAGCAATTTAATTTGGGCGCATTTCTCAAGGTGAAGATTTAATTAAAATATGATTATTGAGCTAAGGTGAAAAGGACGCCATATTAAGGAAGAGTTAGGGTTTGAAACCTTGAGTTGGATTCTAGGGTTTCGTGAAGTCAAACGAAGCTTATAAAAAGAAGTCTTGGGCATCATTTATTGAACTTTGGAAAATACACTGTTATGCTGCCGGATTGGCTCTGGAACCGCTTCGAGGAATGAAGGCCTCCTAGTATTGGCATCTCTTCTCGTTTGTAAGACAACGACTAGTGATGATTCTTAGTTTAGTTGTGATCTTTCATTATTGTGAGTTGTAATCTGCATATTGCATATTAGATTTCTGTTCTGCATATTAGCCATGTCTTAGAATTGCTCGTTTGCTACAGCAGATTTGCATTTTTACTTGTAACTCAAAAAAGACCAAAAAATAGATTGTGGGTATTGTTCCATTCTATTCTCCTAGGCTAGGCGCCATTGTTTGTAAGTCTGCAGATTTTTTGAAGGAGTATCTGAATTTTAGAGCAAAGTCGACCCTATCAGCTGGGCCGTACCATTCACAAAATCTTGGGATTTGTGCATTTATTATAAGTGGCTTTTCAAGTCTGTCTTGTGCTTCTAGTTTGAGCGCCTCCTTGTTAAGGGTGTTTTGCCTTCAGTATCTAGTATTTTGAATCAGTTTCTAGGTAGATCTGATCTATTTTATAAATCTGTGTTGCTGGTTTTATGAAGAAAAATACAGTACTGTTATAACAGCATATAGGGATCTGCACTTTCGTTCTTGGATGGGCGTTGGGAACTCTTAAAGTCTTCACGGAGACATCATTGAAGATTGCACAAGTTGAAAGAGGTTGGATCTGTTTCTATTCATGCAAGTTTAAGCTTTATTCTTGGCAATCATTGAATGCTTCAATATTATTGCAATATTCTCAAATGCTGATTTGTAACTGGTAGCAAGTAGTCATCTTCCAAATTGTATGCTGGCAGTAGTACTGTCGGTCCTTAGATTCTTGCTCAGTCAGATTGTAATGTTCTTCTCTCTTTCAGCATTTTGATATTGTATGTAATCCATCTCCGCCCTATGGTCGCTACTATCCCATTCTGGGTTAGAAAGCACATCCTGGGTGTTGAGAGTCTTCAGCTTTCAGCATTTTCTTTCAAGCAGTAGATTTTGTATCCACTCCGTCATATGGTCGCCCCTCACTCCGCATTGGATTGGGTAGCACATACTTGACGTTGAGTTCCTTTCTGCAAGTAGAATAGAAGACCCTCTGACCAATGCTCACCTTCAGCGGTGCCATTCTGGTTAGAGTTACAGTTTAAGCAGTCTCATTTAGATCCTCTGACCAATGCTCGCCATCATCGGCGCCATTCTGGTTAGAGTTGTTTACCTGCACGTTTTGGTTTTCTCCTCTAACCTTAACGGGTGCACTGCTTTGTAATTTGTTAATTGAAAAACAAAAAAAATTGGCTCGGAATATTTCAGTGGTATCAGAGCCAAGATCCTGCCATCCTGTGCCCATCAGAGTTCACTTGACAGAGAAAACAGATTCTACATCAGAGGTCAGAGCTGAGTTCAGTATTAGTTTTCAGAAGTTTCAAAGATGTTGCATTTTCTAAGGCCTATGGGTCGTGAGAAGTCAGATTCAACTATGGCATCGGAGGAAGGAAAGGTTAGTGATGTCGTAAGGGACTTCATTGAATATGCCAGACAGTTTAAAAGACAATGTGAAGATGAGGCTGTCAAACTCCGTGAGCAATATCAAACCATGCCAGATGATTATAGGTACAATGTTTCATTTGATTCCCATTTGAAGTGTGTGGCGTCAGTGGAGCCCGAAAAGTGGAAGATGGTGGACCACATTAGGAAAAGGATAAAAAGGGAAGCAGAACAAGCTTTGTTCGAAGAATCAAAGAAGGAAGGAGATGAAGTGCCTATTTGTGGATTGCAGCCGACAAATATGCAAGTTGAAGAGAAAAATCAGTCATCTAGCATTGAAGATGGCACAAACAAGGTGCACATATCACATCAAAATGATCGTGAGCTCGAAGGAGAAAACGTGACAGTTGAAGAGTGTGTGGAAGAGCCTCATAATACGCCCCTTGACTTGCATGTGATAGCAAGTGAAGAAGAGCAAGTTGAAGGAAATACTATTGGTGTCTTTGAATCAGCTTATGACTGTTACCAAAGTGATGATGTTGGTAATGATTTCGAGGTGTTTGTACCTCCTCTTGTTGAAGATTTAGTGATGGATAGTTTTCCTCTTGTTGCTGTTCAAACTCCTCAAGAGTTTTCACAAGATGAATTTATTACAAGTGATCAAGAAGACCTCTATGGCATGCATATGACTGTTCATGATGAGATCAGAAACATACCTATAGATGATAGGTTCATTGAAGATAAGGATGATAAAAAATTTCAAACAGCTAGCTCTAAAGATTCCTTACTTCCTTTCAGTGACAGTGCTAAGGGTGGTTTTGAGTTTGAACTTCAGACCCAACCATTGGAGGGAGGTACTTATGAAGACATCAGCTTTAGTGATTTGGGAGTTGACCTATTCCAAGAATCAACACTCCAAATGTTGCACAAAGAACACTCTTCTTGTGATCAAAACAATCAGCCTCTCACCATTTGGGATCCAGGTGTGAAGGCACTTAGTGATGACAAGCCGGTATGGGATGAATTTCCCTTTGATCCGGATGAAGAAATGGAACTTGATAAGGGTTCTCTATCAGCAGACAATGGTATTAATATGCTTAAGTTTGGGGCTGCTTTCAAGTTTGATCAAAGTAACATGGAAGAGGAAACAGAGTTTGAGGGCCATATGGCTCTTGAAGATGAAAGGTTTGGAGGAATTACCAAACACAAATCTGATTTATCAGGGCATGAAGCTGATTGCAATCAACGAGTTGAAGGCTTAGTGGAGTATGATGTTTTCCAAGACATTGAGCATTCCCCACTAGTTGGTGGTGAAGTACAAGAATGTTGGAGCAACAATGAGGACAGCAAAAGCGTGAAACGAAGTTCTGTTTTTCAGTTACAGCCTATCGGCAATTCACCATTTTCGCATTCGTATGAGTGTGAAGGCCAACCTGAGGTGTCCGTTGAAGATGAAGTGCGAGCTCTATCTAGATTTGATCGCACACACAGTCTGATTGAAGGGCTTATTTGGGATGCTCAGCGTGAAGAGAGACAAAGAGGAGTGAAATATGAGGTTGCTCTTCCCAAGTTGCAACTTATCAGAGACTCATTGGAGACCTTAAAGTCTGAGTACATAGGCTTGATTGAAGATAGAGATCATGCCGTTGAATCTGCAAAGAAGGCCTTCATTGTTTTCGAAGAAAGGGAGAGTATGGTTGATGAGCTCACTTTGGAGCTTAAATCCACTAAGGACAAGTTGGAAGAAACTCAGTTGGATCTAACAGAGGTTGCAGACCAGTTTGCAGATTTCAAACTTTTCAAGGAGCAAGAGGATGCACAAAGAGCTATAAAAATCAAGCAAGTGATGGGAGATTTTGACTATCTTCAAGAGGAGTTTGATCTTGAAAGCATTTCAAGAAAGTCAGAAGTTGCATGTGCAGATTTGGGGCAGCGAGACGTAAGGAATGGCTTCCAAGTCTTCGACAATCCCTTCTTTGAAGTGGGTGCTGAAGCAACTTATGACAATCCTCTCTTTGTTTTGAAAAAAGAGTCAAGTAGTGAAGAGACCAAGCATGAGGTCAAGTGTGAACTCCAATCTAAGGATGCCTTGATATCACTCCATGACGATGTGCCACGTATGTTGAGTAGTAAAGAATGCTTAAGAGGAATTGAGGATGCAGTCTTCACTTTGGAAAAGGGACCAAAATATGGTGATTGCACTCTTGTCAATCCATTCCTTGGGTTGAGGGATGCTAGTCTGCTCTGGGAGTTGAATTTGAAGTCATCTTATGTTTCATGCTTCAGTGTTCCTGAAGTTTTCATGGATAGGTTTCAAAGGTTCATCAGAGGGAATGCCAATTTTACAAGTATGCACTTGATTTTGACTAGCACTCAGAGATGTGCTATGTTTCCTTGCCGGAGTGTTGGAGATTATTTTCAGTTGGGTACTCAAGCTTGGGATTCTCAACATGGGTTGATGGAGCATACAGTTTGTGGAAAGAAGAAATTATGGAGGAACAAGAATCAAATTTTCAGACCTTTTGATGTCGTTCTTTCCTTTAGCAGCTTCTTGATGGTTCCATTTGTTCATCAACAAATGGATTGGAGACAGATTTTGAGCATGGGTTGGAGAAATGAACCATTAGTGGCTCTTGAATGTGTTTTCCGGCTAAGACTTGGACAGATTTTGAGAATCGAGCTTGCTGGTTTGAGGCAGACCAGCCACCTTACATGTTGCGTTTATCGCAATCAGGAGAGTTGGTTCATCACTCCTGATCAAAGAAGTAGTAGTTCTCTCATGGAGATGAATCTAGTGTGTTTTCCAACCACCTTGGAGGTGTCACCTTGCAGCTCGATGGTCATCTCACATGCTCACGGTTGGGATCTTGAGTGGTGTTGTTGTTTTCCTTTGGGTATGACTCAAGAATCAGATTGCATTACGCTGATACTAGCCTTGATTGACCGCAATTATTTGTTCCTTCACACTTTTCCTACTCTCCAAATTCATCTTATGATGGTTGATGAAGTAAACCTTGACTGTTTAATCTCAGTATTGATTCATGACAGCAGTAGCTCACATGCTTTGGTTCACCATTCGGAGACTCATGGGGTTGGAACTATGATTGTTTCCTGTAGTCTTCATGGTTGTGTCTGTATAATTCAGGAGTGGCATGGTAGCTTTATGCGGAGACAGGAGTATGAGTTTGTTGGGCTCTTACAACGGAATGCTTCCTTCCTTGTAAGAAGATTTGTAGGGGTCACACTTGCAGTCATGGTCCCGTTTGTTACCGTGTGGAGGTATGGGGAGGAGTTCGATTTTGATTTGAATAGTCTATCTCTCCTATTGCTTAGAATGGTGATTGACAGTAGTATGGTTGATACTGTTAATTCGGGGAATCGTGGACATGAGATGCTGCATGATTTTGATTTCTTTCCTTTAAGATCTTTCAGTTTGAGAATCATAGATGGTAACATTTTGGAGTTACAAGGGGAGTCAGTGCAGCGTTGGCATGATATTCCCATTAATGTGATCAGAGTGGCGCAGCGGAAGCATGGTGGGTTTTTCCTGAGACGCATTTGGGAACCAGGGATCCTACTTGTTGCGTATGGATTAGTCTTCGAACTACTGGAGTTGTGGTGGTATTGCTTGAGGACAAGCAATTTTGGGGAGGGCGGATTGTAATGTCCCCTTCTCAAGCCTGACATTTCCAGTGACCGTTAGCCTTTCTTTGGGAACCCGAAGGCTAGTCGGAAGTTGAAATTAGGGTTTCCTAATTTTGAGGAGGTCATTGCTCAGAGATGATGGATTCAATGGCGGATTCTTTCTGGGTTTTCAGAGAGCTTCGCAGGGGTATGCTCATCTCAGCATTCAGAGCATTTTCTAGAATTTACTATTTTTAGTAAATTCTATTTTTGGCAGTAAGCAGGATGGTATAGGCAGTTGACTTTTCCCTTCAGTTGACTCAAGTGGCGGGTTCAGTTACGGGCTTCAGAATGCAGTTCTGGGAAGTCGAGCTCATTTCACTTAAAAATAACATTATAATTAAAATGTTATTTATCACCTTGGCCTAGTCGAATGACTTAATGTCATTTTAAAAGGTGGACTCAAAGGGTGGCGCCTTCATTAAGGTTATATTTAATAATTGATGAATTCTCCAAAGTCAAAAGCAATTTAATTTGGGCGCATTTCTCAAGGTGAAGATTTAATTAAAATATGATTATTGAGCTAAGGTGAAAAGGACGCCATATTAAGGAAGAGTTAGGGTTTGAAACCTTGAGTTGGATTCTAGGGTTTCGTGAAGTCAAACGAAGCTTATAAAAAGAAGTCTTGGGCATCATTTATTGAACTTTGGAAAATACACTGTTATGCTGCCGGATTGGCTCTGGAACCGCTTCGAGGAATGAAGGCCTCCTAGTATTGGCATCTCTTCTCGTTTGTAAGACAACGACTAGTGATGATTCTTAGTTTAGTTGTGATCTTTCATTATTGTGAGTTGTAATCTGCATATTGCATATTAGATTTCTGTTCTGCATATTAGCCATGTCTTAGAATTGCTCGTTTGCTACAGCAGATTTGCATTTTTACTTGTAACTCAAAAAAGACCAAAAAATAGATTGTGGGTATTGTTCCATTCTATTCTCCTAGGCTAGGCGCCATTGTTTGTAAGTCTGCAGATTTTTTGAAGGAGTATCTGAATTTTAGAGCAAAGTCGACCCTATCAGCTGGGCCGTACCATTCACAAAATCTTGGGATTTGTGCATTTATTATAAGTGGCTTTTCAAGTCTGTCTTGTGCTTCTAGTTTGAGCGCCTCCTTGTTAAGGGTGTTTTGCCTTCAGTATCTAGTATTTTGAATCAGTTTCTAGGTAGATCTGATCTATTTTATAAATCTGTGTTGCTGGTTTTATGAAGAAAAATACAGTACTGTTATAACAGCATATAGGGATCTGCACTTTCGTTCTTGGATGGGCGTTGGGAACTCTTAAAGTCTTCACGGAGACATCATTGAAGATTGCACAAGTTGAAAGAGGTTGGATCTGTTTCTATTCATGCAAGTTTAAGCTTTATTCTTGGCAATCATTGAATGCTTCAATATTATTGCAATATTCTCAAATGCTGATTTGTAACTGGTAGCAAGTAGTCATCTTCCAAATTGTATGCTGGCAGTAGTACTGTCGGTCCTTAGATTCTTGCTCAGTCAGATTGTAATGTTCTTCTCTCTTTCAGCATTTTGATATTGTATGTAATCCATCTCCGCCCTATGGTCGCTACTATCCCATTCCGGGTTAGAAAGCACATCCTGGGTGTTGAGAGTCTTCAGCTTTCAGCATTTTCTTTCAAGCAGTAGATTTTGTATCCACTCCGTCATATGGTCGCCCCTCACTCCGCATTGGATTGGGTAGCACATACTTGACGTTGAGTTCCTTTCTGCAAGTAGAATAGAAGACCCTCTGACCAATGCTCACCTTCAGCGGTGCCATTCTGGTTAGAGTTACAGTTTAAGCAGTCTCATTTAGATCCTCTGACCAATGCTCGCCATCATCGGCGCCATTCTGGTTAGAGTTGTTTACCTGCACGTTTTGGTTTTCTCATCTAACCTTAACGGGTGCACTGCTTGTAATTTGTTAATTGAAAAAACAAAAAAAATTGGCTCGGAATATTTCAAATTGGGACCTCCACTCTCCACTTGGATTCCGGCATTTCCCTTTCTTCTTTGAGGATTGAGTAGCGAGAACATGAAATGGAAACAAGGTTTCGCTTGATGCCTGGAACAAATAGAATATCACTCAACTGTAGGTGGAAAGGTTATTTCAAGAGGAATAGAGATAAGGAATCTGATGGTGCTCCCGCATTCAAGAAGAAGAGGGACCTCTCCAAAGTCCAATGTTTTAGATGTGACAAGTATGGTCACTATGCAAAGGATTGTCCAACCAGGCCTAAGCAACAGGCTACCATTGCAGATGTTGATGAAGTCTCTCCGCAGAAGGATTCATGTGAATACTTATTCTATTTGGCATTGTCAAGCAATGTACCTACCGACACCAACACTTGGTTGATTGATAGTGGTGCCTCTCGCCACATCACCGGATTTAGGGAGCATTTAACTAATTTGGTGGAGAGAGATTCTAGTGAACAAGTCATTATTGGAGATGATGCTAGTTACTCTATGAAAGGAATTGGGACCTCCACTCTCCACTTGGGTTCCGACATTTCCCTACAGTTGAGTGATGTTCTATTTGTTCTAGGCATCAACCGAAACCTTGTTTCCATTTCAGCCTTGGAAGACAAGGGGTACCAAGTTGCATTCTCAAAAGGAAACGTTCTTGTGTGGACGAAGAACTCAAACTTCGAGACTGCTCGAGTGATTGGAGTTAGAAATGAGAGCATCTATAGGCTATGCACTCGTCCACTTCAGGCTCTAGTGCATGATTCTTCAAGTATGTGTGAACTTTGGCATCAAAGATTGGCTCACCTTCACTTTCAAGCTCTACCTATCATGGAGAAGATGGTCATGGGCCTTCCGAAGTTCAACCAAGAGCATGAAGGTACTTCCAGAGGCTGCACTTTAGAAAGACTTGGATTTATTTCTTGAAATCTAAAGAATCTGAGGAGGTATTAGAAAGGTTCAAGGAATTCAACGCTTAGGTGGAGAATTTGTCCGGGATGAGGATCAAAGTTTTGAGATCTGATAATGAAGGAGAGTACACTTCCGGCAACTTTCGTAGTTTTTGCATTGAAGCTGGGATTAAAAGGGAGTTTAGTGTCCCTTATAATCCTCAACAGAACGGTGTTGCTACAAAGAAGAACAGATCTATTGTGGAAGCAGCCAAAGCCATGATTCATGACCAAGATCTGCAAACCTTCCTTTGGGTGGAAGCATCTAGGACAACAGTCTATGTTCAGAATAGAAGTCCTCACCGCATTTTGGAGAATATGACTCCCGAAGAAGCATTCACAGGAGTGAAGCTAGAAGTGAGTCACTTAAGGATCTTTGGATGTCCAATATATGTCCATATACCGAAGAACAAGAGAACAAAGTTGGAGCCTTCTGGCAAGAAGGGGATATTTGTAGGTTACAATGAAACATCAAAAGCCTACATAATCTACATCCCAAGTCAGTAGCTGATCGAGATCAGTAGAGATGTCACATTTGAAGAAGATATTGCATTCAGAAGATCCAAGGGCACTCATATGGAGATTGGTAATGAAGAGTCTCCTCAGGATATGGAAGTTGACCATGCTCCTGAGATTCAGAGGGAGGCTCCAGAACCAAAAGAAGATGATGATCTAGTTGAGCCCTTGGAGCCTACTGATGGGCCTACCGATATTGTGATAAGAAGAAAAAGACCTCTTTGGGCTAGGCAAACAATGCAGGAGGCAGAAAGGTTTGCAGCACCTAGAGGAACCTTTAGAGAGAGTAAGAGACCTCATAAGTTTTCCAGTTATGTTGCTTTGATGAGTCAGATTATTGAGTCTGAACCTTCCAGTGTTGAAGAAGCTTCTAGTCAACAGGTTTGGAGGGATGTTATGTCAACACCTCATTATCAAATGCAAGGAGTTAGCTTCTGAATTTGAAATGAAGGATCTTGGTCTCATGCATCATTTCCTTGGCTTAGAAGTTTGGCAGAAGCCAGATGAGATGATTCTAAGTCAAGGGAAGTATACTATTGATATTCTGAAGAGATTTGGTATGATGGATTGCAAATCCATGTCTACGCCTATGGAAACCAACTTGCACAAGTTGAAAGAGGCTGCAGCTAGTTCAGATCTGGTGGATCCCACGTTGTACAGGCAGTTGATTGGATCGCTGATGTATCTAGTCAATACCAGACCAAATATCTACTATGCAGTGAGTGCACTCAGTCAGTTCATGTGTGAACCAAGGCAAATACATCTAGTTGCAGCAAAACATATCTTGAGATACTTGCGTGGCACAGTTGGATATGGGCTGAGATATTCTTCAGGTGTAGATTTGAAGTTGCATGGTTATACTAATTTTGATTGGGCAGGGTGTGTGACTGATCAGAAGAGCACCTTTGGATGTTGCTTTAGTTGGGGTCTGCGATGATATCCTGGTGCAGCAGGAAGCAGTCATCTGTAGCATTGAGTACAACAGAGGCTGAGTATATTGCAGCTTGTGTGGCAGCTCGAGAAGCAATGTGGCTTCGGAAGCTCCTTGCAGGATTGTTTAGGCAATCAATGGAGCCTACTATCATTCATTGTGATAACCAGAGCTGTGTGAAGCTTTCTGTCAATCCTGTGTTTCATGACAGAACCAAACATGTTGAGATCAAATACCATTATATCAGAGATATGGTATTGAGGAAAACAATTCAGTTGAGGTATATCAGCACTGATGAGCAAACGACAGACATTCTCACCAAGCCTCTCTCCAGGATAAAGTTTGTGTACTTTTGAGACAAGCTTGGTATGGTGGAGAATCAAGCCCTAGCTGATAAAAAGTCTCAGTATCAGTGATCCTCTTTAATGCATTTCTCTTTGAGAGAGATTTGAGGTGCAAGCCCTTGTTAATGCATTTCTCTTTGAGATTTGAGGTGAAAGCCCTTGTTTCCACCCTCTGGGAGAGCCATGGTAAATGTCATGTGTGTGACTCCATGACATCATCACGTGAGAGAGTCCATGATGATTTTCTTGTACTTGTGTTTCACCCTCTGGGAGAGCCATGGTGAACGTCATGATGTGACATCACGTTAAGTGATGAACACTTGTACATACCATACATGGGTGTAGCCATGATGGTTGATATCACGATGAGGTGATATCTTTCCTTTCCACATATGGGTGTAGCCATTGTGGTAGACATCACGATGAGGTGATATGTCTTATGCAACTAGAAGTATTCTCCCTAGCTGAGAGGGAGTGTTGATGTTCATAGCAGCGTCAGTTGTATCCTTCCAGCGATCTCCTTTCATGATAAATTAAATAATAGCCTAGGGCTATTTAATTTATAGACATCGATTTGATGAAGAGGCATGATCCATGTTAATTATATTTAATTATTGAAGAGGCACGATTTAATGAAGAGATACATTTTTAATGAGGCCGACCTCATGCTTCTTGGACACGATTTTTGAAAAGGCACATTCCTTCATGATGGACACGATTTGAAGGGATACATTATTCTATGTTGGGCCGACTTATTGCTTTGAAGAGTTGCGTCCTCCCTTTCATTATGTATATATATTCGATGGAGTTTTCATTGTTGATCATTCATCATAAAGTCGTCAATCATAGTGTGAATTCTATAGGAGTGCAGATCGAGTTTTTGGTAGAAGGCTGAGATTATCATTATCAGATCGCTTCATCTTGTTGTATTTGCATATGATTGTGGTACTTGTTATTGGCCTCATTATCGGCCTCTATTGTAAAGGACTCTCATTTGTGATTCAATATACAAGTGATATATTGTTGCTGGGTTTTTCTCCCTCAAGTGGAGGGTTTTCCCAGCGTATCTGCTGTGTTATTGTGTTGAATTTTGAAATAATTTTATGTGCTCTAATCTGATCATAAAACTAACATAGGGGACTTAGTTCACATGTTGAGTTTACTTAGGCTATGAGCATTCTTCTAGAAGTCTTAATTGTCTTATCTAGACTTCACATCATCCTAGGTAGTTATGAGTTAGTTGTCTCATGTAATGGATTAAGACACTTGCCATGATCTTGTCTTATCCTATCTCTCATCCTTGCCGTCATAAGCAAGGCATCTCTAACATATTTTGCATAGCATTGTATTCTATTGCATGGCATATTGATGATTTGTATCATATTGCAATTCTTGTTTGGTGGAATAGCATCTTCCATTGTTGCTTCTCTCTATCTCTTGTGGAGGTTATTTGGTGTTGCAGATTGAAGATCTTGGTTGCTCACTTCAACATAACAAAGATCAAAACATGTCCAGATGCATATTATTCCAGGGGAAAGGAATGTTGGTCATACTTAACAAGATAGAGAACTCATCAACACTGCTAAAGTAAACCAAAAAGTAAAACACATCAATCAACATAACCATGTCTGTAGAGGTATGGTAGCACAGTTCCTAGAAAATGTTGAATTAGGTGCATCTCCAATACAAGTTCATATGATATCCTTGGTGAGGGATTGCACTAGAACTAGGTTGAAAGAACCCATTATGTTTATAAATTGTGACCCTGCATTCTCTCCTACATTGTTGTTCCTTCTTATTTATTTATTTTCCATGTGGAGTTTGCTTGCATTGATCAATACATATTAATATATATTCAATTTCCATTTACACTTGATGGTTTGTCACTAATATAACTTCAAATTCAATTTACTTGTAAAGGTTTTTTGTGATTTATCAATGTGTGGGTGTATGTACTGTCAGTCATCCATCCCAATTAAAAATCATGATTTTGTTGTACAATTATCACCCCCACACGAAAGCTGCAATATACTCATAACAACATAATTGAATGGTTATTTCATACATTACAGCATTCAATGGAGCTTAAATCTTAACTATCATTAGGAACATGATTCAATGTCTACAATTCTTTATGGTATTTATAGCATTATAAATTTATAATTGAAATCCATGTAAATGCAAACTTATGGTGATACATCAAGTAGGAGAAGACTTCCCTACATTGTGAGTACATGGATAGATCTACAGCAATGATTGCTAATAGTGCCAACATCTAAAAACATATGCAGATTTCATCAATGTTGGGGGCCTACATCACTTCCTCTTTCCAAATCGCTAATATTACTTAAGACAATGATTTTCCAATATATTGTTGTGGTAAAGCAAATCCTCCATTATTACAATCTTACAAATGGCCACTGATGCTTTTAATTTTGTGCTATATAATCTTGAAGGTGGGCATGTTTATAGCTTCATTTTAGGGGAGGAATTTCCTCAGTGATTCTATAAATTTTAAATTAATCATTTTCACACGAAGACATTTTCCAAAGCTTTGTTGATAACATGCATGGAAGTTCCATGTTCAAGATTTGCAGTGAGCTGCTAGACATTTTGTTTTCGGGTGCTGTCACTAAAATAACTGTGCATGTTTCCATTTGTTTGCATTAATAAGTCCATTTTCAAGTATACCAGTTCTATTTTTTATGCATGTGCTGGTAGATTAAATGTATCTACAGTCTACACTACTTGAAAATATTTAGTCAAGAAACGTAACTATGATTAGACCATGTTTACCAAAATGTAAAGAACTATTTGATAACAGAAAATGAAAATGGCTTTCCTGTTAGATGCATGTGAGACGGTGTTACATGTATAAAGGCCAGAGGCAAGTTGGCAGGATCCCAGCATAAGAGATTAAAAAAGTGGCAATAGATTGCATAATCAATTTAGTAATAGAAGCATTAGTTATGAAAGTTGTAGCATGCTTAAAAAAGTGTACACTGGGGATGCATCCCTGAGGTTTGTTGGTCATTTCACAGAATAGGACATCCCAGTGTGGTAATACAGGACATTTTGGTTGATGGTACAATTTCCACTCAAGATGTTAATGATAGGGATGAAGACATATTAAGATTTGTTCTCTGATACAAAATGCCGTACAACAGTACAATAACGTATAAATTTCAGCTTCTTTTACTCATATTATCTACATAAATGATAAATTGCAACTTCTTTACTTTTTGTTGCACTTTATTTTTCAACTATTGATTTTTATATATTATTTTAACCACAGCCCAAAAAATCTGGAAAAAAACTGTCATCTCTAAAGGACCAAAATCCATCCCCTTATCCCCAAAACTCAGAAGAACTGTTAAAAATTAAAATAATAATTTTGACAGATTGTGCAATTTTGGCAGACTTGGAAAGTCCTTAGCTGAGCCACCACCAGCAAATTTTACAGCCTTGATTCAGTCAATTCACAATTTTTTTATTGAAACATGCAGAGCCTAATATTTCCCCTTTTTTAATCCATAGCTGGGTTTGTTTTTTGGTAGCCTAGGAGTAGCAAGTATGTACTATATAGTTATGTTCAGCTTTTAGTTAGGAATGTTTGTGTTTGGAATAAGGCAGATGTATATGGGTGTCGTCCAATTGAGCAGTGACTGAGTCTTTCAGTTAGAGTGGTTAAGTTTGGTATTTGCTTCATACCTGTCCGTGCCTGTTGGTTTTTGATTAGGTAAGCAGGGTTTTGAAAGGGCCCTGACCCTTGTACAATAGAAAGATAGAACATGAAGCCCAACCAGCAACAACTAACAGAAAAAAACACTAGACAACCGAAGAAACAGCAAGACTAAAGACCTACCAACCCACCAAAATCATGGTGGTTTAAAAAAGTGTTCCAAAGAACTTTGTTTTAACTCAAAACAAGGGTCCTCCTCAAAACTAACTCTTTTGGAAATGAGACAAGGCATGCAATCATTGACAGAACCTTTCCCCATCTTCAAGGCATTCATTGGAGAACACTTTTTAAGATCAGCTTTCAGCACTTCATGGCAGTCCTCAGTAGATAGCTGATTACCCATCTTCTTCCCATTAGGAGTAAAAGAGTCCTCCTTAGCAGCTTGTTGATTGTCTTTCTTCTTCCAAACAAAGTGATGTTTCTTGTTCTTGTGACAAGAAATGGAAGAATGACCCACTTCACCACAAGAAAGACAGATGACAAGGGATTCTTCAAAGTCTAACTGCTGAACCCAGACACCAAATTTGGAGGACAAGATAACTTGAGTGGGCAGCTGCAGATTTTTCTCCACAAACACACAAAATCTAGCATATAACAACCAGTTTTTAAACTTAGTGATCTTGTCAGTAGCACTGTATTGCCCGAAAGAGTAAGCAATAAACATGAAAATCTTTTCATTCCAAAATTCCAAGGGAAGCCCATGTAAACGGACCCAAATAGGAAACTTGAAGGATTCAACCATAGGATTGAAACCCAACGACCAGCTTTGAAGATTTAAACTATTTAACCCCAAAAAACAAGGGCCATTGGTCAAGACCTTAGAACAATCCTCTTGACAAGAAAAGGCAAAAAGGAAAAAGCCATTCAACATTGTAGAAACCTCTAACTTGCCATGAAGCTTCCAAATTTGTAAAATCCATCTGCGAACAGTGTCAATGTTGGGGTGATTACCACAAAATCTCCCAACAAGCGAGCACCTTAACCATTCAGTTGTCTCCTCAAGAAGAGAATCAGGAACCTCGATGGTAATCTGCCTAGCATCCAAATCGTGCAGGTTGCTGGAACTCTCATTAGAGCAACCTTCCTTCACCCCACTAGGGGTAGGAACATGGCCAGCAGCCAGGGGAACAACAGGTTCAAAACTAGTAGCAGACAAAGGAATAGCTTCATCCACCAACAACTGAGCCCTGCACACATCAGGAGAAACAACATCACCATCCACCAACGGTTGAGTCCTGCACTCCTCCAAATCAAGAGAAAAGGGACAAGGAAGGACAAAACCCAAACTATCCTTCGTGTAGGGCAAGGCATCTTTATAGGGGAAAAGGAAACCTTTCCTCAAACCCAAAAACTGAGCACCATCAGTTGCCTCAGTCACAAGCACCTCAACAATCTCTTTAGCCTTTTGACGAGCCTCCAATAAAAAATCCTTGAGGAACTCCTCCTCTTCATCTGGAAAATCCCCCTCATAGGATAGGGTAGGAGGGGAAAAAGGGTCTTCAACTTCCCACCCAACATCCAAATCCTCACAATTTGAATCCACCAAGGAAAAGAGAGCAAAGTCAGGGAATAAGCCCTCACCTCCCTCGCAAGCATTGAAAACCTCATCTCCAACACCGTCTTTAACATCATCTGTAGAGCAAGCAAAAGAAGCAAGGTTTTTCCATCAAGACTGTGAACAGCACAAACCAACAAGCATGCCTTTTGCCTTTATAGCGGCAATCATCGCAGCAACATGTTTATATGTAGCTCCTTTAGCAACCACAAAACTACCATCGTCACCAACAGGCCCACCGAAGGCTGCAAGGGTTTGAGGGCGACACAAAAAAGCACCTCCCTCCAAAACCTCAGCACCATCTTCATCACCATCCCCGTCATCTTCAACATCACTAGCAGCAAATGGGGATACTCTCCGCAACAGAGTGCGGCCCTTCCTCATGCCCTTCCTTCCTTCGTGCCAAACTCCACAACAGGGAAGAGATACACGCATAGCAGCAATAGCCAAAAGCCGTGAATCCCCATCCTCATCGTCACCACCCTAATCACCTCCTCAAATTTGAAATTGCCTCCTCCGTGCCTTCTCCTGCCCACTCTCGTGAGCTCCATGTACAACATTTTTTAGTTATAACTATAGTGGACTAGGATAAAAAGGGTGTGTGGTTAGTCAATTAGAACTGAAATTACTTTCAGTCAGGATCAATTAAATACAAGGTTGCTAGGAGACCGGTACTAGTACAAGAGACTGGTACCAATACCGGTACATCATTTTTTCAAAAATAGGAGATGGTGGTACTTGGAGATGCAATTTTTTGTTTTAATATAATATAATAATTTACTAATTTGTTAATTTTAAAACTGAAAATATCATGGCATTGAACTTTCAAAACAAGAGCAGTGATAAACTTCTACATTAACTTTTAAAGTTTAAACACACAAATGTCAAAGAGTCAAAGAGTTCATACTACATATTAATATTACATATTGAAATCCAGAAATGTTGATAGCTTGATAGGCTGATACACATACAAAAAAAAAGAGAAATGAGAAATTTATTGTTTATATTTCTATGTCATCTATTTCTAGGTCCTCGGCTATGATGCTCTCCAAATACTTACCACTCTCTGATTACTACATCTAATAAAATGAATACATAAATTAATAATAAGATGACAATGCATACCAGATACAAGAGTTAAATATATCTTTATTTGCACATGAAATTATTATAGAAGAAGACTAGAGATGGTTAGCCAAGGATCAAAGTCGATCCGGCTATATCATACTCCCTTGACGATACACAATCTATATTAAGGACCCGACGGTTGCCAAGAGGAACACAACCGTTAACCAACTGATGCTTATAACTACCCGAAGCTAACAAACAATTAATACATAGTTGGATAACCAATATTATCGAAACATAATAATAGACATTGTACATTGACTACATCATCCCTCCCCCACCCCCCAAAAGAAAGTCATCTTCTAGATGACAAGTAAACATCAAGTAACATTAGGGAAGACTTTTTCAAATTGATGACGATATTGTAGACAAGGACCTGTAAACAAATTCAAAAGTGTACAAACTCGGACTTGGAGTGTACTTGGAAAATCAAATGAGTGTGATGGGGGTCTAGAGGCAACACCCCAATAGGTTCAAGGGGCAGTGCCCCTTGTAGGGGTTTGGGGACAATGCCCCCAAAGGGGTCAAGAGGCAATGCCCCTTGCGGGGTCTAGGGGTAGCACCCCTCGCATGCTCCTTGTCTCGATACAAGGTAGGGTCAAGGGGTTGAGCCCCCACCACAAAGCCCAAATTAAGACCTTCATGACACACATTATTTTCATGATTTTATAAGAGGCAACAAACAATGTTGATAAAGCCACAAAATAGAAATTTTGGTGTGTTTACACAACATATGATGTCCATATGATGTTGACCACCAATACCACATGATCCTGAATTGTTGGCCATACAATGTGAAAAGTGATCGTTGCTCAAGGAAGGGCATTTAGCTATTGGCAAGAGATGATCATACGATGCAAGATGATGTTGGGGATCATATGTTTGCAAGAAAATGGAATGGTCATACGATATGTTTCATCCACGGTTGTATCAAATGATGTCATGCAATGCAAGAGTAGGATGGCCACCGTACGACATGGGTAAAATATGATAGGTTGTACGATGAGAGATGCCTAGAAGGAACCACTGTATGGTGCAAGCAAAGATTTTTTCCACTTTCTGTTTACTAGTCCATCTAATAAAATGAATACATGAATTAATAATAAAGACGACAATGTGTTGGCGTAAAAACTAACACCTCTGGAGTGCAGGTTTGTACGGACAGCTATGCACACTGCGTAATGAGTGCTCTTCAAATTAGGAGGGGAAGCTCCCTCGTAGTGCTGGAATGCGTGGAAAAGAAAAGTAATCTAAGTACTATCTTTTTGTTCTCAGCTGGAAGAGGCACAAGGTTAAGAAAACCAAACGTTGCGGCTAAGGATTTTTCTGGTTTCGTAGATCATTAACTACAACTAAGCTAACTACTTTAAATCTATCCGGTTTCCTCAAGAAAACAGAGCATGAGGAAATGGAGGCAGGATTATCCGCGATAAAGTGCAGGACTCACTGCGGAAGGCAAGGTGCGACTATCCGCATGCGAATAGGCTTATTGGAAACAACAATATACGATAAACTAAGCGATTCTCAGCTTGAAGGCAACGTGGCACAACTATCGGCTCAATCTGAATAAGTTTATTCCACACACATCACACGATAACCAAGAATAGATTCTCAGCTTGAAGGCAAGGTGGCACATCTATCAGCTCAATCTGAATGAGTTTATTGAACACATAACATAAAGGATAGCCAACTAGGATAATAAATTGCATAGGCGAGACACGCATACAATCTACGATCAACTAGCCACTATATCTAACTAAAGCAAGAATTCACCATCATAATTGCATGAAACCCAAGTGGCATAACAATTCATCACAATAGTAAATACTCATGAATAGATACAGAACGAGCAATATTGCAGGCAAGGTAGGCACAGCATATATTTCTCTCTTGTGCAAAAGTTATGTACAAATGAGCAAAAGCCCTTATTTATAGACATCAAAAGGTGTAGGGAACCCTAAAATCACCTTGAGTCAACTACAGTCTTGCAATGCATGCAAGATTTATTGCTAAACCCTAATAAAGCAAACTATACAGTTAATTGGAAAACTACCATCAGTTAACCAATACATCTAACCTAAATGGACAATGTGCAAGCATGCACGTCCTTATTTAAAGCAAAGTTAACTGGACACTACCCTCAGTTAACTGGAAACCCTAATCCTAACTCCTGTGAAGATAATTCCAAGGAAGAGATAGGCATGCATGAAGTCAGCAAGTGAACTCAAGACTGAAAGTCGAGTTAACTGCTGCTCTTGACTCTAACCTCGAACTAACTGCAGGTCCCAACTGGCAGATCACTCTAAGTCATCTCGGTCCAACATCTCAACCAAGAATTCATCAATCACTCTGTCTTTTGTCACTTTGACGCTGTCCAAAACAATAATCTGTCTCTTCAATTCCTTGTCACCATCCTTGATCATATGCATGCATTCTTTGACATCCTCAGCCGTCTTTTTGAAACTAGTTGAAATCACTAAAATGTGATCCAACTTAGACACCACAAGATCTCCATCAAAATATCACGAACAAGCTTCTGAAACTTAGTTTGTATAGCCTCGAGATCAGCTTAGGTACCATCTTCACGAAGATAATGGCACATGATCTAAGTGACTTTGGCGGCTCCGTAAATGAAGTGGTGGCCTCTATTTCTTCTGCAGCTTGACACTTCTAATGCAATCATGAATTAAGACCGATTTGGTCTTGAATTTAGTCTAGTTGAACTGCATTCTGAAAAACTCGTCTGTTGACTGTGAACACGGCTATGTTTTGACAACTTTCTCCGGAAAGCTAAAATGGCTTTTGGTGAGGCTAAAAATAGCCTGTCGGAGGATAACTTTCATCAAAAATTCTGAGACATGGGTTTTGTCCAGAAAATGATTCTAAGACAACCCACAACGTCAGAATTATGAAAAAACGCCGTTTGGTTTGACATGCAAAGACTTTTTAGTCGAGAACTGCAAGGGTTTTAGAGCTTCTCAGGGCAATTTTTTCCAAGAAAATCTGGAACATGGGTTTCGTGCATAATGGAATTCTAAGCTAACCCAAATGACTCGATTTTGAAAAAGATGTGTTCTTGGCCCACATGCAAAGAAATCTTCGAAAAAAAGCACAGAGCTGAAGGCTGCGGGGCAATTTTCTCGAAAAAATCTAAGACATGGGTTTTGCTGCTGATGCTGAAATATGCGAACCTAGATGGTTAGATTCTGAATATTTTGCCGTTTTCTTTGACATGCAAAGAAATCTAAGATGAGAAATAGAAGAAATAAGACAAAAGATAGAAGGTTTTATTTGTTCTTCCTTTGTAGAATTCGCTTTCCTCAATCTTGGATTTTGATGTAACCTGCATGCAAACTGAAAATAAAATCTGGAATTGCCTTCTCCTCATCAATCTGAATCCAACGCTACGAAAAATACTGAAATCTGACACCTGTAGCACCTTGAATCCTCAAATGCATGAAGAAATCGCCATTAATGAAGCTCTTTGAGAAAGCATGACTTGCTTAAGAATGAAGAAATAAGGACGACTTTTGTCTTTAAATAAATAAAATTCATTTAAAATTCGTCCATCTTCTTAAACTCAAAGCGCACCTCTTTATTTGGCAGTTAACTGAGCCTCAAATTAGGGCGCATGCTTAACTAAGCCTTCAAAATGAGTACCTAGAATGTGATTGGCTGTGAACTAAAGCTTAAAATGCATGAAAATGATGCTTTAATGGAGTGCCACCTTTAACTTTAGTTGAACTGCCAATGCAAATTAGTTAAACTTGTGCATGCAAGTTAGTTAAGTGCACATGCAAAATAGTTAACTTCACATGCAAATTAGAACTCAACATCCTCTTCAGTTAATTGAACATGCAAACGCATGCACACTGCATATGAACTAAACTTTAAAAAATAGTAAGTCAAAATGAACTTCAATATCTTCTGCATGCAACCCAGAAATCATTCAGTTGAACTTAAGTCAGAATCCCTAATTAGGGCGCACCAGTCAACTTCTTTTGAAAAGTCAACTTTGACCCTTAAGGCGTTTTTTCAGACTAGCCAAATTTGATGAAAATTTGGATTGTAACCTTCGTCAAAGCCTCTGTTCGAGCACTGATTCCGGATGACTGACAAGCCCGATTGACTGGCTGACAAGTGCATTGGAAAGCAGGATTGAAATTGACGAGATCATCCCTTGAGTCTATAATCACAAAACTGAGATCTGAAGCTTCAAAAAACCAAGCGCCCCTAGCAAAAGCTGCGCTTTTACTTTAGACAGCCATTTTTTCATCGTTTTCATCTTACGAAGGTAAACTTGATCCCTCCGTATCTTGCATTCAACAAACTTTCAGGACTGACACACTAGTGCAACGCAGAGCTGAATCCATTTCACAAATCAACTGCAAAGGCACATTTCTTCAGAAAACATCATCTGAGGGGTGAAAATCAAGGGCACCTTTTTCAAAAGGTGCTCTTTTTCCTCCAGAGATAGCCATTTCTGGAACTGATCAAAATATCACTGAAACTCTGACTGCGGGCAGCTAAGTCATCCTTTGACCTGACAAAGACAGGCAACAGAGAGATGAATGCAACACAGATGGAATGAATATCTGAGATCACCAAATAGAGGACATTAAAGGCCTCAAAAGCTCAAGCGCCTTTTTGAAAATGTGCTCTTTTGCTTTATTCACGACCTCAAAATCAAGATTTAACCCTGTGTTCGCCTTCTCGTCTCGACTTCTCAGCAACTCTAATTGACATGTTGAAGGGTGCAACGCAAAGCTGGACTGAGCGTGAAACAAACGTCAAAGGGGTCATTTGATCTAAAACCTTCGTTTAGGGCCTCAAAAAGATGGGCGCCCTTGCCTTAGAGGCACACTTTTGCTTGCAGTGTTTTCTCGTTTCTCTCGTTTTCCACTGTATCTCCCGCAACTCGAGCAAAACAGGTTCGTTTGACAAGCTTGATAGTCTGTTGCGAAGCTGACGTGATGTCGGACAAATGCCTGCTAGAGGTGACAAACCCTAAAAACAGGATTTGATCCCCTAAAAGATAGGGCGCCTTTTTGAAAAGTTGCTCCCCTCTTCAGAGATAGAAAATTTTGATGATTTTCCTTCAGATTTTCACTTTTCTTGAATTTCCTCAGTAACAGACTGTCATGAAACTGACACAAACTCCATATTTAAAAAGTCCAAAAATGACCTTCTAACATCACTTTAACAAGATTAAGACTCAATTAAGCAAAATGCCTTAGTGAAGCAAAAAATTTGGTTTGGGTACAACACAAAGCATACCAGATATAGGAGTAAAATATATCTTTATTTGCACATGAAATTATTGCAGAAGTAGACTAGAGATGGTCAACCAAGGATCAAAGTTGATTCGACTAGATCATACTCCCTTCCTTGACGATACACAATCTATTTAAAGGACTCAATGGTTGCCAAGAGGAAACACAATAGTCAACCAATCGACGCTTATAACTACCAGAAGCCAACAAACAATTAATACATAGTCGGATAACCAATATTATTGAAACATAATAATAGACATTGTACACTGACTACATCATCCCCAACCCCCCTGTCCCCCCAAAAGGAAAAGTCGTCTTCCAGACAACAAGTAAACATCAAGTAACATTAGGGAAGGCTTTTCCAAATTGATGATGATATTGTAGACAAGGACTTGCAAACAAACATGGAAGTGTACAAACTCGGACTTGGAGTGTACTTGGCAAATCAAATGAGTGAGGTGGGGGTTTGGAGGCAACATCCCCAAAAGGGTCAAGGGACAACACCCCTTGCAGGGGTCTGGGGGCAGTGCCCCCAGCACAATCAAGGAGAAATGCCTCTTTTGAGGGTCTAGGGGTAGTGCCCCTCATGAGGTCTGATGGTAGTACCCCTCACACACTCCCTATCCCAATACAGGGCAAGGTTGAGGGGTGGAGCCCTCGCCACCAAGCCCAAACTGAGACCTTCAAAACCACACGGACCTTCATGGCACACATTATTTTCATGATTTTACAAGAGGCAACGAACAATGCTAACAAAACCAAAAAATAGAGATTTTGGAGTGTTTAGCCAACATATGATGTCAACCAAGGAAAGAAGTCATACGGTGGTTCATGGCCATACGACATTGACCACCAAAACACCGTGATTTTGAATTGTTTGCCATACGATGTGGATGCAAAGTGATTGTCGCTCAAGGAAGGGCGATCAGTTGTTGGCAAGAGAGGACCATACGATGCAAGATGATGTTGGGGATCATACGTTTGCAAGAAAATAGAATGGTCGTACAATATGTTTCACCCTCGGTTGTATCAGATGATGTCATGTAATGCAAGAGTAGGATGGCCACTGTACAACATGGGTAAAATAGGATAGGTTATATGACGCGAGATGTCTAGAAGGAACCACTGTATGGTGCAAGTAGAGATTTTTGCTAACCATACAATGCAAAAAAGGAGTCTCGCCTTGGGCCATACTATGAAGAGTCATACAATGTAGATAATGGATGTTGCCTTAAGCCATACGATAAAGAAAACATGCAAGGGTTGTACACCGTAAAGAGGATAGACTTGTCATATGGTTTGAAAATGACTCCCTCCTCCTTGTTGTACAATGTGATTTACTCCCTTTGCCACACAATGTCATATGCTATGACACCACTATACTATATGACATATCTATTGTACAATGTGCAACAACAGTTGTACAATATAACAAGATGTTGGTTGTACTATATGACAAGATAATGTTGGTTGTATGTTATAATTGGACCCTTTATTACTTTCACTTGATGAATTTAATTTTTTAATATAATATTTTTGCATTTTTTGTTCTAATCTTTCCTTATTTTCTTTTTTTTTTGTAGTTTTTTTGTGAAGTTGATTTTCCTTGACAAGTATTTGTAAGCTCCAAATTAAATATTTTTCGCTTAGCACTCTAAGACGTACCATCAATAATTTTTCATTCTTTTGCAAAGCCAGATACCTCTAGTGCAACTATCGTCTTTTGCCAACCATGGACTACGTCTCACACACAAACTGTCTAACTTTTCAAAATCATTTTCATTAATTGCTCTTCACTAAGAGTTGGGCTTTGAAAAAATTACACATTGATGAAAATACCTAATAGTCCTCCATTTGCCAGTGAAATAGGCCATGGAGAGAAATTGTTTCATCCTCCAAGCATGATTGTAATTTCAGAATCCCTTCATCATTCGGCTCTATCGGACCTAGATCATGCTTCTCTATCCATTCTTCTTTGAAGTCTAGATTTGACAAACAGGAGGAAGCTGCTTCTTTGCTTTATGGCTTGGTTCTTTAAATCAATTACATGCTTCAAACCCTTGTTTTCAGTGGAGATTGTATTCCTTTTCCAAGAGTGATCAGCTTTGGCTACTACCAACCAACCCCAACCTAACAATGCATCGTACACTTTCTTCCTTAATAAATGACCACAAAGTTCAATAAAAATGTTTGGGTTCCAATAATTACCTTTAGTCCCCTTAAAACTCCAAGTACCTTATTACCTTGTTGATCTACACCCACTAGTTGAAAATTTGGGGGCCAAATGGTCAGCTTGTTGAGACTTCTCCAAGTGTCTTTCGGAAGTAAGTTCACGCTAGACCCACCATCAACAATTGTATTGGTCAGATTCCTTGCAAGGATCTCCATATTCACCACTGTTGGTTTCTTTGTCGTGTTAACTGTCAATAACATTGGATCAATCACTTGGTCACTTGATAGCAAAGGTTTGGTTATTGAATCTTCATTCTCACCAAATTCCAAATGGGTCGTAGCATGCACCATCTTATTCTCCCTCAATACAATAGCATTTTGAATTTCAAGAATACTTTGGAATAAATCTACTACTTTAATTGGTACCGTAGCTTGAAGTACTTGCCATGCAAATATTTTTCTTGTATTGTAATTGATTTGATATTGTGCTTGCATTTGCATTTAAATGGCGTCATTCATTAGCCATAGTATTCTCCACTTCGTTCTTGCTTCATGAAGCCTTTCTTTTTCTATACATGGGTCTAGATACACAGCCTTCTTTCTTGGGCATGAGTAATGACTAATACTTCATTATGCCCTTCATCAATCATGTTGATACTGGCCTTTTGTTTCAAACATCCAATGTCTTCATGGCCTCCAAGTCCACACCATTTACATAATAATTGCACTTTGTCCTACTTGTTCTAGCAATCTCTAGCAAAGTGTCCCCATTCACTACAGCATTGTATGATAGGGTGTCCTTTGGGGTCATATTGTATTTGGCTTCATCCTCCTCTTTGATTTCAATAACTGCATGGAGATGCATTTTGTGGCTTCAATGGAGTCGAATACTCTCCCTACATAAAGAGTTCTCATGTACTCCTAGTCTTCAAATTGTATGGGCACTCCTTTATTGAATGACCCATAACCTAGCAAATCTCACAAAACATCTTTATACGACAATTAACTTTTGTGTGCCCCTCAATTTTGCACTCAATACACCATAGTTCATTAGTTTCTTTGTTAGTTTCTTTCTTCGCCTTCAATTCTTTCATCATTCAGAGCATATCCCTCTAAGACATTTGTAACGTTCTTGATTCATTGTCAATGTTGTCATCCAAACTTCCATCTTCCTCTATTTTTCTTTTACTACACAACATTTTATCTTCACTTTCTATGTCCATCACTCGATTGTAGGCTTTTGAATAGGAAGAGGGTGGTACATCTTTTTTCTTAACAATGGAAGTAAACCTTGATGAACCATCTTTTCCTGAGACCATTGGTTGGTTCTATTTCTAACTTCACAAGAAATTCTTTAATTGTACAATTATAAGTTCGTATGTTTTGATGGTTACCTTGTTTTGTATTGTAAATTTCTGCTATTATTTCATTATCATCACAAAGCAATTTAAACTCTTCTTTGAAGGCCTTCTTTAATCTCTCCCACGCATTTCAGGAGGCTTGATCAATTTTTGTATACTAGTCAATCACTACACCTCGCAAGGTGGCTAGAAAAGATTGTAGCCAAACTGCTTTACCATCTTGCCTATTTTCTATCCAAATTGTTTCACAAGTCTTATAATGCCTAATGGAATCCTCTGATCCATTGCCTATAAACTTGGGCAACTTTTTCTTTTCTCTCATAGGGCTTACCATGATTTTATTCTAATTCAAACCTAAAGCTTGGAATCTGCATGCTAGGGAGTTTTGATTCACACATTCCGGTGCTTCTCTCACACTCTCGACCCTATAGGAATCCTCAATTCTTCCCTTGGCTTCAGCTTTTCGCACACTTGTTTCACCTTCAAATTATTTTTTTATGCACTCTTGGCTCGGCTTCTTCTCCTTCGGTTGACAACCTTTCTATGCCCTAAAGGCTACTCTCATACAATTTTGTGAAGGAATGTGACTTCGTCTCCCAACTTCCCTCATCTAGAGAAGGTTATCTTGACTATATTCTCAGGAAGGGCTCTTACTAGGGAATCGTACAATTCTATATTCCTCAAGTGTTTCTTGTAATCTTCTCCTTCATTCCCTTTGCTCGACAATCCTTAAAGATTGTCTGATCTCTTGGTCTTGATCACCTTGTGGCCTCTTTTCACCTTTATTGGGATCTAAGAGCATGAATCTCTCAAATTTGGCGCAATTTATTTTTAGGCAACAACACCAAATGTTTACTGCTCTATCTAATAAAATGAATACATGAGTTAATAATAAAGACAACAATGTATACCAAATACAAGAGTAAAATATATCTTTATTTGCACATGAAGTTATTACAAAAGAAGACCAAAGATAGTCAACCAAGGATCAAAGTCGATCCGACTAGATCATACTCCCGTCCTTGATGATACACAATTTATTTAAAGGACCCAACGATTGCCAAGAGAAACACAATCATCAACCAAACAACGCTTATAACTACCCAAATCCGACAAACAAGTAATACATAGTCGGATAACCAATATTATCGAAATATAATAATAGACATTGTACACTGACTACACTCTCAAGCTCAAGTTCCTTTGTTGGCAATAGAACTGGAGGTAAATCACTAAGGACATTTGCTTCAACCACTTCATCCACCAAGGCTGCAACTTCTCCATCAAGTGAAATTTGGTCCCATTTTGCTAAAGGGCCCTCTTTATACCCAAGCTCTACACGAGAGAGAAAGCAAAGTGAGCTATGAATGTACACTATGTTCTACACTTTCTTTGACCCTAATTAGTTCCTCTTCATTGAATGAATAAAACCATAAGAACTCAAATTCCTCTCACAAGATGAAGAACTGGCTACTTGTGAGAGCAAGCTTATTGCAAATGATTGCAATTCAGGAGTTCACCTCCATGGTTTCACCACCACTCTATAGGGTCTTTCTTTACATGCACATCATATAAGGCTTCCACAAAAGTAAAATCACCATGCCCACATGAAAACTTATTCCATTGAGTCCTCATAATTGAAACATCCTCACCTCAGCTATAAATCTTTTTTATTGCAGTCCAAAATCCCTTCATCGCCTCTCTATCCTCACATGGAGCCCTCTTATTGGTCACTTGTATATCATACCATTTAGGATTTAATTTTTAGACAATACAATGAAGGGGTGTGTTAGGTTTTTTCCATCTTCCATGTATCTTTTCTTCTATCAAAGGATATAGAGAAAGATCTCTTACATCTAATATTTTTTCAACTCCTTCACACATGGAATCTATTTCTTCATAAATTTCTCCCAAGCAAGGCTTGTCTGAATTTGCAAATTTGATCACCTCATATGGGTTTAATAAAGTCAACAACAAATTTAACATCAACCCAAAAATGGTCATCAAGGACCATACCTCTCACCTCAAGTGTAGTATCTAATGTAGATTTTCTCCAATTGCTTATGCATCACTAACTAATGTGGAACAAAAATCTCCTTTGACTTCACAAAGCCACTCAAGAAGAATAAAATAAGAAAAAAACCATTTATCAACAGGTTTGAGAAGTTCCACCTTGGCAAATTTTTGATAAATGGCTTGTGTGGTGATGGTTACATATGAACATCTGTATTTTTCTTCACTTTTCAATGAGATTTGAGATCTACTAGAACTTGTCAATATCTTTGAGTGCATTATTCAACGGATGCACAAAACATGGTGTCCAAAATGTATGCTTGTACTTTTTTTGCACCAACATGCTTGTTGCTTTACAAATAGGGATAGAATCTACAACAACTTGGACTACACATGATGCCCCCACCTCCTCAATGTTGTCACGCAGCTGATTATAAATAAACTCTACATTTTTTCTTTCCCTGAACAATCTATTGCTTTCAAAAAATAAGGCCCTTTGTTGCATATTACACTGTATTAAGTAGTTAATGATTTATATCATCTATCCACCTATCCATCACAACACTACATCCTTCTATAGACCACATTGTTTCCACTGGTGTGGTTTGTTGCTCTAGTCAATTTTTTTCTTTTCTAAATAGAGTAGTGTGAAGCTTTCATACCCAAGTGGTCCTTATTGATAGCTTGGACCATCTCCTCGTAGAAAGGTGAGCAAGCAACATTAAATGGTATTTCATTTGCATAAAAGAAGCATGCAATTGCTGCATCAACCACTTCTCGACCTTGAACATCAAATAATCTTCCAATGGGGTTTGAGTTACCAATGTGTGGTCGTCTCTTACAAGAAGCTCCTACATCTTTTATTGCCACATCTCTAAAAGACACATCCTATGATTCTCTTGTTGATTATGAGTTGCCCTTGTTTTTGAAGCGTGAGAGCTCAAATGAAACACTTTCCCATCAACCCTTTCTTGATCCCTAATAGCTTCGTATTGTTCTACCTCATTCAAACAAAGTTCGACACCTTTTCCAAGTATGTGAAGAAAATGAGACCTCACCCTTGAGTAAGTGCCTTGAAATGTCTTAAGACAAAGTTTACACTTGATGGTGGTTGTTCCACCTAACCTCTTTGACACAAAAACAATCACAATATTTCCACAGTGGATACGAACCTTATTTTCCTCCACTTGACATTATGATAATCTGAACAAACAAAAAAGATAAAATATGTTTAAAAACAAATAAATTGTCTACTTTCTTAGCTTCTATACAGGAAACAAAGAAATGAAATGCAAGCAAGACCCAATAATGCAAGTAACTATTTGGTTTCAAGAAGGTAAGTAATAGAAAATTTGGGTTGGTTCAAAATTTCAAATCCTTTTCTAGCATTCATACTAATATCAATCATTTCCAATGCAAGAATATTAAACGTTGTAGATAAGGCATGATAATCAAATCAAGGAAAAAGGAGGTATGCAACAAAGTAGCACAAGAACTATTTGACAAAATTCTAGAAGAAAATAAAAGGAATGAAGTGACTAGGCATATAGAAGAAATTTAGGAAGAAATATGACATTTGTTTGAGTTGACTCCCTCCATCCTACTGAACAAGGGAATAAATCATTAATTTGGATTCCTAATTGTATTGTAGTCATAGGAATAATGATTTTGTCTATCACTACAATGATTTCAAGGCTAAGATGGCTTTTGATGCTTCAACTTTAGGAATTTGAATGCTTCCTTTACAATCCTTGTAACAACATGAGTCACACCAAAGGATTCTTTTTACAGATAAAATTTTCTCATGTTGTATAGCTTCAGGTTTGTTGAACGATAAAATTTGGGTCAATTCAAACTTCAAATCCTTTTCCAACATTGATATCTAAATAAAGTTTAAACATCCTTTTCTTTTACCACCAACATTTGTAGAAAACTATGTTACACGGGGACGCGTCCCCTGCCCCAAAACCCTCTGTACCCGTCCCCACCCGTCCCGGGGACGGGGGGACGCATCGGGGACAGTCCCCGGCCGTCCCCTAAAGTCAGAAATTCATAGGAAACGGGGGGGGACGTTTCCTCTCCTCTGGGAACGTTCCCCCGTCCCCGGGGACGGCAGGGGACGTTGGGAACGTCCCTCGCTGTCCCCGGGGACGGCTTGCCGTCCCCCACGCACAAAACTTTAAAATTGCAATTTTTGTTTTTAAAAAACGTATTATTTCTGCGTTTTTTGGCGACGTCCAAGGAAGAAAAACAATATAAAACCTAAAAAAGTTTCTTAAAAGGCAGAAGCTATCAAATATGATTCATTTATATTGTTAATATTTTGGTTCTCAAGCAAAGCGCGGCTGAGGCTAGGGCGACGACTTCACACTTCATAGTTTGAGTTCACAGTTCACAGCAAGGGCGATTCAAGGTAAAAGACCAATCTAAATCATTTTATGCCTTCTTCTTCCTGCATTTGAGCATTTAACAGAGGCGTTTTTGCATTTGAAAGAGCCATGAAACAATTTTTTTCAAATTTTTTTTCCAACGCCTAGGGTAAAGTCGCGGCTGCTTCCATTTGTGCATTTTTTCCTTCAATCAAGCTGCATTTTGGGACGCCTTGAGGAGCTGGGAGCTGCATTTTTCTTAGTACCATTTCCTACTTCCAGGTTTGAGATTAATTTTTTTTTAAAAATTTGCTTCTGTATTATGATATTAGCTTATCATTGTTTTTAATTTTTAATAATAATCTTTGCTTTTATTTTCATTTTTGTTTTCAATGTTGATTCATTGAATGGTTCATTGATTAAATGATTCATTGATTTGGTATAATTTTTACAAACTTTCAGATTTTCAACCAGCATACAAACTTCATACAAATTTCAAAATGAGCAGCAACAGCAATGGCAGTGACAGTTATGAGGGTGAGGGTAGTGAGAGTGAAAATGAAGTTCAAAGAATGTCATTAGATCCTTCTTCTACCTCTGAAAATCCAACCCATGCTTCTTCAGACCATTTTGCATGCCCTATACCCACTCTTCAAAGATTTGCAAAAGGCCCTTTCAACCGCAACAAACCATTGCGTCAGTTTGCCACAGATGTGACTGTCAACAAGCAAAAAAATTCAGGGGGCAGCAAGAAATGGCTTTGTCATGTTTGTAAATCTACTTACCATGGGAGCTATACTAGGATTAGAGGCCATCTAGTGGGTGACTGTGGAAAAGGTGTTAGAGTTTGTACAGCAATAACATTGGAGCAGCAACTTCAATTTGCAAAGTTGGCTGGATGTAGTGATGACCAAATCATTACCATTCAAAATAGAAAACGACCATTAGCTGATTTGCAAGGCTCTTCCAATGTATCAGTTTCAGAGACTTGTGATAGAGGGAAGAAGAAAGCAAGTGAGAAAACTTCAATCATGGGGTTGATGAATACACAAAAACGTGAGCAAGCTGATGATGCAGTGGCCAAATTCTTTTATGCACATGCTCTTCCATTTCATTTGGCAAGGTCACCTTATTTCAAAACTATGGTGAAAGAAATATTGTCAGTTGGATCCTCTTATGCCCCCCCTGGAGAACATAGATTGCGTACCTCCCTCCTTGACAAACAATATTCAAAAGCTACCTTGTTGATGGAGGAGATGAGGCAGACATGGCTTAGGACTGGTTGTTCCATTGTCATGGATGGGTGGACTGATATTCAACATAGGCCACTCATTAATGTTATTGTTACATGCCCTGCTGGTTCATACTTTCTTCGAGCTGTTGATTGTTCTGGGAAGCGTAAGGATGCTGATTTTCAGTTTGGCATTTTGAGGGAGGCTGTAGAGGAGGTTGGGCCTTCTAATGTTGTGCAGGTTGTGACAGATTCAGCTCGTGTTTGTAAGCTAGCTGGTTTGATGATTGAGAATGCTTACAAACATATTTTTTGGACTCCATGCTGTGTACATGCTTTGAATAATGCTTTGAAAGACATTGGAAAAATAGATTGGGTGAGGGCAGCAGTTGCAGAGGCTAGAGGCATACAAATGTTTGTATGCAACCATCACACTTCACATGCACTATTCCGGTCTTATTCAAAGAAAGAATTCCTCAAACCAGTTGAGACTAGATATGCTAGCTACTATATTTTGTTGGAGAGGATGATGGAGGTCCAAGATGCTCTACAAGCCATGGTTGTTTGTACAGATTGGAAAAGGTGGAATCTGTCGAAGACAAACGAAGGCAAGGAAGTGAGAGAGAGAGTACTTAGTGAAACTTGGTGGGCCACTATCAAGTAAGAAATCTGAAAATTTAAATTGTTTTTGAAATTTTGAATTTGTTACACTTTGTTTTACTTTGTAGTTTGTATTTTATTATTTTAAAAGTTCTAATATTTAATTTGTTGCTTGTAGGTATATTTGCTCTTTCATATCACCAGCTGTGAGGGTAATCCGGTATGCAGATACAGACTCTCCTAACTTGGGAGAGATATATGAGACTTTTGATAGCATGCTTGACCAAATGAAGCAAGCTATTCGTCAAAAGGAACCTGAGTTGAGATTTTATGAGGACCATATTAGGCCTATTGTGACAAAGAGGTGGAACACAATGAATACCCCTCTTCATATGCTTGCCTATGCTCTTAATCCGAAGTGGTATGTACCTAGACCTGGCAGAATGCTTCCTTCTGAGGATGACGAGGTGATAGAGGGGCTTACAGCAGCCCTTCGTAAAATGTATACCGATGAGATAGCAACCATTATTAGAGAGCAGTGGCTTATGTTTGCTGATCTTCAGGGTCCTACATTCAGCAAACCAGAAGCTAGGACAGATAGGGCCACCATTGCACAAAACAACCCCATTGGATGGTGGAAATTTCATGGGAAGGACACACCAGATTTGAAACAACTTGCCATTCGTTTGCTTTCACAGATTGCTAGTTCCTCTGCTGCAGAGAGGAATTGGTCCACCTATGGCTTCATACACTCCATTAAGAGGAATAGGCTTACTTCAAAACGAGCTGAGAAATTAGTTGCAGTTCATAGTGCCTTGAGACTTCAGGACCGTCAGACTACTGAGTATCGGCAAACTCCAGCAGCACGATGGGATGTTGATCCTGAGGACGTTAGACAAATTGATGAGGATGAGGTGCAACCAGGATTGGTCGGGCTACCATTGGATGATCCACTCTTGCCAGAAGATGATAGTGACTCAGATAGTTCTCAATCTTTTGATATTGATAGCCCGAATGAGGCTTAATTTCATAGACTGTTGGAACTTTGAACTTTGAGACTTTTGGATGCATGTTTGAAACATTTGGATATTGATATACCATGGTTTTATTGATGTTTCATATTGCTATGATACATTTTATAATGCTAATGACATTTATGATTTATTATGTTGTTACTTGTTATGCTACTACTCTCACGATTTATTATATTGGTGTGAGCAATTATTAATTTATTGACATATATCTCTCTCTTTCCCTCTCTCTGTCTATAATATAATAATATATTAATAAATTTTGAAAAAATCATATATATATATATATGTATTTTGTATGTCGCCGTCCCCTACCGTCCCCTAAAAATGAGCCCCTAGGAAACGTCCCGGAAACGCGTCCCCAGCTGTCCCCCCGTCCCCGTCCCCAAAAGGACCTGGAACACAGGTAGAAAATCATAATGTTTATATGTTTACCCCACTCTTGTTCACACCCACTCCCTGGCCACATGGAAAAATACAGTAGGCAGGTGATAATAAGCTCCTGAGATGGAAACGGTGGGAAATAAGCTCATGCAACAAGCAAATAGGGATGAAAATGATATCATGCACTATGATTAAGGTTTTTTTTCCGTCTTTTGTTTTATGTGCCTAAGACATCACATTTAGGATTTTTTCAATAGGAGACATAAGGAAATGCAGGCAAAATGTTTCCATGGATTTTGGGATGTATCATACTTGCTTCTAGAATAGGAAATGTGTCCCAATCCCCAAGACGTGTCCTAGGGGAGCGAAGATGCATCTCCTTGCAACCTTGGTTAAATAAGGAATGAACTCCTAGTTAATTGCTATCAATTCGAGAGGAACTTGTTAGTCAACTACCATCAATTGAGGAATGATTGCTTATGATTGAGGAAGACTTGATATTTGATAATGCAAAAATCATTTTTTTTCCTTAGCTAAACATTGTGTTTCAACAATTGTGGCCTGCAAATGAAACCCTTCAAGTGTAGAGATTAGGGTTCTTAAGGACAAAAACCCATAAGTAGAAAATTGACATTCAAACTAACATTTGGAATACCATTAGTGTCTAGTAGCAAGCTATATTAGTTTCATGAACATCTATATGTTTATGTACTATTTTGAAGAAATATAAAAAATTAAAAAAAGTGTTATTTGCTATAGTCTTTCTAGGTTTGTTATTTTGTGTATTTTTTAGTTCAAGGCTTACTAGCTTGTGAAAGGGTTCAGAATAAAACAAAATAAGATATTAGTACTACATTACAATGAATGACAAACAGACAAAGACAAGCAAAAAATGGCATACAAGGATAGAGAGCAAGAATCCTTCAACTTGATGAGATCCTTGAAAGATAGGCAGCAACAACTCATCAATTTCCTTGGCTAGAGTATGTAAAAGCTATTAGAAATATGGGAAGAGATCTAAGGAGAGTTTATAGAAACTCTAAATAAAATTTCCTACACATAATGCGCTTGCATTTTTCATATTATTTTGTTCAATACAATTGCATATATATAGGATTTACATATCCTATAGTATAGGAAACTACCTATAACAACTTGCTAAAAATACGAATTGTTTTAACAACTCATAATACACAAACAAATAATCACAACCAAATAACAAATAATCTATGGGAATGATGTGATATTCCCAACACTCATAACCAACCTCCTAAACTATTATCTTATGCATCCTATGATGCAATACTCCTAACACCCCCCCATATTGCATCATTCTCCAAATGGGGATAGTGGACCAACCCACAATCAGTAGCTCATCATAAGGTATGAGTAGGGACATACACATCTACTCATGATAAGCAATGGTAGAACTAGCCTCAACACGCTTAGTGTACTTTCATCCACGGATAGGGACAAACACATCTACCCATGGAACCAGGGATAGGGACTAACACATCTATCCAAGATCTTACAACAAGTTTGGATAGGGACAAACACATCTATCCAACATAAATGTTATGAACAGGGACACACACATCTGCTCACAACAATTATGATTGGGGACACACATCCAATCATAATTACTCAACACTTGTGACTGGGGACAAACACTTCCAATCACTTCAACACCTTGATGAATGGGGACAAACACATCCATTCACTAACAACCAAGAAATGTGATTGGGGACATACACATCCAACCACCACTTACAAAACTTGTGAACCAAGTCCTTGTTGTCACGTATGCAACCACCATTGTAGATCATTGCCACTCTGATCACAAACGATATGAGATGATTTCCATTGCCACCTAGAAACCGATCTTGGCTTTAGTCATTTTGGCACATATAATTTTGTCACTAATGTAATTTTGCAACCCCATCGCTAGTGACTGACGAGAGGTTGTTGAACGTGTAGAAACCCCAGTTTCCCCTTCTTCCGTCTCCAACTGTCTTTCTGAAGTTTTTTTGAGAGTTTTGATGTTTTTGTGATGTTTTTGCAAATTTTGAGTTTTTTGACAATAAATGAATAGTACGGCTTTTCAAGAAATTGAAATAAATTCAAATACAAATAAAACTCTGTTAATGATGAAGAATTGATGCCAGTGTATTAATTTCACTTTCTGGAGCGATTACAAAAGATTTCTATTACATGCAATAAATAAAGCAAGGAATTTCCTGTATCTAATGAACCTGGTTTTCAGCCGCCATGAATGATATATGAGAAGGTACGGCTGTATTAATGATTGGCTCTTCCTCCAGTTTGGCGATTCAAAATGTCTCCAGCAACCCCAGCGCCCTAAATGGAAGTGGATTTGCAAGATAAAGGCAGGCGTCTTTTTTAATCTGTAAAGTACGGCTCAAGGACAGGTACGGCCTGACAGAAGTACGGCTGCAGCAGCCAAGAACTTGTACGGCCTTCCCTGAAGTCTATCTCCAAGCCTCTGAAACAAATGAATATTGGCGCCCTGATGAATGGTAGATATTCTGAAGGTAATAATAACCTGAAACTCTGTAAAATGATAAATGCTCTTCTTTTTAATGGTACGGCCTGAATACTGAAAAGTACGGCCTTTGTGAATCTTCAACTACTAGGCGCCTTGAATGCTAAATGTCTTCTGGATAAAAACTATGCTGAAGCTCTGTGAATAAATGAAACCTCTGATGTTTGAATCAACTGTGATGCTCTGTGATTTCCTCTGAATGAAGAAATCCCACAACTGGCAGTAGATCAGGTGTTATTTCACACCCTCTGAACTGTTTCGATGGAGATGGCTCGTTCTCCAAAGAATTTCGAGATGAAACCCTAAGGTTCTGTTCTCTGGCAAAGACTTGATCAATTTCTGATTCTCCAATATCATAATGGCTCCGAAACCAAGGCAAATCCTCTTTATTGCACAAAAGTGCGATTTCCTTAAAGATAGGGAAATATTAAATATTTGACATTTTAATTCTTTTAATTCTTCAATAGTCTCCGTCAAATATTTTTAATATTAAATTAATCGTCAACTGGCCCCTTTTAATGTTGGGCGCCCCCTCAAACGGAATCACTTAAGTTATAATTAAAATATTATAACTTTATATTATATTCATCAAATAATTAATATTTAATTAATATAATTAAATATTAATATCTCCCTCGTTATTCGTCCGATGACTGATCCGTCTGATGCTGACGAACACTGAAATGATCCCGAATGCTGCCAATCTCATACTGCTAAAAATAGCAGGGGTCCCACACTGCCTGCCAGGAACTGCTAAAAATAGCAATTCTGCAAAAAGGTCTCCGATCAAGCCCAAACGAAAGCCAATTGATCAAACTGCCAATCTGACGCTGAGCCAAGCTCCGAAACGACCCTCTAACCACTTTGTCAGCCTACGAGGGTCTCATGATAGGCCAATCTCACGATCTCTGATGCTCGCCAAAAATGGGGACATGACAGAACGTCCTCTAGCCTCAATTGCCTCCTGCCTCCAATAAAATTGTTACTTAGCAAATTTGTCTTTTGACGCTCATTTCATCAATTGCCTCCCACCCCTGATGTGAACTTCTTACAAGGAGTGTTGAGTACCACCGATCATGCACTCCAATTGACACAATTTTTTTAATTATAATTTTTAACATTTTTACATTCACACATACTTTTTATGACATGAAAATTACTAACTCTAAAAAATGGATCCTATTCTAGAATGACACAACTTCACTTTGATTTGACACGATATTTCTATAAGAACTAATAAGACACCTAAATTAAATAATACAAAACTACTAATTTAAATGACTCAACTCTTTCACTTCAGGCATCCCAGCAGAAAACATTATGAAGCATAATAAAATAATATATTTTTAAGACACCAAAGTAGACAATTACTAGACAATAACAAGAAGACTAAAACACTCTTTTTAAATGACTTTATCTTGATGATTCCATCTGACCCTACCTACTATAAAGGATTGCTTTTGGCACTAGCCCATAAAGCCCTCATTAGATCTCATGCCTCGTTAATAAACTTATAATCTCTAAAACTTGGCATAGTGAATTTGGGAGTCTTGAAGAAATTGTCATAAAGTGCTATTTAAAAGTCCAAAACCATGCATTCATCAGCATTCTTCTACCAGCTGGTGCATTGATAGTGTAGCATTGTAAGGCTCCACAACTATGTCTGACATCTTCAGAGAGAAAATAGCATCATGCAATCAATATACTCTCTGATCTTTGATATCAGCAGCATCCCCAATTGAGATCCCGTGCAGCCAGTCGCAGTTCTTGGCCTCCTTTAAACCCACAATTTCCTATGTGGTGTGATATAATCTACATGAAACCACTCCAGCGTATGATGCGCCACCTTGGTGTGAAAAAAGTTCTCTCTTGATCCGCCTTAGTATGGTAGCATCTCTAGATAGGCAACATTCTTTTCATCAGATCAATCATTGTGTCTACTAAGGGCGAAGCTCAAGACAACCAATCAATGTGTCTATTACATAGATGTGAAGACAGTCAATGAACTGAGCATCACGCCGAGCCTCTCTTTGATGGATTCACCTCGTCCTATGATGGTGACAAGTGGCAATGATGAAATGTGAGAAGGGCGAGTTTATCTGCAACTAAATTATCTGCAATGCAAAAGTTCTTCGAAACACTTCTCTAAACTTAATGTATCATATATCTCAGAAATGTTGTCTGCTGACAACTACATTACAGATCACAACATGATGGTGATAATTGCAGAGACTCAAATCTCATTCTATTCCTTAAGTGTGATAGCCTGAGGCGAACCCAGTGGCAACCTTGTCATTCACAGGAATAGGATTTGTAGCATTCACCAAAGAATCATATGCTGCTTTGATACCATATTAGAAATATGGGCAGAGGTCTGAGGAGAGTTTATAGAAACTCTACATAAAATTTCCTACACATAATACGCTTGCATTTTTCATATTATTTTGTTCAATACATGTGCATATATATAGGATTTACATATCCTATAGTATAGGAAACTACCTATAACAACTTGCTGAAGATACGAGTTGTTTTAACAACTCATAATACACACAAACAAATAATCACAACCAAATAACAAATAATCTACGAGAATGATGTGATATTCCCAACACTAATAACCAACCTACTAAACTATTATCTTATGCATCCTATGATGTAATATCTATGTTCCACCAAGTTTCTGGGACAGCGGGACGCATTTCGGGGACGGCAAATTTTTGAGGGGATTTTAGGGGATGGGGGGACGGCTGTATAGTATGTATATATATATATATATATATATATATAGAGAGAGAGAGAGAGAGAGAGAGAGAGAGAAATTTTAAAAATATAGGGAAATTTCAGATATCCATATGAGTAATGATAATCATAACAATCACCAATCATATTGACATATGCATCATAGAATCGAATTATCGAACAAATTAATACTACAGCTACCTAATTACATCCATGGACCATAATTCATGTCAAATAGTCAATGTGCATATCATATAAAATAATAAAATGCCCAAAAGGCTACAAGTTTGTACTACAAATGTCAAAATGACAAAGTCACAAGTGTCCAAAGGCAAAACATAGAAATAGAAAGTATGATGATTGCCACTACTCGGCATCTACCAACATTGCATCAAAATCAGACTCATAGTCTGAGTCACTGTCATCGTGAGGGGCTGGCTCATCTAATGGAACTCCAACCAATCCCTCCTGTCTCTCCTCCTCATCAATTTGTGTGACGTCCTCTGGATCAACATCCCATCGTAATGCTGGAGTCTGTCTATACTCAGGAGTCTGATAGATCCTGGAGTCGCAAAGCACTATGCACAGCCACTAATTTTTTTGCCCGTCTAGAGGTCAGCCTATTCCTCTTGATAGAGTGAATAAAGCCGTATGTTGACCAATTCCTCTCTGCATAGAGGAACTAGCAACCTGTGAGAGGAGACAAAATTTAAAAACTAAATTAGTAATTTAAATTTACTAATTAGGACATTCAATTTAAATTATGATTATATAAATGTTCAAACTTCAACACTAATCTAAATCAAATTATGTTAATCTAATGTATTACCTATGAAAGGAGGTGAACAGCAAGCGTCCTCAATTGTGGTGCATCCTTCCCATGCCATGACCACCATCCAATAGGATCCCTTTGAGCTACTATAGTTCTATCTACCCTGGCCTCTGGTTTGCCGAATGTTGGACCCGGAGATTAACAAAGTCAGTGAACTGTGTACGAACTAGACTGGCCTCCTCAACTGAATATATTTTTGCAAGGGCCCTCATAAACCCTTCTTTCACCTCATCATCATCACAAGGAGGCATCCTACTAGGTCTAGGTACATACCATTTGGGATTAAGAGCAAAGGCTGCCATATGAAGCGGGGTGTTCATAGTGTTCCACCGCCTTGTCACAATGGGCCTAATTTTTTGCTCATATAATCCCGAATTAGGATCCCTATCAGAAATTGCTTTCTTCATTTTTCCAAGCATGGAGTCAAAAGTTTCATAAATCTCTCCAAGACTTGGAGAGTCTGTATCAGCATATCTAATGACATCCACAATAGGTGAAATGATGGAGCAAACAAATCTGCAAACAAAAATTTGAAAAAAGACAAGTTAGAACTTAGAAAATAAAAAAATATTAATAATAAAATCATATATATATATTTTTATAAAATCAGCAATCAATAACAAATTATTAATTAACAATTTTTTACCTCACATTGGACCACCAATTATCATCAAGAATTTTTTGTTTGATGCTTCTCCCTTCTGCAGTGCTTGCCATAGACCATCTATTCCACTCTGAATTAACCATCATCAATTGTAGAGCCTCCTGTACCTCAAGCATCCTCTCTAACAAAATAAAGTAGCTGGCATACCTTGTTGCTACAGGCTTGAGAAATTCCTTCTTTGAAAATGTCCTAAAGAGGGCAAGTGAGGTGTGATGGTTGCAAATAAACATCTGAATGTCTCTAGCCTCTACAACCACCTGGTGCACCCAATCCATCTTCCCTATGTCTTTCAATGCGTTGTTCAATGCATGAACACAACAAGGGGTCCAAAAGATGTGCTTGTAAGCACTCTCAACCATCAAACCTGCTAATCTGCACACACGTGCTGAATCAGTAACCACCTGCACAACATTGGTTGCCCCAACCTCCTCTATAGCCTCTTTCAAAATATTAAATTGGAATTCTGCATCCTTGCGCTTCCCAGAACAATCAATGGCTCTAAGGAAATATGAACCAGCTGAACATGTGACTATGATGTTTATAAGTGGCCGTTGTCTAATATCGGTCCACCCATCCATGATAATAGAGCAACCTGTTCTAATCCAACACTGTCTCATGTCCTCCATCACCACACTCACCTTAGAATATTCTTTGTCAAGGAGTGTAGTGCGTAATTTATTTTCTCCAGGGGGAATGAATGAGGTACCAACAACTGCCACATCTCTAAACATTTGTTTGAAGTAGGGAGAACGTGCTACATGGAATGGGATAGCATGGGCATAGAAAAATTTGGCAATGGAAGTCTCTGCCACATCTTGTGCTTGCACATTGAACATATTTGCAACTGTATTTTGCTGCTCACTAGAAGTAGCAGCCTTCCTCTTCCCTCTTGTGGAAATATGAACATCACCCGCACCACTACTACCACTACCAACACTAGGACTACCAAGCATAGAGGGCATAGGTGAGGTTGAATGTGCGGATTGAGTTTGCATAAGCTGATCCATAGGCCTTCCTCCAACCTCCATGTGCAATCTATAACACTCTATCCTCTCAAAATCTTTTATTTCTTTACAACCCTTGACCCCATGGCCTCCAAAACCCAATAGATGAGAATAGACTCTTGTATAGCTCCCATTATATTTATCTTTGCAAATGTGACATAGCCACAATCTACTACCCCCAGTGTTTTTCCCTTTGCCTTTGTCTACACGTGATGCTAGTTGAAAAAGAGGTTTTTTAGGATTAAAAGGGCCTTTTGCATATTTTTTCAAATCTTCAAAAGGGATATCAAATGGGTTTGTTTGAGGCTACCCCATATGAACTGATTGGTTTTCTTCCCCCCTCTCGACATGCTCACTATCTTCACTACTACTGCTCATTTTGTTTTGTTTTGGTTTTTGCAAACTGAAAATTAAAAAAAAAACAAAAAATCATACATTTTATCATTTTAACTTAGAAAAAAATGGAAGAAAATGAAAGATAATGGAAGAATAACTTACCTCTTTCACTTCTTTTGCTGGTTGCTGCCTTAATGCTCTCATTTTTTCCTCCTAAATGCTGGTTTTTCTTCTCCAACAACTCCTTCAAACCCTCCTCTTTCTCTTCTCACTTTTGCTCTTGGCTGCAATTTTATTTTGGCAAGTTAAAATGAGATCAAATGAAGGTAAGAAAATGTTTTAAGTGGCCATATTAGGGTTGGGAAGGCGTGGGGCCCACAAAGGAAAGAACTAAAAAAAAGAAAATTAAAAAAAAAATTGTTTTCGTGTTTTAAATGTTGTTGGGCGACGGGGGACAGCCGGCCGTCCCTGGGACGGTCGAGGGACCGCTAGGAGTCCCCTATCCATCCCCTGGACGGCTGGCCGTCCCCTTTCCGTTCCAGGACATTTCCTCTAATTGGGCACATCCCCTAATTTCGGAAACCTTTTGGGGACGGCTGTCAGCCGCCCCCCAGGAGTCCCCTGTCCCTGAAACGTTTTCAAGACGGGAACGGGGGGCAAAAACCTAGGGGACGCGTCCCCGTGTATCCTTGTGTAATATTACTAACAAAAGCCTGGACCAAACCATGTCACTATGCCTCTTGGTAATGGTGTACAAAGGGAATCCCCATTTTCAACACCAAACCAAAACACCCCATTCAAATCAATCATTGGTAATAAACTAGCAAGATTCACTTTCTTGCAAAGATTTTTAACCACTTTAAACAAAAGGATGAGAAGACCAGTTATGAAACCAATGAATTAGAACAATAGTAGATAATAGAGGAGCAGATTGTTGACCCAAAAGCCGGGCAATTGCTAGAGGATAATATGGATGGTACACTTGTATGTAATCTCCCCTTTATATTCTTTATGGTTTTATACTCTTTTGTATTTTTTTTTTTTTTTTTTGAAACATGAAACAAACTAAAAATTGAAAATAATGATGGAAAATACTTGATCAAACCCTCAAACACTTCATAAGCCAAATATGTACCAAATTTTGATAAATTCAATGGCTAGTTCAAACAATAGGTCACCTTGAATGCTCAAATCAAATTCAAACATAAATTTGGAAACCCTCAAAGTCTGTTTTTATTGATTTTTACAATGATTACAAGCTGGAAATTGCTCTAAAACCAAAATCAAATCTGAAATTACAACTTTGAACTCACATAGACCTTATTGGAGTGGTGCAACTGGCTAATCTAGCTAGGTTAAGGGCTGTATGGACTGGTACAACAACTGTATGGCTGTGGTGGGAGCTTACAATGACCAAACAAACTATTTTTAACCCTCTTTGCTACTGATGTAATATAGATCAGACCTTGGAAACACAAATCAGACCTTAAAAGTGCCAAATAAACATGCATGGACTATCCTCACAGCTGGTGCCTCCCAAATCAACAATTAATGTCTCAAAAGATAGTTTTCCACCCTTGAAAAATAATTTATGAATTTTTGTGTAGCTGGGCTACCTCCAAAAATAGTGTTAAAAGACTCAAAACCCTTCAATGATGCCAACCAGCAGCTGGTATAACTGTAACAATTCATATCCAGCCCTTTAGGATGCCCAAAAACTTGCTAAAAATCTGAAACTCAATATATAAACCCTCAAATATGCATTCGTGATGAAATGATAATTTTTAATTGCCAGAAACACAGTAGCGACATTGTAACAAAATCCAAATCCACCACAAATCAGCACATTTGTGATTCCCAGATGAAGATTTTTAATAACATTCATGAGGCCAAACAGCCTATGGGGCCCTTGGATAAAAACCACATGGAAAAGCATAAAAGCTCAAAACAAGCAAACTGCCAACACAACGCCTACTTGATCTCCATTTCCTTTTGGATCCTGGATCTTTTGCTATGTATCTTGATCAAGTAATCTATAATTTTTGTTATCCTTTCTTATTTAAACAGGTTACTCAAGGAGCCCACATTTAAAATCTCGATGTACTTGGCCTGAATATCTATGTGAGTTGGACACTCCATAATGTGTCATTCCGTCTCCACCAACTCCAAAGTACAGAAACAACATATTCTATCTGTCCACTCTTCTTTAAGTGGTTTCACATCTAACTTGGTGTAAACTAGTTCTTAGTTGAGCCATTAACATTTTCGTTTTCCGTTTTATTTCCGCTCCTATAAAGTTCTTTTGTGCATGGTCATATAAAGGATTGAAATGCTTGATATACTATTCTCTTTTCCTCCCAAGTTGCCTTGTCCACATGCTTCCTTTGACTTTTTCTTGCATGAACTTTTTTATTGCCCCACTGTTAGGTGGCACTCTTTTATGTTGATACCCGATTATTTGTCCACTTGTCATTTGGTTTCATTCACGTGCTCTTCCTTCTATCTAATTTCTCTTTTATTGCCATTTTGGGCCAACGAAGCAACTCCATGTTCTCTAGCCTCATTAAGTAACTTAGCAACCAGATCATAACCAATGTCTCCACAAAAAAGCACCAACTTTAGCTAAGGCAATCTCGTAGGAAACTGACAATTTTATTTTGAAGCTACTTGTGATTAGATTCTTTTGTAATCTCTCTAGATATCTCCACTTCATTGCAAATGTGTTGCCACCCCAAACTTCACACCTATATAGCACCACCTACACCACTAATAAGTAATAACCCAAAAAGAGTTTTCTTAGTTTTCCAATCCCACAATTCAGCTCTTTTACATCTATTTTGCAATGAGTATAAGGCTTTCCATCCTCCTTGTATCATTTTTTCTCTACACGTCTCCCAACTAAGCTTATTGTGGAAATCAAGGCCAAGATATTTATAGTTATTAACCACTTGCAACAGGTTGCCTTCGAAGACAAATTCCATATGAATTTTCTTTCTCTTCAAGGTAAAGATCATGACCTTAGTTTGTTGGTGTTCACCTATATCCCAACCTCCTAGCAAAACAATTCAAGGGCTTTCAAGTGTTCACTCAAATCGTACATCGTTTTTGCCATTAAAGTAAGATCATCTACATATAGAAGCAACTTTATTACATAGCTCGTCAAATGAACACCCCCACCACCAAACTTGTCTATCCACTCTTCTAATTTGTCAATGTACAACCCAAATAGCGTAGGAGATAGCGTGCAACCCTATTTGACCCCCAATGTCACTCCCAAAACATTCTAATAATCCATACTTGGTTCTAATTTTGACTTGAACTTGATCATACAACCGATGAACAACCCTATACTTTTCTAGAATTCCCAATTCTTCCATTCTACTCCATAATTTGCTTCTAGGGACAGTGTCAAACGCTTTCTTGAAGTCAACAAAGCAATAGAAGACCTTTCCTCCCTATTTATCCCAAACCTTCTCAATCAAGTGTCTGAGGGTAATGCAATGATTAATGGTAGAATGTTTTGGCCTAAAACACGCTTTCCCAATCGCCCTCTTTCCCTCCTTTTCTGCTCAAATACTAATTTGATGCTCTATCATGCTCCCAAAGAGTTTTACAAAGAGAGGGTTGATCATTATAGTGTGGTAGTTTGAAGGGTTATGGACATCGCTACTTTTGAGCAAGGAAATGACGACACTAGTTGTCCTATTTGTTAGGAAACTATTATGAATGACCCCATTAAAGATTCTTTTGATGTGTAGTGTGAGGGCTTTTGCGTCCCATTTTATGTATTCTACTTGTAAGCCATCTATGTCCCATGCTTTACCAATTGCAAGTTTTAATTCCTTATTTGATGTCTTTCATGGAGAAGAGTTTAGCCATTGAATCAATTACTGGAGGGACGTCTTTATCTTCAACTCTCTCATACAACAGTTTTGCATATTTCAACCGTTGTAAATCTGTGATATTGTTCTCTTTAGCTGTGTTTTTTTGTTGCAATTATTTTCATAAGCCTCTCGGGTTCTGTCTCCCAAGAAATATCAGTTATTTCCATCTTGTTTGAATGTAATCCTCTTTTTCAATCTAACTAGCTTTTCATATTCCTTTTTATTTCCCTGAATTTTGACCATTCTCTTTGCTGCCTTGCAGTCTTTATCATATCACGTATTCACCAGAAAGCTATTTTCATTGCCCCTCTTAGGCCTAGACCTTTTGCAGAAACTAAGAGCCTTATGGATTATTGGAGTCAACTTGTCATTGCCTATTGTTCTCTTGTTCATATTGGCCATCCCACTATTTCCTATTGCAGTTGTTTTTCAAGCATTGTTTGAAAAATTTATTGGTTTTCCTGTGTCAAGAGGATTGTGCATTGAGTAGCCTCTTTCTTTTGATTTTGTTGCAACCTATCTTGGTGTTGAGTGCTTTTATGCATACCAATCTTTACATATATCGGATTGTGATCTGAGTTCATTTCTATGGGGCAATCCCTCACCTCTACCTCTATTAATCTTGTAATAAGATTCGATGAACAAATAACGTAATCCACCACACTTTGCCCATTGTAGGTGTGATATGTAAAGTTCCTTGAGCTCGGCCATGCTTTTATTCCGTTGCATATAATCAAATTGTATGGATGTAATGTCTAACTCTACTTTTTCAATGTCCTCCTTTAGGCTAGTGTGGTTCTGACTCACTTACTATTTTTAGTAAGTACTATATTTAGTAACTAGTTCAGGGCAGTGCAATGTACGGTTTCCTGTTTGGGCAGTATGTTGGAGTTGTTCGATGAGCTCTAATGTTTTGACCGATTTGTTATTTGGTGAGCACTTACTATTTTTAGCAGTTGCTATTTATAGTAAGTCTATATCGGGAAACTGGTCTCAGACTCTTAGTGTCCTCAGCAATGTTATTTCTATGGTGGCATTGGAGAGCCTAAGGTTGGATTAATTAATATTCGCTTTTATAAGTCACTTAGGCTATTTTATTATAAAATAATTTTATAACTTAAGTGAGGACCTTGGTGCCTAATGAGATAAATTAATGTTGTTTTAGAAGGCTGAATAAGGTAAAATAGTTTTAAGTTTCCTTTTGAGCAGGACACCCCTTTGAGAATTATTTGATAATATTTTAAAGTATAAAGCAATAATATTAAAAGGGTTTTGGAGGGAAAAGGATTCAAATTGGAGGTTGCCCTAATTTCTCCCTTCACTTCTATTTAATCTGCTTTTTGGCTCTCATTTGGTTATAATGGATTTGACAACTTAAGGAGACTTTGTTGGATTGTTTCTAGTTATTGTTTGTAGCTGGTTGAGGACAGAAACCCTCATCTTTGGCCCCAGTTTCGGTAGTGAAACTATCTACCCTAGTTGGATTTATGGAGGAAGTCACTCAGGCTTTCTACAAGCACATTATTGCAATCTTGTGCATCACTTTTAGTGGCAAACATTGGGGTAATGTTGATTATATTGAGTATATTTCAGAGATGATGGATGAACTTCAGCTCAATTTCCAAGGCGCCTCATTTTACTGAGCTTTTAGCAGAGGCAACGTATTCTCTTGTCAAGGGTAGATTACTTCTCAAACCTGGGTGCAGGTTTCATAGCTATCTGAAGGAGGACATGGTCATCCCACAAGGAGGCGTGTTAACCCCAGAGAAAAGCAATTCATTTTCTGAATTACTGTACACTCCTTGACAGCAGATAATCTTTGTGAAGGTGGCGTTTAAGGGTTTCAAATCAGTTCGTGGTCATTGTGTGGGGTAAGTTGGCTGAAAGAGCAACGTTTCTGTATACACTGTACATTTCTCAGATGTGGGGCTGCATACCTCAAGGTCTGGAATTTTTGAGGAAGTGCATGGGAGGTCTAGGTTCCTCTCTTGCTTGGGGTGAGACTTCTGAGGGTAAATCGTTGCATTTTTTGAAGGCATTTATACACGCCTTGCACATGTATACATCCATGAGGGTCATTGGGAATGGAGTTGATGATCTGAGTAGATTACAAGGCATTTTCTGAAGTTTGTGACAGTCCTGTGACATTCCTGTAGCAGTTTGAGGCTCAGTCTGGCTTGGAACAGCATATTACCTAGGTCTGGAACAGCATATTACCTAGGTCTGAGTGCATTTCACTTATGTAGTGGATAGATTATGAATCATAAATGTCTTAATCTGTGAAGAGTATTAAGTCTATTGACTACTGTGTCAAACTGAGTCTGCTGATTACATATTTCAGTCATATTCATGCCCAGAAAAATGTAATTAAACTGCTGTCACAATATCACAGCCTGTTCTATGTTATGTAATGCATTATTAGGAAAGGGCATACTTTGTCATCGTGAGAGGAATGAAGTGTTTAAGTTGACTTTCAGTTTACATGTTCCTTTCATTTGAGTGTTCTTATCATTTATGCAATGCAATGATCATTGTTTGATTCAATGGCACAACTAACAAACATCAAAATACATTGAGCCAAAATCTAAAGCCAAAAAACTCAAAACGGGGTTGACCATTACAGTGGTATCAGAGCACAGGTTATTCTGCCAGCCTGTTGGGAAGTTCAGAGGTTGAGTTTTAGTTGCAAATCATGGCATCATTGAGTGAAAAGGAGTTGGGCAAAACACTTTTAAAAGCAGGTAAGAAACTTGAACACCTACCTCGATCAAAAGAGGGTCTTCTTAGCACATTGGAGGAAGTTGAAAGGTGTTTATACATGGTTAACAATTCACCTTCTCAGTTGTTGCGACAGGCTATGACTCCAACAATGCATTCTTTGCCAATGTTTATGGGGCATCAGAATAAAAAGGTGAGACTTCTAGTCACCAGCTGTCTTAGTGAGTTCATCAAAATTACAAACCTTAGGATTCCCTATGGAGAAGGCAAAATGAGGGAGGTTCTACAGTTGATTGTTGAGAGTTTTCGTGGGCTACCTGATAACCAAGGCCCTTCCTTTGGTAGAAGGGTTGAGATGCTAGAAGTGATGGCGAGATTCAAATCTTGTTATCTTTTGATTGATTTCAAATGTGAAAATCTTATTATCCAGATATTTCATTATTTCATAGCATCCATCAGTGAGGATCATGGAGAAACTGGTTTTTCTTACATGCAAACCATTATGACCCTTATCATTGATGATTATGATACTATTCCCCAACTCCTTGTATCTATGTTGATACCTCTTTTGAGGAAAGAATGGGTTGTCTCTACTGTTGCTTATGAGTCGGTCGACAAAGTGTTCAAACAATGTGAAGGGAGGTTGAAGCCCTTCTTGGATATTGAGGGAGAACCTCAAGGTGATTCTATGATGGTGCATGCGTCTACTCATGTTGAGGATGTGTGCAATACAACAAAGTTAGCACACAGAGAAAGTATGGCAAGAACCCAGGATGACCTCTTTGGCACACACGTGGCTACCATTGGGGAGATTGTGCATGAGGGAAAGGGCATGACAGCAGCCTTTAATTCATCTCTAGAGCTATCCAGTGAATCTGTAGACACTAGTACCATGTTTGGCAACGTCGAGACCAATAACACACCATTGGATGATAGTATTGTTGAAGGCAACATAGATGAGGCTTTCAAAACAGCAAATAGTGATGATTACAGTGATGAGGACATAGGTGGTTTTGGCTTTGACTTCAACGATCAGCTTATGGAGAGAAATTTTAATGTTGACATGTATAGTGATGAGTTGGAGGATGATTTATTCAGAGAGAGATCAAAAGTGGAGCACAGTGAACAAAGCAATCAGCTTCTTAACACATGGGATCCGGGTGTTATGGCACCTAAGTATGACAAGGAAACTATTTGGGATGAATTTACTTTTGACTATAGTGTTGTTCAAATTTCGTCTCCACAGTTATGCAAGGATGATAGCATAGATGGCATTGATGATTTTGTTCATGAACTTGAGAACAAATCAGATTTCACTTTGCATGTAGCTGAACATGAGCAAGGACCTAGCAGCCTTGCTGATTCGGATTCACAATCAGTTTTTGGGGATGATCAAGGAGAGACACAAATAATTTGGGACAGCGATGGAGACTCAGATAATAGGTATGAAAGTTCCGATTTTTGCATGCAACATAACAGCAATGTGCTATCCTTGCCAAAACAAGATTGGAAAGAACAATTTTTGGTGTCTATGGAAAAAGAGGGGCATACTTTATCTAGGTTGGATGACATTAGTAGACTTGTTGAGAAATTCATCTACATGACACCAAGAAACCAACTTGAACAAAATGTTCCCCTTGCTGATTTGCACACGATTAAAAGTTCTATTGAGGGGATCAAAACAATGTTCATACACATGTTGCATGATAGAGATGTTGCCACCAAGTTTGCAAATGAAACCTTGTCTAAGTCTAAGCAGTTAAGAGAAGAGGTTAGTGAGCTCACCAACGAGCTTAATTCCACAAAGCTTGCTTTGGAAAGTGTCCAAGAGGCACTTCTTGAGGCAAACAATTAGCTCTATGAGATTCAACAGTTTAGAGAAAAGGAAAGCGGAGAAAGGCCAAGGGAGATCACTTAGGTAATGAAGGAGCTTGATTTCATCCAGAAGGAGTATGATCTTGTATATTGTCCAAAAAAATCAAAAAATAAGAGTTAGGATCAACAGGAGGATTGGTCTAATTTTGGAGTTGAGGATAATTATCAGTTTGTTGATAATCCTTTGTTTGAGGTAGATGCTGATATGGCGTATGACAATCCACTTTTTGAGTTGGATGATGGGATTACTCTTAGTTGTAGCATTGAGCTCTATGAGATTCAACAGTTTAGAGAAAAGGAAAGCGGAGAAAGGCTAAGGGAGATCAATCTGGTAATGAAGGAGCTTGATTTCATCCAGGAAGAGTATGATCTTGCATATTGTCCAAAAAAATCAAAAAATAAGAGTTTGGATCAGCAGAGGATTGGTCTGATTTTGGAGTTGAGGAAAATTATCAGTTTGTTGATAATCCTTTGTTTGGGGTAGATGCTGATATGGCGTATGACAATCCGCTTTTTGAGTTGGATGATGGGATTACTTCTAGTTGTAGCATTGCGTTGGGTGAAAATAGTAAGGTTTGGGACCCAGGTGCAGTCTCTAGACATGAGTTGTCTCAAAATTGGAGCAATGGGTCAAGTTCCTATATTAGTACAAGCTGCCCACTTTCTGATCAGCTGGTACATGACTTCAGTTTTGGATCCACAAATGAGTTGGATGGTTTCTTCAGTTCAACAGTTGGGCAATTCATGGTTGAGTCCTCGATGGCAGTGGAGGATTGCATCCTAGGAGATGATTCTGCTACCCATACTCATCTCTCTTCCATGTCTTCGCGGGATTTCAATTTGATTACCGCGCCCTGCATTCTTTCGCTGGTTATGATGACTACGACAGATTGATTTTTAGTTTGGGGAAGGCTTGGGGCAGCTAGTTTGGCACTTTCACACAATTCTACACATTTATTGTTTCCACTTTGGTGAGTGACACTCATTGCAATTACGTGAATGGAGCGACATGCATTACATTTGCTGAACGCAAAGGGTTTGTGTTACACCCCGATTGTATAGCTACTACTGCATAGGAAGTGCATTGTAAATGTTTGGATCTTTCTGTTAAATAAATTGAATTGTTCTTGTGATCAATTGAATGTGTCCTAAATGATTGTCTCATTATCTGATGCTTCCATTGATGTAATTCTTGAATGAAATTAGTATATTGAGTTATGGAATAATGTTGTTCTAACTTTCTACGATGCTTAATGTATATTACCTTGGTTTTGAGCAAATGACTTCCGTTGTCATGTCATGATTTGCAGGAAACAGGTTCGTACCTCGAGACAGAGGAGAGATATCACTCGGGGAAGAACTTGGTCGGGTAAACAGTAATGGATACCAACTGGACATACACACACAAACCATAGAACTGAGTAAGCTAAGTCATTGTTCTGGTTAAAGGTAAGTCATCCGTAGGCTTGTTTAGTATCATTAGGAGTTGTGTCTTCTTCTGAATGTGTAAATAAGTGATGCTTGCCAAGATAACCTTATATAAGCAATAAGTAAGTTCTCGCTAGGAGGTGATATGTGTATTTGTACATATATACACAATGCATCACGACATATGTACAAGTACCATAAGTATTATTCATAAATGACATACAAACGTATTATGCATGGATATGCCATATACGGTGCATCGATATAAATGTATTTATTGGTAAAACCATCGTGCATTATATAAAATGTTAATAATTCTTTAGTTTGTAATTTGTCATTGGTGCACGGTTTACATTAGATAATGGAAAGCAATCTGTATATAGTATTTAATGGCTCTATATATTGAGCATATGCTTATGTATAAGTTACTAGTTACTAGGATTGAGTTGAGAACATTTGCAAGTTATATACTACAACTAGATACTAAATGACATAGTCAAGTTATTGTATCCCTAGGATGTGTATATCCTGAAATAAGGCGTCAGTTGTAGTATCTTGTTAAAATGATTCATCATTCCAGTAGATAGATGATGTAGGAAGTCTAGGGTACGGACTACCCCGATAGACCAACCTACGCGTAGATTAAGATAGCCTCAAGTCAAGTTGAACCCAACACCGCAAGAAAGAATAAAAGTTTCTTAAACATGTGATAAGTTGTGATATAAAATGTCTCATGTATGTAGTCTTTTCATGGCTTTTGTTGTTATTGGTGTACGGTTTACATTAGATAATGGAAAGCAATCTGCATAGTATTTAATGGCTCTATATATGGAGCATATGCTTGTGTATAAGTTACTAGTTACTAGGATTGAGTTGAGAACATTTGCAAATTATATACTACAACTAGATACTAAATAACATAGTCAAGTTATTGTATCCATAGGATGTGTATATCCCGAATTAAGGCGTCAGTTGTAGTATCTTGTTAAAATGATTCATCATTCCAGTAGATAGATGTAGGAAGTCTAGGGTACGGATTACCCCGATAGACCAACCTATGCGTAGATTAAGATAGCCTCAAGTCAAGTTGAACCGATTTCATAGTCTTCCCAGTAGCCGAGTCCTGACATCCCACCGACTTTACATTGAGAGACCGTTCGCAAGTGCAGCTTATATGGACTCGCTAACTTTAATGGCCGGTTAGGCAGCTTAATTTTAGCTTGATAAGAGGCCCAATTGTACGACAATTTAACTTAATAGACAAAGTAAGAACACCATTTTATCAAAATGGTATTGTTCTTACTTTTGTGTCTGAATTATTAAGGTTTTAAATTTATCGTACAAGTGTGTTCGTTACATGTGGTATCAGAGCCTAGGTTTAAAACACTAGGAACCTATGAGTCCGCCAATTTTCCTCAGTCCAACATTATCTAATGTTGTGAAATTCTTGTGATAGGATGGTACGCGTACGATTAACAGCTAGGAAGACTGTAGTCGGTAACGAACGATACCTGAAAGCCAAGAAGGAAAATGAGGCCATCACTAGAACCATCCTAGGAACCAATCATGAAAATGCAATTTGGTTAAGTGACACAGAAACTGTCAGTCATGCTCTCGAGCCCATTGAAGTCTGCAAGGTATAAAGAAGTGAATATATAAATGACTGGATTAATGCATTATGTTTGCTTGGGAAACCCTTTGAGTTGAAAACTGATCATAATGGTTTAAAATACCTTTTTACTCAACCAAATCTAAATGCCAGACAGAGGAGATGGTTGGAGTTGATCGCTGATTATGATTTCAATATCAGCTACATCAAAGGAAAAGAAAACAGGGTTGCTGATGCATTAAGTCGAAGACGCCATATAGCTTCTATTGTTGCAATTCATACTGATTTTAAAGATCAAGTGCTCCAGAAATGTGCAGAAGATGAGTATTATATGCAAGTTAAGCAAGCACTTAAGGAAAATCCTGAAGATTCAAGGTATGATGGTTTCAAATTTGAACCAAATGGAATGCTTAGGTATAAAGGAAGGATGTATGTACCCAACATAAGCAACTTAAGAAATTTGGTGTGGAAAGAAGCACATGAGGCTCCATATTCTGGTCATCCAGGAGTAACAAAAATGATGGCCGATATTAAGCCATTATATTTTTGGAAGGGAATGAAGGGAGATGCTGCTAATTATGTTGCAAAATGCTTGGAATGTCAACGAGTAAAAGCTAAGCATCATCATCCAGCCGGTTTGCTATACCCTCATGATATTCCAGAGTGGAAGTGGCAAGTGATAAGTATGGATTTTGTGCAAGGATTGCCAATGTCCAGAAATAAGCACAATACCATACTAGTAGTAGTTGATAGGCTGACTAAAGTAGCTCACTTTATACATGGAAATCTAACTGATGGAGCACCAGTTATTGCAAGAAAATTTGTGCAAGAAGTATTCAGATTGCATGGGATACCTGAAAAGATCATTTCTGATAGGGATGCAAGAATTACTTCTAGGTTTTGGCAAACCTTATTTTCTGCACTCGGAACTCAGCTAAATATCAGCTCAGCATATCATCCGGAAACGGATGGGCAAACTGAAAGAGTAAATCAAGTTTTAGAAGACCTACTTCGGGTATATTGCATGGATCAGCAATATAAGTGGGAAGACTATTTACCTTTAGTCGAATTTGCCTACAATAATTCATACCATTCTGCAATCAAAATGGCTCCGTTTGAAGCCTTGTATGGTCGTAAGTGTCAAACTCCGATAAGTTGGGATAAACTTGAGGATCGAGTAAGTCTTGGACCTGTAATGTTAGCCGAAATGGAAGAGCAAGTAAATAATATAAAGCAAAGGTTAGCCGAAGCTAACAGTCGACAAAAGAGTTATGCTGATGCAAAGAGAATACCTCGAAATTTTGCCATAGGTGATAAGGTTTTGTTGAGAGTCAAACCTCATAAAAGCTCCATTAAATTTGGAAAGTCATCCAAATTAGCTCCATGATATGTTGGACCTTTCGAGGTTTTAGAAGAAGTAAACCCAGTAGCCTATTGAATTGCATTACCACCTGCTCTTGCTCGAATGCATAATGTCTTCCATGTGTCCTACCTTAAGAAGTATATACCAGGTGATAACCATGTTATTGATTGGACTGCTTTACAGGTAAAGGATCCCGGGGTAGTAATGCTCGAGCCCATTAAAGTGCTTGAAGTCCGCAAGCTACGCTTACGGAACAGAGAAGTCTCTCAATGTAAAATCCAATGGGATCAATATACTGAGGACTCAGCTACCTGGGAAGACTATGAGGAAATCCGGAGGAAATTTCCTGACATTCTTGAAGCATTCAAGAACGGTGAATAAAGTAGTGTTATGTTTGTTTTTATGCTTTAAATAATA